>CALYLW010000086.1:514633-1114633 GCA_944989445.1 Ampullaceana balthica
GGGTTGTGTATGTCTTCTCATTGGGTTGTGTATGTCTAATGTCTTCTCATTGGGTTGTGTATGTCTATGTCTTCTCATTGGGTTGTGTATGTCTTCTCATTGGGTTGTGTATGTCTATGTCTTTCATTGGGTTGTGTATGTCTAATGTCTTCTCATTGGGTTGTGTATGTCTATGTCTTCTCATTGGGTTGTGTATGTCTAATGTCTTCTCATTGGGTTGTGTATGTCTTCTCATTGGGTTGTGTATGTCTAATGTCTTCTCATTGGGTTGTGTATGTCTTCTCATTGGGTTGTGTATGTCTAATGTCTTCTCATTGGGTTGTGTATGTCTAATGTCTTCTCATTGGGTTGTGTATGTCTAATGTCTTCTCATTGGGTTGTGTATGTCTAATGTCTTCTCATTGGGTTGTGTATGTCTTCTCATTGGGTTGTGTATGTCTAATGTCTTCTCATTGGGTTGTGTATGTCTAATGTCTTCTCATTGGGTTGTGTATGTCTAATGTCTTCTCATTGGGTTGTGTATGTCTAATGTCTTCTCATTGGGTTGTGTATGTCTAATGTCTTCTCATTGGGTTGTGTATGTCTAATGTCTTCTCATTGGGTTGTGTATGTCTAATGTCTTGTCATTGGGTTGTGTATGTCTAATGTCTTGTCATTGGGTTGTGTATGTCTAATGTCTTCTCATTGGGTTGTGTATGTCTAATGTCTTTCATTGGGTTGTGTATGTCTAATGTCTTCTCATTGGGTTGTGTATGTCTAATGTCTTCTCATTGGGTTGTGTATGTCTAATGTCTTTCATTGGGTTGTGTATGTCTAATGTCTTGTCATTGGGTTGTGTATGTCTAATGTCTTCTCATTGGGTTGTGTATGTCTAATGTCTTCTCATTGGGTTGTGTATGTCTAATGTCTTCTCATTGGGTTGTGTATGTCTATGTCTCATTGGGTTGTGTATGTCTAATGTCTTCTCATTGGGTTGTGTGTATGTCTTCTCATTGGGTTGTGTATGTCTAATGTCTTCTCATTGGGTTGTGTATGTCTAATGTCTTTCATTGGGTTGTGTATGTCTAATGTCTTGTCATTGGGTTGTGTATGTCTAATGTCTTCTCATTGGGTTGTGTATGTCTAATGTCTTCTCATTGGGTTGTGTATGTCTAATGTCTTCTCATTGGGTTGTGTATGTCTAATGTCTTGTCATTGGGTTGTGTATGTCTAATGTCTTCTCATTGGGTTGTGTATGTCTTCTCATTGGGTTGTGTATGTCTAATGTCTTCTCATTGGGTTGTGTATGTCTAATGTCTTCTCATTGGGTTGTGTATGTCTTCTCATTGGGTTGTGTATGTCTAATGTCTTCTCATTGGGTTGTGTATGTCTAATGTCTTCTCATTGGGTTGTGTATGTCTAATGTCTTTCATTGGGTTGTGTATGTCTTCTCATTGGGTTGTGTATGTCTAATGTCTTCTCATTGGGTTGTGTATGTCTTCTCATTGGGTTGTGTATGTCTAATGTCTTGTCATTGGGTTGTGTATGTCTAATGTCTTCTCATTGGGTTGTGTATGTCTAATGTCTTGTCATTGGGTTGTGTATGTCTAATGTCTTCTCATTGGGTTGTGTATGTCTAATGTCTTGTCATTGGGTTGTGTATGTCTAATGTCTCATTGGGTTGTGTATGTCTAATGTCTTCTCATTGGGTTGTGTATGTCTAATGTCTTCTCATTGGGTTGTGTATGTCTAATGTCTTCTCATTGGGTTGTGTATGTCTTCTCATTGGGTTGTGTATGTCTAATGTCTTCTCATTGGGTTGTGTATGTCTAATGTCTTTCATTGGGTTGTGTATGTCTAATGTCTTGTCATTGGGTTGTGTATGTCTAATGTCTTGTCATTGGGTTGTGTATGTCTAATGTCTTCTCATTGGGTTGTGTATGTCTAATGTCTTCTCATTGGGTTGTGTATGTCTTCTCATTGGGTTGTGTATGTCTATGTCTCATTGGGTTGTGTATGTCTAATGTCTTCTCATTGGGTTGTGTATGTCTAATGTCTTCTCATTGGGTTGTGTATGTCTAATGTCTTCTCATTGGGTTGTGTATGTCTAATGTCTTCTCATTGGGTTGTGTATGTCTAATGTCTTCTCATTGGGTTGTGTATGTCTAATGTCTTCTCATTGGGTTGTGTATGTCTAATGTCTTCTCATTGGGTTGTGTATGTCTAATGTCTTCTCATTGGGTTGTGTATGTCTTCTCATTGGGTTGTGTATGTCTTCTCATTGGGTTGTGTATGTCTAATGTCTTGTCATTGGGTTGTGTATGTCTAATGTCTTGTCATTGGGTTGTGTATGTCTAATGTCTTCTCATTGGGTTGTGTATGTCTAATGTCTTCTCATTGGGTTGTGTATGTCTAATGTCTTCTCATTGGGTTGTGTATGTCTAATGTCTTGTCATTGGGTTGTGTATGTCTAATGTCTTGTCATTGGGTTGTGTATGTCTAATGTCTTGTCATTGGGTTGTGTATGTCTAATGTCTTCTCATTGGGTTGTGTATGTCTAATGTCTTCTCATTGGGTTGTGTATGTCTAATGTCTTCTCATTGGGTTGTGTATGTCTAATGTCTTCTCATTGGGTTGTGTATGTCTAATGTCTTTCATTGGGTTGTGTATGTCTAATGTCTTCTCATTGGGTTGTGTATGTCTAATGTCTTCTCATTGGGTTGTGTATGTCTAATGTCTTCTCATTGGGTTGTGTATGTCTAATGTCTTCTCATTGGGTTGTGTATGTCTAATGTCTTCTCATTGGGTTGTGTATGTCTAATGTCTTCTCATTGGGTTGTGTATGTCTAATGTCTTGTCATTGGGTTGTGTATGTCTAATGTCTTCTCATTGGGTTGTGTATGTCTAATGTCTTGTCATTGGGTTGTGTATGTCTAATGTCTTGTCATTGGGTTGTGTATGTCTAATGTCTTGTCATTGGGTTGTGTATGTCTAATGTCTTCTCATTGGGTTGTGTATGTCTAATGTCTTGTCATTGGGTTGTGTATGTCTAATGTCTTCTCATTGGGTTGTGTATGTCTAATGTCTTCTCATTGGGTTGTGTATGTCTAATGTCTTCTCATTGGGTTGTGTATGTCTAATGTCTTCTCATTGGGTTGTGTATGTCTAATGTCTTCTCATTGGGTTGTGTATGTCTAATGTCTTCTCATTGGGTTGTGTATGTCTTCTCATTGGGTTGTGTATGTCTAATGTCTTTCATTGGGTTGTGTATGTCTAATGTCTTCTCATTGGGTTGTGTATGTCTAATGTCTTCTCATTGGGTTGTGTATGTCTAATGTCTTCTCATTGGGTTGTGTATGTCTAATGTCTTCTCATTGGGTTGTGTATGTCTAATGTCTTCTCATTGGGTTGTGTATGTCTAATGTCTTCTCATTGGGTTGTGTATGTCTAATGTCTTCTCATTGGGTTGTGTATGTCTAATGTCTTCTCATTGGGTTGTGTATGTCTAATGTCTTCTCATTGGGTTGTGTATGTCTAATGTCTTCTCATTGGGTTGTGTATGTCTAATGTCTTTCATTGGGTTGTGTATGTCTAATGTCTTCTCATTGGGTTGTGTATGTCTAATGTCTTCTCATTGGGTTGTGTATGTCTAATGTCTTTCATTGGGTTGTGTATGTCTAATGTCTTCTCATTGGGTTGTGTATGTCTAATGTCTTCTCATTGGGTTGTGTATGTCTTCTCATTGGGTTGTGTATGTCTTGTCTTCATTGGGTTGTGTATGTCTAATGTCTTCTCATTGGGTTGTGTATGTCTAATGTCTTCTCATTGGGTTGTGTATGTCTAATGTCTCTTGGGTTGTGTATGTCTTTCATTGGGTTGTGTATGTCTAATGTCTTCTCATTGGGTTGTGTATGTCTAATGTCTTCTCATTGGGTTGTGTATGTCTAATGTCTTCTCATTGGGTTGTGTATGTCTTCTCATTGGGTTGTGTATGTCTTCTCATTGGGTTGTGTATGTCTAATGTCTTCTCATTGGGTTGTGTATGTCTAATGTCTTCTCATTGGGTTGTGTATGTCTAATGTCTTCTCATTGGGTTGTGTATGTCTAATGTCTTCTCATTGGGTTGTGTATGTCTAATGTCTTCTCATTGGGTTGTGTATGTCTAATGTCTTCTCATTGGGTTGTGTATGTCTTCTCATTGGGTTGTGTATGTCTAATGTCTTCTCATTGGGTTGTGTATGTCTTCTCATTGGGTTGTGTTGTCTATGTCTTCTCATTGGGTTGTGTATGTCTAATGTCTTCTCATTGGGTTGTGTATGTCTAATGTCTTCTCATTGGGTTGTGTATGTCTTCTCATTGGGTTGTGTATGTCTAATGTCTTCTCATTGGGTTGTGTATGTCTAATGTCTTCTCATTGGGTTGTGTATGTCTAATGTCTTCTCATTGGGTTGTGTATGTCTAATGTCTTCTCATTGGGTTGTGTATGTCTAATGTCTTCTCATTGGGTTGTGTATGTCTAATGTCTTCTCATTGGGTTGTGTATGTCTTCTCATTGGGTTGTGTATGTCTTCTCATTGGGTTGTGTATGTCTAATGTCTTCTCATTGGGTTGTGTATGTCTAATGTCTTCTCATTGGGTTGTGTATGTCTAATGTCTTCTCATTGGGTTGTGTATGTCTTCTCATTGGGTTGTGTATGTCTTCTCATTGGGTTGTGTATGTCTTCTCATTGGGTTGTGTATGTCTAATGTCTTCTCATTGGGTTGTGTATGTCTAATGTCTTCTCATTGGGTTGTGTATGTCTAATGTCTTCTCATTGGGTTGTGTGTATGTCTTCTCATTGGGTTGTGTATGTCTAATGTCTTCTCATTGGGTTGTGTATGTCTAATGTCTTCTCATTGGGTTGTGTATGTCTTCTCATTGGGTTGTGTATGTCTTCTCATTGGGTTGTGTATGTCTTCTCATTGGGTTGTGTATGTCTTCTCATTGGGTTGTGTATGTCTTCTCATTGGGTTGTGTATGTCTTCTCATTGGGTTGTGTATGTCTAATGTCTTCTCATTGGGTTGTGTATGTCTTCTCATTGGGTTGTGTATGTCTTCTCATTGGGTTGTGTCATGTCTTCTCATTGGGTTGTGTATGTCTTCTCATTGGGTTGTGTATGTCTAATGTCTTCTCATTGGGTTGTGTATGTCTAATGTCTTTCATTGGGTTGTGTATGTCTTCTCATTGGGTTGTGTATGTCTAATGTCTTGTCATTGGGTTGTGTATGTCTAATGTCTTCTCATTGGGTTGTGTATGTCTAATGTCTTCTCATTGGGTTGTGTATGTCTAATGTCTTCTCATTGGGTTGTGTATGTCTAATGTCTTGTCATTGGGTTGTGTATGTCTAATGTCTTGTCATTGGGTTGTGTATGTCTAATGTCTTGTCATTGGGTTGTGTATGTCTAATGTCTTCTCATTGGGTTGTGTATGTCTAATGTCTTTTCATTGGGTTGTGTATGTCTAATGTCTTGTCATTGGGTTGTGTATGTCTTCTCATTGGGTTGTGTATGTCTAATGTCTTGTCATTGGGTTGTGTATGTCTTCTCATTGGGTTGTGTATGTCTAATGTCTTCTCATTGGGTTGTGTATGTCTAATGTCTTGTCATTGGGTTGTGTATGTCTAATGTCTTCTCATTGGGTTGTGTATGTCTAATGTCTTGTCATTGGGTTGTGTATGTCTAATGTCTTGTCATTGGGTTGTGTATGTCTAATGTCTTCTCATTGGGTTGTGTATGTCTAATGTCTTCTCATTGGGTTGTGTATGTCTAATGTCTTGTCATTGGGTTGTGTATGTCTTCTCATTGGGTTGTGTATGTCTAATGTCTTGTCATTGGGTTGTGTATGTCTAATGTCTTCTCATTGGGTTGTGTATGTCTAATGTCTTGTCATTGGGTTGTGTATGTCTTCTCATTGGGTTGTGTATGTCTAATGTCTTCTCATTGGGTTGTGTATGTCTAATGTCTTCTCATTGGGTTGTGTATGTCTAATGTCTTCTCATTGGGTTGTGTATGTCTAATGTCTTCTCATTGGGTTGTGTATGTCTAATGTCTTCTCATTGGGTTGTGTATGTCTAATGTCTTCTCATTGGGTTGTGTATGTCTAATGTCTTCTCATTGGGTTGTGTATGTCTAATGTCTTCTCATTGGGTTGTGTATGTCATGTCTTCTCATTGGGTTGTGTATGTCTTCTCATTGGGTTGTGTATGTCTTCTCATTGGGTTGTGTATGTCTTCTCATTGGGTTGTGTATGTCTAATGTCTTCTCATTGGGTTGTGTATGTCTAATGTCTTCTCATTGGGTTGTGTATGTCTAATGTCTTCTCATTGGGTTGTGTATGTCTTCTCATTGGGTTGTGTATGTCTAATGTCTTCTCATTGGGTTGTGTATGTCTAATGTCTTCTCATTGGGTTGTGTATGTCTTCTCATTGGGTTGTGTATGTCTTCTCATTGGGTTGTGTATGTCTTCTCATTGGGTTGTGTATGTCTTCTCATTGGGTTGTGTATGTCTTCTCATTGGGTTGTGTATGTCTTCTCATTGGGTTGTGTATGTCTAATGTCTTCTCATTGGGTTGTGTATGTCTTCTCATTGGGTTGTGTATGTCTTCTCATTGGGTTGTGTATGTCTTCTCATTGGGTTGTGTATGTCTTCTCATTGGGTTGTGTATGTCTAATGTCTTCTCATTGGGTTGTGTATGTCTAATGTCTTCTCATTGGGTTGTGTATGTCTTCTCATTGGGTTGTGTATGTCTAATGTCTTTCATTGGGTTGTGTATGTCTAATGTCTTCTCATTGGGTTGTGTATGTCTAATGTCTTCTCATTGGGTTGTGTATGTCTAATGTCTTCTCATTGGGTTGTGTATGTCTTCTCATTGGGTTGTGTATGTCTAATGTCTTCTCATTGGGTTGTGTATGTCTAATGTCTTGTCATTGGGTTGTGTATGTCTAATGTCTTCTCATTGGGTTGTGTATGTCTAATGTCTTCTCATTGGGTTGTGTATGTCTAATGTCTTCTCATTGGGTTGTGTATGTCTAATGTCTTCTCATTGGGTTGTGTATGTCTTCTCATTGGGTTGTGTATGTCTAATGTCTTGTCATTGGGTTGTGTATGTCTAATGTCTTGTCATTGGGTTGTGTATGTCTAATGTCTTCTCATTGGGTTGTGTATGTCTAATGTCTTCTCATTGGGTTGTGTATGTCTAATGTCTTCTCATTGGGTTGTGTATGTCTAATGTCTTCTCATTGGGTTGTGTATGTCTAATGTCTTGTCATTGGGTTGTGTATGTCTAATGTCTTCTCATTGGGTTGTGTATGTCTAATGTCTTCTCATTGGGTTGTGTATGTCTAATGTCTTGTCATTGGGTTGTGTATGTCTAATGTCTTCTCATTGGGTTGTGTATGTCTAATGTCTTCTCATTGGGTTGTGTATGTCTAATGTCTTGTCATTGGGTTGTGTATGTCTAATGTCTTGTCATTGGGTTGTGTATGTCTAATGTCTTGTCATTGGGTTGTGTATGTCTAATGTCTTCTCATTGGGTTGTGTATGTCTAATGTCTTCTCATTGGGTTGTGTATGTCTTCTCATTGGGTTGTGTATGTCTAATGTCTTCTCATTGGGTTGTGTATGTCTTCTCATTGGGTTGTGTATGTCTAATGTCTTGTCATTGGGTTGTGTATGTCTAATGTCTTGTCATTGGGTTGTGTATGTCTAATGTCTTGTCATTGGGTTGTGTATGTCTAATGTCTTCTCATTGGGTTGTGTATGTCTAATGTCTTCTCATTGGGTTGTGTATGTCTAATGTCTTCTCATTGGGTTGTGTATGTCTAATGTCTTCTCATTGGGTTGTGTATGTCTAATGTCTTCTCATTGGGTTGTGTATGTCTTCTCATTGGGTTGTGTATGTCTAATGTCTTCTCATTGGGTTGTGTATGTCTAATGTCTTCTCATTGGGTTGTGTATGTCTTCTCATTGGGTTGTGTATGTCTAATGTCTTCTCATTGGGTTGTGTATGTCTAATGTCTTCTCATTGGGTTGTGTATGTCTAATGTCTTCTCATTGGGTTGTGTATGTCTTCTCATTGGGTTGTGTATGTCTAATGTCTTCTCATTGGGTTGTGTATGTCTTCTCATTGGGTTGTGTATGTCTAATGTCTTCTCATTGGGTTGTGTATGTCTAATGTCTTCTCATTGGGTTGTGTATGTCTAATGTCTTCTCATTGGGTTGTGTATGTCTAATGTCTTCTCATTGGGTTGTGTATGTCTAATGTCTTTCATTGGGTTGTGTATGTCTTCTCATTGGGTTGTGTATGTCTAATGTCTTCTCATTGGGTTGTGTATGTCTAATGTCTTCTCATTGGGTTGTGTATGTCTTCTCATTGGGTTGTGTATGTCTTCTCATTGGGTTGTGTATGTCTAATGTCTTCTCATTGGGTTGTGTATGTCTTCTCATTGGGTTGTGTATGTCTAATGTCTTGTCATTGGGTTGTGTATGTCTAATGTCTTGTCATTGGGTTGTGTATGTCTAATGTCTTCTCATTGGGTTGTGTATGTCTAATGTCTTCTCATTGGGTTGTGTATGTCTTCTCATTGGGTTGTGTATGTCTTCTCATTGGGTTGTGTATGTCTAATGTCTTGTCATTGGGTTGTGTATGTCTAATGTCTTCTCATTGGGTTGTGTATGTCTAATGTCTTGTCATTGGGTTGTGTATGTCTAATGTCTTCTCATTGGGTTGTGTATGTCTAATGTCTTCTCATTGGGTTGTGTATGTCTAATGTCTTCTCATTGGGTTGTGTATGTCTAATGTCTTGTCATTGGGTTGTGTATGTCTAATGTCTTGTCATTGGGTTGTGTATGTCTTCTCATTGGGTTGTGTATGTCTTCTCATTGGGTTGTGTATGTCTAATGTCTTGTCATTGGGTTGTGTATGTCTAATGTCTTGTCATTGGGTTGTGTATGTCTAATGTCTTCTCATTGGGTTGTGTATGTCTAATGTCTTCTCATTGGGTTGTGTATGTCTAATGTCTTGTCATTGGGTTGTGTATGTCTAATGTCTTGTCATTGGGTTGTGTATGTCTAATGTCTTGTCATTGGGTTGTGTATGTCTAATGTCTTGTCATTGGGTTGTGTATGTCTAATGTCTTGTCATTGGGTTGTGTATGTCTAATGTCTTCTCATTGGGTTGTGTATGTCTAATGTCTTCTCATTGGGTTGTGTATGTCTAATGTCTTCTCATTGGGTTGTGTATGTCTAATGTCTTCTCATTGGGTTGTGTATGTCTAATGTCTTCTCATTGGGTTGTGTATGTCTAATGTCTTCTCATTGGGTTGTGTATGTCTAATGTCTTCTCATTGGGTTGTTTATGTCTAATGTCTTGTCAGTGGGATGTGTATGTCTAATGTCTTTCATTGGGTTGTGTATGTCTAATGTCTTGTCATTGGGTTGTGTATGTCTCATGTCTTCTCATTGGGTTGTGTGTGTCTAATGTCTTCTCATTGGGTTGTGTATGTCTTCTCATTGGGTTGTGTATGTCTAATGTCTTCTCATTGGGTGGTGTATGTCTTCTCATTGGGTTGTGTATGTCTAATGTCTTGTCATTGGGTTGTGTATGTCTAATGTCTTGTCATTGGGTTGTGTATGTCTAATGTATTGTCATTGGGTTGTGTATGTCTCATGTCTTCTCATTGGGTTGTGTATGTCTAATGTCTTCTCATTGGGTTGTGTATGTCTAATGTCTTCTCATTGGGTTGTGTATGTCTAATGTCTTGTCATTGGGTTGTGTATGTCTAATGTCTTCTCATTGGGTTGTGTATGTCTTCTCATTGGGTTGTGTATGTCTAATGTCTTCTCATTGGGTTGTGTATGTCTAATGTCTTCTCATTGGGTTGTGTATGTCTTCTCATTGGGTTGTGTATGTCTAATGTCTTCTCATTGGGTTGTGTATGTCTAATGTCTTCTCATTGGGTTGTGTATGTCTAATGTCTTCTCATTGGGTTGTGTATGTCTAATGTCTTCTCATTGGGTTGTGTATGTCTAATGTCTTCTCATTGGGTTGTGTATGTCTTCTCATTGGGTTGTGTATGTCTAATGTCTTCTCATTGGGTTGTGTATGTCTAATGTCTTCTCATTGGGTTGTGTATGTCTAATGTCTTCTCATTGGGTTGTGTATGTCTAATGTCTTCTCATTGGGTTGTGTATGTCTAATGTCTTCTCATTGGGTTGTGTATGTCTTCTCATTGGGTTGTGTATGTCTAATGTCTTCTCATTGGGTTGTGTATGTCTAATGTCTTCTCATTGGGTTGTGTATGTCTTCTCATTGGGTTGTGTATGTCTTCTCATTGGGTTGTGTATGTCTAATGTCTTCTCATTGGGTTGTGTATGTCTTCTCATTGGGTTGTGTATGTCTAATGTCTTGTCATTGGGTTGTGTATGTCTAATGTCTTGTCATTGGGTTGTGTATGTCTAATGTCTTCTCATTGGGTTGTGTATGTCTAATGTCTTCTCATTGGGTTGTGTATGTCTTCTCATTGGGTTGTGTATGTCTTCTCATTGGGTTGTGTATGTCTAATGTCTTCTCATTGGGTTGTGTATGTCTAATGTCTTCTCATTGGGTTGTGTATGTCTAATGTCTTCTCATTGGGTTGTGTATGTCTAATGTCTTCTCATTGGGTTGTGTATGTCTAATGTCTTCTCATTGGGTTGTGTATGTCTAATGTCTTCTCATTGGGTTGTGTATGTCTAATGTCTTCTCATTGGGTTGTGTATGTCTAATGTCTTCTCATTGGGTTGTGTATGTCTTCTCATTGGGTTGTGTATGTCTTCTCATTGGGTTGTGTATGTCTAATGTCTTCTCATTGGGTTGTGTATGTCTAATGTCTTCTCATTGGGTTGTGTATGTCTAATGTCTTCTCATTGGGTTGTGTATGTCTAATGTCTTCTCATTGGGTTGTGTATGTCTAATGTCTTGTCATTGGGTTGTGTATGTCTAATGTCTTGTCATTGGGTTGTGTATGTCTAATGTCTTGTCATTGGGTTGTGTATGTCTAATGTCTTGTCATTGGGTTGTGTATGTCTAATGTCTTGTCATTGGGTTGTGTATGTCTAATGTCTTCTCATTGGGTTGTGTATGTCTAATGTCTTCTCATTGGGTTGTGTATGTCTAATGTCTTCTCATTGGGTTGTGTATGTCTAATGTCTTCTCATTGGGTTGTGTATGTCTAATGTCTTGTCATTGGGTTGTGTATGTCTAATGTCTTCTCATTGGGTTGTGTATGTCTAATGTCTTCTCATTGGGTTGTGTATGTCTAATGTCTTGTCATTGGGTTGTGTATGTCTAATGTCTTGTCATTGGGTTGTGTATGTCTAATGTCTTCTCATTGGGTTGTGTATGTCTAATGTCTTGTCATTGGGTTGTGTATGTCTAATGTCTTGTCATTGGGTTGTGTATGTCTAATGTCTTGTCATTGGGTTGTGTATGTCTAATGTCTTGTCATTGGGTTGTGTATGTCTAATGTCTTGTCATTGGGTTGTGTATGTCTAATGTCTTGTCATTGGGTTGTGTATGTCTAATGTCTTGTCATTGGGTTGTGTATGTCTAATGTCTTCTCATTGGGTTGTGTATGTCTAATGTCTTCTCATTGGGTTGTGTATGTCTAATGTCTTCTCATTGGGTTGTGTATGTCTAATGTCTTCTCATTGGGTTGTGTATGTCTAATGTCTTCTCATTGGGTTGTGTATGTCTAATGTCTTCTCATTGGGTTGTGTATGTCTATGTCTTCTCATTGGGTTGTGTATGTCTAATGTCTTCTCATTGGGTTGTGTATGTCTAATGTCTTCTCATTGGGTTGTGTATGTCTAATGTCTTCTCATTGGGTTGTGTATGTCTAATGTCTTCTCATTGGGTTGTGTATGTCTAATGTCTTCTCATTGGGTTGTGTATGTCTAATGTCTTCTCATTGGGTTGTGTATGTCTTCTCATTGGGTTGTGTATGTCTAATGTCTTCTCATTGGGTTGTGTATGTCTAATGTCTTCTCATTGGGTTGTGTATGTCTAATGTCTTCTCATTGGGTTGTGTATGTCTTCTCATTGGGTTGTGTATGTCTTCTCATTGGGTTGTGTATGTCTAATGTCTTCTCATTGGGTTGTGTATGTCTAATGTCTTTCATTGGGTTGTGTATGTCTAATGTCTTCTCATTGGGTTGTGTATGTCTTCTCATTGGGTTGTGTATGTCAATGTCTTCTCATTGGGTTGTGTATGTCTAATGTCTTCTCATTGGGTTGTGTATGTCTAATGTCTTGTCATTGGGTTGTGTATGTCTAATGTCTTGTCATTGGGTTGTGTATGTCTAATGTCTTCTCATTGGGTTGTGTATGTCTAATGTCTTCTCATTGGGTTGTGTATGTCTAATGTCTTGTCATTGGGTTGTGTATGTCTTCTCATTGGGTTGTGTGTGTCTAATGTCTTCTCATTGGGTTGTGTGTGTCTAATGTCTTCTCATTGGGTTGTGTATGTCTAATGTCTTGTCATTGAGTTGTGTATGTCTTCTCATTGGGCTGTGTATGTCTTCTCATTGTGTTGTGTATATTTATACTTAGTGGGATTGTATAGAATTAATGAATGCGTTAAGTTTTGCTATATTATTTGTACTAATGATAATGTTAACAAACATATTTCCCCAACAAATATCTTTTCATAAATAAAATATGCCAAGTCATGTTAAAACGGTATGGTTAATCAATAATTATCATTAGATGTTACTGTCAGTAGTTTATTGACATGCACCACACACACGTCCTTCTACACCACACGTAAGACCCAGTTATTCAACAACACACCTCCTGGCCATCCTAACTACCCTTCATTGCTGCCCTCAATTTACATCTCTCCTCATTACTCTTTAACTTACCTATCTTAATCCGAACCACCCCTCCCACTCCCCCCCCCTCCCCCGCTAAACTCCCCTTACCTTTTACCTCTTGGCAAAGTTTATCTTCGGATCCTTCCCCCGGTGCGGCGAAGAGCGTCCCGTCCCAAAACATCGCATCTCTGAGCAAGATGCCGGTCCCATTCAGCAGCCCCTGTGCCTTTCCGTGCGCACCACTGTGTGCTGTCGGGACGCCGCTAGCGACTCGCGCGTACCACAGGCCGAGTGAGCCAGTTTCAGAAGGGGCCCTACATCAGTCAAGTTGTTTCAGATAGCGTCGTGGCACACACACAGGGAGACGAATAAAAAAAAAGGAAAGATAAATTCTTTCTCTGAGCGTGGATTTTAGATTATTGTTTTGTTGTTTGATTCCTACTTTTACTACTTCACGTCTGCCATATGTGGATACATCTCTTGGTAAGGGAGTGGATTTAAATATCCATGTGAACTGACTTTCCTGGATAAATACCTTCAGGTTTGTTAGAGGTTTTGGTTGTTTTTTTAATTATTTTTTTAAAAATAATTATGATTTTTTTTTACTTACAAAGCATTTGTTCAACGAGGTGTTAGCAAAAAAATAAGTGTTTAATAGTTCAGTTTTGGGTCAAGTAAATTATGTTCAGAATGGAAGTGAATTCGTTCAAGTGCGTTCATTGTTGACTTACATTTACACGTTACCACTGCGTTATTTTATATTGAACGTAAATGTGCCACGCTTTTTTTCGTCTTGGAAGTAGATTTGATGTGTTCAATTTGGACGTATATTTGATAAAGTGTGTTCATATTGGACGTACATTTAGATAATATGTTATTTTTTTGGTCCTATGTTTAATAATATGGGTTCACTTCGGAAACTAGGCACATGTGTTCACTAATTGGTACGGGACATACTCGCTCTTCTGTACACACACAATAAATGTGGTGAATTAGGACCATGTGCCGAGTGTTAGCCGGCTGCCTGTGTTTACATGAACTGTGTATCTTAGTGCTTTGTTTTTTATCGTAAAGGACAACAACAACGACAACAAAATCAAATCAATGATCCTCTGGTTTGTTATTGTTTAGCCTGAGACTCAGAGAGAGTTCATTTCTCTTCATTTCACTGTTGGAGTAACGTCCCATGTGCTCCCCCACCACTCCGAACCCACTTTATGCCCAAACTAGCATCAACATTTGAACTTTTTCCAGACTTTATTGTGTACTAGCAGTTTACCCTCATTCATTTAGGGTTGTTGTTGTTTTTTCTTTTTTTTTCCTTCGTAAATTATAACGTTTTATAAGCGTGCACCTATTCAAAGACATTCACAACTATGGCACCAATTAAATTTCATATTTTCCCCCTTACTTTAATAAAGGCCAAATTTAGTGTACCCCTCTGTAACTGAATAGTTCTTTTGCTTTCGCCGCTTCAAGTAATATCTTAACTGGCAACATCAACAAACCGTGATTTAAATTAAAATCTGGCTCTTAAAGAATGGGTCATGAAAACGGGTATTCCCTATGCCAATGCTTCTATCTCTCGTTCCTCAGACGTGAACACAGAACTGCCCATATTTCTTTTCTTCACCAATTTCAAATGTATGGCGGATGGGAGTTTATCATTTGACCAGCGGTCGGGAAACTATGGCTCGCGAGCCAGATGTGGCTCTTTTGGCGGCTGTATCTGGCTCTCAGACAAATGCACGATTATTTATTTTTAAAGTTTATTCAGACTCCTTTAAATTACATATTAATTGCAAATAAAAAAACAGCATAACAATGTCATTAAGAAGAATTCAGAGAACCAAGTATTGTACTCTTAGGGTTTAAATAACACAAAATGCACACATTTACTTGAATTTTTAGTTTGAAACTAGAGTATGGCGCTCACAGAATTACTTTTCAAAATATGTGGTGTTTATGGCTCTCTCAGACAAAAAGTTTCCCGATCCCTGATTTAAACAATAAAATGCATCTCAACGCACCGAATGCAGGATTTTTTAAAATCTTTAAATCAGGGACCCTTTAAATGGTTCAGGTAATTATTCTAAACTAGTGGAAAAGCCTGCTAAGGCTCACACACACGCATAGTTCGTTCGTTGCTTCGGTAATTGACGCTCTGTGCTAAAACAATGACGTCATTTAATATTTTTTTACAGCGAAAATTTTAATTTATTTATAATAATTTTGCTCGCCTTTTTGCGCGCCTTTCGACGGGGAGACACACGCATTGGAAGGGCGATTATGTATTAGATTAGCCCATTTAATTTGGATAAATTGACAAGATTGAAGATGTTTTATGATTGCAGTCTCCCTTGAGATAAGAATTTTCTTTTTATGTTAAACCTTTGAGTATTTTTAGGTTTGATAATAAGAAAGGGGCCGTCCATAAAGTACGTCACGCTCCAGATGGGAGGACGGGGTGTAAGAAAGTGTGACAGTTTGTGACAAGGGGGAGGGGGAGTCCGGTCATGTGTGACGTCACGGTGTTTTATATGAAATTTTAATTATTTTGTTAATAAAAAGGAGTTTTTGTTCGAAAGTGTGACGTACTTTAGGGGTGGAAAAGGGGGGGGGTCCAAGATTTGTGACAGTTTGTGACAGGAGGGGGGTTTAAAATGGAAAAAAATAGCGTGACGAACTTTATGGACGACCCCAAAAAAAAACAAATAAAATATACCAAAATTCTTATTTAATTCATGTTAAAAATGGCAATGACACGACTATTGAAAATGGCAATGACAAGACTATTGAAAATGGCAATGATAAGACTATTAAAAATGTCAATGATAAAACTATTGAAAATGTCAATGATACGACTATTAAAATGTCAATGATACGACTATTGAAAATGTCAATGATAAGACTATTGAAAATGTCAATGATACGACTATTGAAAATGTCAATGATACGACTATTGAAAATGTCAATGATAAAACTATTGAAAATGTCAATGATACGACTATTAAAAATGTCAATGATAAAACTATTGAAAATGTCAATGATACGACTATTGAAAATGTCAATGATACGACTATTGAAAATGTCAATGATACGACTATTGAAAATGGCAATGATAAGACTATTGAAAATGGCAATGATAAGACTATTGAAAATGGCAATGATAAGACTATTAAAAATGGCAATGATAAGACTACTAAAAATGGCAATGATAAGACAATTGAAAAAAGTTCAATAAGCCTAAAGCAACTCACAGTGCTGTTTATTTATCTTTATTTTAGATCTGGTTATTGGACCATATCAAAAAATAAGATGAGTACGGTAGCATGAAGCTGTCGTGTGTGTTATCTTAAAATCCTCATTTCAAATAAAATCGGATCTTCGAGAATAAGAGAGTGACTTCAAGAAAATGAAAAATATAAACGAGCATATGCCGAAAGTTTAGAAATCTATTAAAGTTAACTAAAATGTTCCTTAAACTGCGAGGTTTCATTAATATTTACGTATAAATCTCGAAGTTTAAAGTTTCCATTGATATTTCCAAAACTTCCTCTTTCCATTGACATTCCCATAAATATTTAATATACGGGAAATTAGGTAGAAGTTGAATTTCGGAATTATTATTATAAAATATTTGTTTTTGATTGTCTTGTTTTTCAAATAGTAAATAGAGTTACCGTAAATCTGTTTGTTATATGAAGCAACCGTACCCCCGCTGGGCACCTTTTCTGCCATGTTACTTTATAAGTGTACCTGGGATATGGAAACTAATTAATCAATTAGATATAACATTCAGGTTTCTATAAAATATCGTTAAGAACAATGAAATAAGTGCGCTTGACTCAACAGCAAATGGTATGAGTTTAACCCACCTTTTCCCCACTTCTGTTCAGGATGGATTCAAAAGTGATCTTGTAGATAGTTTATAAAATTTATCAGCTCAATTAGAAATTCGGCACCCAACACACGTATTTGCACGGACCTTGAAACTACGTAATTACAACGGCCTTGAACAAAAGTAGTAACACTGACCTTGAACCCATGTCATTACACTGACCTTGAACCAATGTCATTACACTGACCTTGAACCCGTGTCATTACACTGACCTTGAACCAATGTAATTACATTGACCTTGAACCAACGTAATTACACTGACCTTTGTATATAGGGTTCTAGTAAATTTGATAAGGAGGTGAGTCAAAGAACATGCCGATAAATAAGAAAAGTTTCGACTAAAAGTCTTCCCCGGCAGACATAACGATAAGAAAATGTATTTGATGTATGTTGTGTGGGGACACCGCCTTGCAGTACAACAACCAACAATTTCTTTAATGTTGCCCTCACCCCTCCTCATCCTTCCTTTTAGATAGTTAACTTAAGCATGTTGTAGGAGAACCCTGCGACATCACAGGTAGAAGAGCGCTTGGATCAAATCTCTCATATATTTTGGTAAGGACCAGCGGTTCTTAAACTTTTCCCCTCGGCGCCCTTTAAAAATTTAGCGTCTAACTGATTTACAATATTAATATTTTGCGTGTATTCCATCCGCACCACCATTTTGAAGCTATTCGTCATATAACCCTTGGGGTGCGAGAATTGCCGGGTTGAGAATAGCCGAGGCAGGTGAATATTATTGGGGTTAACAGAATCCAATGAACGGGTCATTGTCTGGTCCCCGTGTCTGTAACTTAACCTCGTCGTCGCGTCATTAAAACGTGTCATACAAATTAGGGGCGAACTTAAGGAGGGAGGAGGGGACAACTCATTTTCTGAACTAGAAAACGAATTAGATGCCAGAAATTTTTTTGGAAACACTAAATATTACTTGTAGCTTCATGAAAAGTTATCGACCTCCAGTGTATGAATGTTAATATAAAATTACCAATTTGAACGTAATTGTCTGTGATAGTCCGTAAATAAGACAAACTCGTAAAAACTAAGTTTTTGACTATAAATCCCTTATATATGAGACAGAACTGAAAGTATTGATTATGTTCCAACGCGACAATCATTTACAGCCGGAATCTGTCTTAACTTTCCTTTGCTTTATAACCCCCCCTGGGGGCGGGTGGGAGAGGGGAAAGATCTGGTCACCGATCGCTGGACCGAGCTCAGCGTGACACGTGACACGCCGGTACTTCGATGGGTCGCGTCAACGCGTGAAGTTAAATCACGTGAAAAAAAACAATAACAAACAGTGAATTTGAATAACATACCTCGTTTAGAGATAAACTAACAATGCATTAATTTAATTGCGGTACGTTCCATCGATCTGAAATTTCGATACGATGCATTGTTAGGTGAGACGGGTCCGTGTGCCAAATTTCAGCTCGATCGGATCACGGGAAGTGGGTCATTTTTTACTTTCGTTTTTCCGCCCGCCCAAGACAGAGATGACGACAGACAGAGACGGCGGTGAAGTTAATATAAGGGATTTAATAAAAACAAACCCGTAAAACCAAAGTTTTTGACTATAAATCCCTTATATATGAGACATAACTATCAGTATTGATTATTTTCAAACGCTACAAACATTTACTGACTGAATCTGTCTTAACTCAACATTGCTTCATAACCCTGGGTGGGGGGGGTGGGGGTGGGTTGGGGGGGGAGAGGGGAAAAGTCTGGTCTTCGATCGCTTGACCGAGCTCAGCTTGACACGTAAAATGTAAACAAAAGCACGCCGGTGCTTCGATGGGTCGCCTCAACGCGTCAACTCAAACTTTCACGTGGAAAAAAAACAATAACAAACAGTGAGTTTGAATTACATACGTTATATAAGGATAAACTAAAAATGTAGGTCCACGCAAGACTCATTGGCCGTATTGTTTTTTTTTATAATTTTCTTTTAAACTAATTTTTTAAATTATTTCTTTGGAAAAACAAGCATATTTGCGGACACTTCTGAGTGGCCTTCCATAAATGACCTCACGCGTCTGGGTGTGTGTAAAGGGTGTCACGGATTTGTGACGACGTGTGACGACGGGGAGGGGGGTATTTAAGAAATGTGACGTACCATCAAAAACGCGCAACTCTAAAAAAAAATATATAAAAGTTTCACTTAAATATTTGATTGCTTTCAATATATTTAATGACGTGGCTTCACAGTGTTGCCATAGTATTGTGCAGACTTACACTAAATAGATATTGAAATGAAAAAAAAAGTAATTTGAAACATGCTAATTTTCAATTACAAAAATACGGCTTTAAAAAAAAAGGGGGGGGGGTCAAAGCTTTGTGACGTCACGAAGAGTGACGAGGAGGGAGGGGCCATTCAAAATCGGCCACATTCGTGTGACGTCATTTATGGACGGCCTCCTAAACTCAAAATGTGTAGCTTTGATCAATTTAAATCTGTACATGCATATTTTTCCGTAGACTTTCCAAAGCTTTAAGTTGCAGCTTATAAACAGGTGCCGTTGTTTAACGAGGAACTGTACAGCGCATAGATTAGCATGTCTAATGATGACGTGCTGCCCACCGCGTCCCTGTCCGCAGTGACGTCACGAATAACTGCTCAAATCCTTCTTTCGAGACTCTCTTCCTACTGGCCAATCGTGTCGGTGTGTCCTGCATCATATCGTGATCACGTGATTTTACACGAAAACTACTCAGTAATTCCTCGTCGCGGCAACCAGTTAACAGATTCGTATTCTCACCGCTGACGAAAGCTGGGTAGAGTGAGAAATTAAATAATCCCTAAAAAACTAAGTTTTTGACTATAAATCCCTTATATATGAGACATAACTAACAGTATTGATTAAGCTCAATATGATACGCCTCCCGCGACAAACATTTACAGTCTGAAACTGAGTAAACTCCCCTGGCTAAAAAACCCGCGAGGGGTGCGGACATCGATGGCTGGACTAAACTCAAGTGGCACGTGGAAGGCGAACAATAACAAACTGTGAAATTGAATTACATATAGTTATGCAGAGATAAACTAAAAATGCATTAATTTAATTACGGTAACATCGATCGATCTGAAATTTTGAAACAATGCATTGTTAGGTGACACGAGTCTATGTGTAAAATTTCAGGTCGATGGCATCACGGGAAGTGTGTCATTTTTTTTAAACTTTTGATTTTCAGCCCGCTCTCGAACGACAGAGATGACGACAAGATTTCGAAGTTAATATAAGGGATTTAAATAAAACAAACCCGTAAAAACAAAGTTTTTGACTATAGATCCCTTATATATGAGACATAACAAACAGTATTGATTATTTTCAAACGCGACAAGCATTTACAGACTGAATCTGTCTTAACTCAACTTATCTTAATAACCCTGGGGGGGGGGAGAGGGAAAAAGTCTGGTCACCGAAAAAAGCACGCAAGTACTTCCATGGGTCGCGTCGAAGCGTCAACTCAAACTCTCACGTGGAAAAAAAACAATAACAAACCGTGAATTTGAATTACATACGTTATATAAGGATAAACTAAAAATGCATAAATTTAATTACGGTACGTCCGATCGATCTGACATTTTGATACGATGCATTGTTGGGTGAGACGGGTCCGTGTGCCAAGTTTCAGCTCGATCAGATCACGGGAAGTGGGTCATTTTTTACTTTTGTTTTTCTGCCCGCCCAAGACAGAGAGACAGAGAGAGATCACGACAGAGACGGCGGTGATGTTAATATAACGGATTTAATAAAACAAACCCGTAAAAACAAAGTTTTTGACAACAAATCCCTTATATATGAGACAGAACTAAAAGTATTGATTATGTTCCGACGCGACAAACATTTACAGATTGACACCTAGTGATGTCCCTTGTCTTTAATAACGGGGAATGGGACGTGAGGGGGTCTCGGCACGACGGTCGACGTCAACGCGTCAACTCAAACTCTCACGTAGAAAAAAAAATAATAACAAACCGTGAATTTGAATTACATACGTTATATAAGGATAAACTAAAAATGCATTAATTTAATTACGGTACGTTTGATCGACCTGAAATTTTAATACGATGCATTGTTAGGTGAGACGGGTCCATGTGCCAAATTTCAGCTCGATCGGATCACGGGAAGTGGGTCATTTGTTACTTTTCTTTTTCCGCCCGACGTACGAAGAGATGACGACAGACAAGATTTCGAAGTTAATATAAGGGATTTAATAAAACAAACCCGTAAAAAACAAAGTTTTTGACTATATATCCCTTATATATGAGTCATAACTAACAGTATTGATTATTTTCAAACGCGACAATCATTTACAGACTGAATCTGTCTTAACTCAACTTTGCTTCATAACCCTTGGGGGAGGGGTGGGTGGGAGGGGGAGAGGGGGAAAAGTCTGTTCACCGATTCGCTTGACCGAGCTCAGCGCGACACGTAAAATGTAAACAAAAGCACATCGATTCTTCGATGGGTCTCCTCGACGCGTCAACTCAAACTTTCACGTGGAAAAAAACAATAACAAACAGTGAATTTGAATTACATACGTTATATTAGGATAAACTAAAAGTGCATTAATTTAATTACGGTATGTTCGATCGATCTGAAATTTTGATACGATGCATTGTTAGGTGAGACGGGTCCGTGTGCCAAATTTCAGCTCGATCGGATCACGGGAAGTGGGTCATTTTTTTTTGTTCCGCCCGCCCAAGACAGAGAGAGATGATTAGACGGCGGTGAAGTTAATATAAAGGGATTTAAAAAGGGCAGGTTATACTTTAAAAAACAATAAGAGCAATACAAATTTAAAGATCACTACCTTAAAAACTAAAAAAAAACAACCAGTAAAAGCAAAGTTTTTGACTTTAAATCCCTCATATATGAAATTTTGACACAATGCATTGTTAGGTGACATGAGTCTATGTGCGAAATTTCAGCTGGATAGGATCATGGGAAGTTGGTCATTGTTTTAATTTTGATTTTCCGAGGGACCAAGAGATGACGACAGACAGACAAGACGGTGAAGTAAATAAATATAAGGGATTTTATTTTTTAAATGGTAACATGATACATTTTAAACATAATTTTACATATGAATAACACTTTTATGAATAAATCAGCGACCAGAATAACTGACATTCAAGTGTCATGATGTTTTAATGTATGGGACGGGGGGAAGTTTAGAGTTCGCCTTGGGTGGTATACATTTGTTGTTGGCGTCTGTACTAGTGCAGAATAAACATATCAACGACACGTTTTAACATAAATAACAATTTTTTGGTATGTTAGTGTTAAATATAAAAATGTGGCGTGTTTGAAAACAAGGACATGTAAAAAAGAAACATTTATTTTACACAGAAAGAAGGAATCGATTTTGCAAAACTTTTTCAATCTATGTTCGCGCTCCCGAAACAACCCCCGTCCCTAAATTTTGCGGCAACGCTAAAGGGGGATAAATCCTGGATCCTAAAGCCTGTATTGATGCCAGAGATCGCTGGCGGGCCGAGCACTTTGCTTCTTTTGACAGACAGCGCTCATTCGATTAGATGTGCGGTCGCCCGTGAGAGATTGAGCGCGGCCATTGCGAGTGCCAGTTTACAAGATCTCTTCGGAAATTTTAGGCAACGGGATACACTAGAGAGGAGGAGCTAGACGATCTATGCGGCAATGTTTAGGCATCGGGCTACACTTGGCTGGATGAGCTATATGATATACACCAGAGTGTTCTGTCTTTGCTGTATTCTAATTCTAACATATATCCATCATAGCTTGCGACTTGGTTTACTGTCAATCACAGTCGTTGTCTTTGTTGTATTGTATCAGAATTTGACTGTGTCCATTAGAAATGTTGTTATTATGCCAGTGAGTGTCTGTGTCAATAAGTAATAAGTAATAAGAAATGCTGTGTTTCTACCAATGAATGTCTATGTCCATCAGAATTTGTCGATTAGAATTTCTGTTATTCTACTAGTGATTGTCTTTGTCCATCAGAAATGTTGTTGTTCTAAAAATGAATGTCTGTGTACATTAGAGATGCTGCTATTCTACCACTGAACTGAATGTCTGTGTTCATGAGAAATGCTGTTGTTCTACTAGTGAGTGTCTGTGTCCATCAGAAATGCCGTTGTTCTAACTAGTGAGTCCTGTGTCCACTTGACATGAATAAGTCTTACACGTGACTTTTCGTGCCTGTTGCGGACAAAGGGGTGAGCCGTGAGAAGGGAAGAGGAAGGGGGATAGAGATTCTAACGAGGTCAAGCATATACTTCTGTGTGTCCGGCCAGAGTTTATGTTGACCTACTTATGATCTCTCCCCCCCCCTCCCCCCACCGTACGTGTGGTACAAGCCGTGCCACCACAGCTAATTGTTGTTAGAAGCTAAGTAAGATCAGTACTGGATAGACACAGCGGTGCCGCTATAGGTTCACTAACACAAAGACCGTGTCAATTTACGGTATCTGACCCGCGACAAAATTTGTTGGACAACAATTGACATTCCACGATAACATAGTGATGTGTACTTCGTAGACTTTTTGTTGCCAGGTCATGCTGTGAACCCCCCCCCCTTACCCCAACCCTGTATTTAACGATGAGTTATTCTTCTATTACACTCAATACTGACATGTTACAGTTGAGTTTGTTAACAGGATAAAATATGTGTGGGAGACTGCAATCAGGCTTTTTGGAAAAAAACAACAATATGTTATTTCAACAGTGTAGCTGTAGGCCTGATGCCGAAAGTAACGTCCTGTCAAGCATACATCTAACCTCTTGAAAATAACAGATAGTTAAGTACGTTGTAGGTTTCATGTTGTTAGCTAGTCACACATATGTAAATGAAATATTGGCAAGTAATGTTCTCTATACTGTATCGGTGTAGTTCATAGTCCAATATTCGTTGGTATCTCTTCACACACCCCCCCCACACACACACACACAAACAAACACGCACACACACACAAACACACACACACACATTAAAACATTTTTGCCTAAAATTGTTTCTTTACATCTTTTCATCATTTTCACGTGATAATGTTTTTAATTTGTTTCTCGTTTTTTTTTACTACATATGAGAATAGAAGCGTTTGGAGCACATACGCAGTTAGTCTATAAACTTCTTTCAAACAACGTCAGCAATAGCGGGGTTACCATTTCTTATGAGAGCAGTTTGCATGTTCAGTTATGTCCCCTATGATAGTTTGTTTGTTGGCGTCACCTCTGATTGTTCGTTTGTTTGTTGGCGTCAACTCTGATTGTTCGTTTGTTTGTTGGCGTCACCTCTGATTGTTCGTTTGTTTGTTGGCGTCACCACTGATTGTTCGTTTGTTTGTTGGCGTCACCTCTGATTGTTCGTTTGTTTGTTGGCGTCACCTCTGATTGTTCCTTTGTTTGTTGGCGTCACCACTGATTGTTCGTTTGTTTGTTGGCGTCACCACTGATTGTTCCTTTGTTTGTTGGCGTCATCACTGATTGTTCGTTTGTTTGTTGGCGTCACCTCTGATTGTTTGTTTGTTTGTTGGCGTCACCTCTGATTGTTCGTTTGTTTGTTGGCGTCACCTCTGATTGTTTCTTTGTTTGTTGGCGTCACCTCTGATTGTTCGTTTGTTTGTTGGCGTCACCTCTGATTGTTCGTTTGTTTGTTGGCGTCACCTCTGATTGTTCGTTTGTTTGTTAGTATCCCCTATGATTGTTTCTTTGTTGTTATCCCCTATGATTGTTTGTTTGTTGGCGTCACCTCTGATTGTTCGTTTGAGAAGCCCTGACCTGCCCATAACACTAAACTATCACCGTCTTAATGTCTTCCCTCCGACACAGGAGCGTCTCTAGGAGTCGAGGCCAGCCATTGACGCACAGGGATGTCCACAGCTGTTCCTCGCATTGATTCAAGGAGCTGTTGTCAACATCTGGTTCTCGCATTGACCCTGAGCTTCCCGCCCCTTCCCCTTCCACAAAATCTCACGCTGGAATAAAAGCGCAGCGGAATTGTCTTTGGATTAATCCCAGGAACTGTCTGTGAAGACGAAAACAAATTTAACGGGGCATTGAAGAATATTTTCTAGACCTACACAGTTTTCTGAGTGGGGAGAAAAGAATCCAGATCACGAAGGGAAGACTTGTGAGTGTACAAGGAGTGTAGCGAAGCGAGTGAGACAGATATGCAGCCAGAGTACGAGCGGCTATTGGGTCTGTTGTGTCAACACGAGATCTGGACTCGACACGAGGAGCTGCGAGGGCAGCTAGGATGATCATCTGGCGGGTGAGTCGTCTCTAGAATGCAGACCTTGACCTTGACTATTGTCAACGTCTTTGTTTATAGTTTCGTGGATATCAACGTAAGGGTATGGAGAGGGGGGTATAAGTTAGGAGGGCCTCGGACACACAGGTGATGATGTGGTCATAGGATCAGCAGTGGTTCTTAGAGCATTATAATAGAGATAACGACCCTATCAACTAGAGTTTGGCTGCCATACAATGTGAGGAATTAGTTATTGCTTTGTTGGGATAAATTTAATGGTTGGTTAGGGCACAGATAGTAACTTCGTTCAATCAAGGCTCAGCCATATCAGGTTCCGACGGACCTGTCGTGTTTTAAAATTAGCATTTACCACACAGAGTACGGGGTTGGGGTGGCCGAGCGGAATGCGCGTTCAGCTAGCGTACTGAGAGTCGCAGGTTTAGTCTCTGTGAATGTGGGAATAAGTGGATGTGGGATGTCCCTGAGTACACCCAGCTCTGATGGGTCCCTGAGTACACCCAGCTCTGATGGGTCCCTGAGTACACCCAGCTCTGATGGGTCCCTGAGTACACCCAGCTCTGATGGGTCCCTGAGTACACCCAGCTCTGATGGGTCCCTGAGTACACCCAGCTCTGATGGGTCCCTGAGTACACCCAGCTCTGATGGGTCCCTGAGTACACCCAGCTCTGATGGGTCCCTGAGTACACCCAGCTCTGATGGGTCCCTGAGTACATCCAGCTCTGATGGGTCCCTGAGTACACCCAGCTCTGATGGGTCCCTGAGTACACCCAGCTCTGATGGGTCCCTGAGTACACCCAGCTCTGATGGGTCCCTGAGTACACCCAGCTCTGATGGGTCCCTGAGTACACCCAGCTCTGATGGGTCCCTGAGTACACCCAGCTCTGATGGGTCCCTGAGTACACCCAGCTCTGATGGGTCCCTGAGTACACCCAGCTCTGATGGGTCCCTGAGTACACCCAGCTCTGATGGGTCCCTGAGTACACACAGCTCTGATGGGTCCCTGAGTACACCCAGCTCTGATGGGTCCCTGAGTACACCCAGCTCTGATGGGTCCCTGAGTACACCCAGCTCTGATGGGTCCCTGAGTACACCCTGCTCTGATGGGTCCCTGAGTACACCCAGCTCTGATGGGTCCCTGAGTACACCCAGCTCTGATGGGTCCCTGAGTACACCCAGCTCTGATGGGTACCTGACATTAATTGGGGTAAAGTCGGCTGGACAATGTGCTAGCCACACAATCGCCCAGTCTCGTATTTCGTGGCTACAGAAACGTGTAAATGTTGCAACACTTACCCCATAAGTCTATGGTCAGGAAAGGGGCTTAACTTTTTTTTATTGTACCACCGCATAGTGAAGGCTAAAATACTCTATGCTATATATCAGGGGTCTCCAAACTACGGCCCGCGAGGCCCTCTCATCCGGTCCCTGGAGACCTTTAAATCTCAAAACTATTTTTACCTGTAGTTTACCATAAAACTGTTTGTAGTCGGCCCCCAAACTGCTGCTGGACAGTTAATGTGGCCCTCTGGCATAAAAGTTTGGAGACCCCTGCTATAGATTATAATTACCATTTGAATCCAAAGTTGATGCTAGCAGAACAGTAGGATATAATTAACGTGTTATTCCTCAGTAACTAATCAAATCTAGTGTATGGTTTAACATGTATACCCCATAGCTGAGGCTAGCACAAATCTAGTGTATGGTTTAACATGTATACCCCATAGCTGAGGCTAGCACAAATCTAGTGTATGGTTTAACATGTATACCCCATAGCTGAGGCTAGCACAAATCTAGTGTATGGTTTAACATGTATACCCCATAGCTGAGGCTAGCACAAATCTAGTGTATGGTTTAACATGTATACCCCATAGCTGAGGCTAGCACAACTCTAGTGTATGGTTTAACATGTATACCCCATAGCTGAGGCTAGCACAAATCTAGTGTATGGTTTAACATGTATACCCCATAGCTGAGGCTAGCACAAATCTAGTGTATGGTTTAACATGTATACCCCATAGCTGAGGCTAGCACAACTCTAGTGTATGGTTTAACATGTATACCCCATAGCTGAGGCTAGCACAAATCTAGTGTATGGTTTAACATGTATACCCCATAGCTGAGGCTAGCACAAATCTAGTGTATGGTTTAACATGTATACCCCATAGCTGAGGCTAGCACAAATCTAGTGTATGGTTTAACATGTATACCCCATAGCTGAGGCTAACACAAATCTAGTGTATGATGACCCTTACTACTCCCTAGCTGAGACAGGCTAAACTCTAGTGTATAATTTTTACATTTATACCCCCGTAGCCGAGGCTAACACAATTCTAGTGTATGATTAACCGTTTAACACGTAGTTAGATCTAGCTCAGATCTAGGACAAGATGAATCGCTGTTCCCCTAAGTCACTGCAAACAAAACGTCAGGATCAGATGGCTGTTTGTTTGTGTCTTTGTTTGCCTTGGAGGTGGAGCGCACCCCACTGTTTGTTGTTGTGTTCTAATTGTGTTGTTTTATACCGGGGGGAGGGGTGGGCGGGGATGTGCACGAGGAGCGGGGGGGTGGGGTGGGGGGTCCGTTGAACTACGTTCTGCTGTTTGCAACACAAACAGCTGAAGGGGGTTTTCGAGGATGACGCGATAAGGGAACCGGAATACATTTAATACAGGGGTGAGATGGGGAAAGGGGGGGGGGTGATGGAAGAGGGAGTAATGGAAGAGGGAGTGCTGAGGGAAGGTGATGGGATGGTAATGGGAGCCACTAGGGCCAACTAAGGGATCGGGTGGTTGGTACTAAGGCACAGCGTAGGTATGAGCCACGTGGAAGGAATCAGAAAAATATTCTGTGTAGTCATAAGTATAAATTAGGGTAAATGTTGCAAGTTAGAAGGACTGAAGGTGTTAAAAATAAAGGTAAAAAATGATTTTTAAAAAACAAGTTTTTACAAGTGGACTAAAAAGAAGAAAATAATTTAAAACTTGTAAGTTCAAGTACTTTCATATAATATGACTAAAAAAGTTGGGCGGGCGCTTATGAGGTTTAACATATGCGGTTCACCCATTCTCTCACTTATAGATCACTCTTTTAACTTCTAAATTAGAAATCTTTAATTGTTATACCAAACACCCGCCCCACGTTTTTAGTCATATTAAATCGAAGCACTTGAACTAATAAGTTTTAAATTATTTTCTTCTTTTTAGTCCACTTGTAAAAACGTGGTTTTTAAAAATCATTTTTTTTACCTTTATTTATTGTATTCTTTTTAGTCGACTAATAAAAACGTGGTTTTTAACAATATTTTTTTACCTCTATTTATTTTACCAAACACCTCATCAGCGCCCGCCCAACGTTTAATAACAAAGCGATGAGGTCATGGGGTGAACACGTGACTTACAATTAAACTACGGCAGGCGGGTAGAGACGCTTATATAAAGATAAACTAAGAAATGCACTAATTTAATTACGGTAAATTCGATCGATCTGAAATTTTGATACAATGTATTGTCATCCAAGATCTATCTGTGGTAAAGTTTTGAGCTCTCTAGGACCATCAGAAGTGGTTTAATTTTACGTTTTAAATTTGAAAAATTGCGGACAGACAGACACGATTGCAAGTATATAATAAAATATAGATAAACTAAAAAGTTCAATAATATAATAACTGTACATTCGATCGATCTAAAATTTTGATTCAATGCATTGTCATTCAAGATCTATCTGTGTTAAAATTTTGAGATCTCTAGGACCATCGGAAGTGGTTTAATTTTACGTTGGTTGAACGAAAGCAAGTTAATAAAAATGTGGTTAAATAAATAGAAGTAAAAAAAAGATTTTAAAAAACCACGTTTTTATAAGCGGACTGAAAAGAAAAAAATAATTTAAAACTTATTAGTTCAAGTACTTCGATTTAATATGACTAAAAACGTGGGGCGGGCGCTTATGAGGTTTAACATATGCGGTTCACTCATTTTCTCACTTATAGATCTCTCTTTTGCCTTCTAAATTAGAAATCTTTAATTTTTATACCAAACACCCACCCCACATTTTTAGTCATATTAAATCGAAGTACTTGAACTAATAAGTTTTAAATTATTTTTTTCTTTTTAGTCCGCTTATAAAAACGTGGTTTTTAAAAATCTTTTTTTACTTCTTTTTATTTTATTCTTTTTAGTCCACTTATAACAACCTGGTTTTTTTAAAATATTTTTTTACCTCTATTTATTTTACCAAACACCTCACAAGCGCCCGCCCAACGTTTTAAAAACATTGTGATGTGGTCACGGAGCGAACTCACGGATGTCAACAAAAGCCGACGGTACAGATGCTTTTATATAGACTATAGATAAAGTTAAAAGTTCAATAATTTAATAACGGTACATTTGATCGATCTGAAATTTTGATACAGTGCATTGTCATCCAAGATCTATATGTGGTAAGATTTTCAGATCTCTAGGACCATTAGAAGTGGTTCAATTTTACGTTGGCAGATTTGAAAAAATCTTGGTCAATGCCCAACGGAAGCGAGTTAATAAAAACGTGGTAAAAAAACAAACCCGTAAAAACAAAGTTTTTGACTATAAATCCCTTATATATGAGACATAACTAACAGTATTGATTATTTTCAAACATTTACAGACTGACACCGAGTGATGTCCCTTGTCTTTAATAAATTGGGGTGGGATGTGAGGGGGTGTCGGCACGACGGTCGGCGTCAACTCAAACTCACGTGGAAGTGGAAGAAAAAAAAACCCCGTAAAAACAAAGATTTTGACTATAAATCCCTTATATATGAGACATAACTAACAGTATTGATTATTTTCAAACATTTACAGACTGAATCTGTCTTAACTCAAGTTTGCTTCATAACCCTGGGGGGAGGGGGGAGGGTGAGAGGGGAAAAGTCTGGTCACCGATTCGCTTGACCGAGCTCAGCGTGACACGTAAAATGTAAACAAAAGCGCCGCGGTGCTTCGATGGGCCGCCTCAACGTGTCTACTCAAACTTTCACGTGGAAAAAAAACAATAACAAACAGCGAATTTGAATTACATACCTCATATAAGGATAAACTAAAAATGCATTAATTTAATTACGGTACGATCGATCGATCTGAAATTTTGATACGATGCATTGTTAGGTGAGTCGGGTCCGTGTGCCAAATTTCAGCTCGATCGGATCACTGGAAGTGGGTCATTTTTTACTTTTCTTTTTCCGCCCGCCCAGCCCATGAGATGATGAGATGATGAGACGGCTGCGAAGTTAATATAAGGGATTTAATAAAACAAACCCGTAAAAACAAAGTTTTTGACTATAAATCCCTTATATATGAGACATAACTAACAGTATTGATTATTTTCAAACATTTACAGACTGAATATGTCTTAACTCAAGTTTGCTTCATAACCCTAGAGTTGTGGGTGGGAGAGGGGAAAAGTCTGGTCACCGATTCGCTTGACCGAGCTCAGCGTGACACGTAAAATGTAAACAAAAGCACCCCGTCGCTTCGTTGGGTCGCCTCAATGTGTCAGCTCAAACTTTCACGTGGCAAAAAAACAATAACAAACCGTGAATTTGAATTACATACCTCATATAAGGATAAACTAAAAATGCATTAATTTAATTACGGTACGATCGATCGATCTGAAATTTTGATACGATGCATTGTTAAGTCAGACGGGTCAGTGTGCCAAACTTCAGCTCGATCGAATAACGGGAACTGGGTCATTTTCGACTTTTCTTTTTCCGCCCGCCCAGCCCATGAGATGATGAGATGATGAGATGATGAGACGGCCGTGAAGTTAATGTAAGGGATTTAAAAACAATAACAAACCGTGAATTTGAATTACATACAAATATAAGGATAAACTAAAAATGCTTTAATTTAATTACGGTACGATCGATCGATCTGAAATTTTGATACGATGCATTGTTAGGTTAGACGGGCTCGTGTGCCAAATTTTCGCTTGATTGGATCACGGGAAGTGGGTCATTTTCGACTTATGTTTTTCCGCCGCCCATGAGATGACGACAGACAGAGAGACAGAGAGAGACGGCGGTGAAGTTAATATAAGGGATTTAAAAAGAAGAGAGTAAATGAACCAGCAAAACGGGTCTGTTCTATGATGTGTATGACAACGGGTCTGTTCTATGATGTGTAGGTCAACGCTCTCATTGAAATTTTACAGTGTGTGAAAACTTGTCATTTCTCGGGGTCTACGGATCGTTTGTCTTATATCTTAGGGTTCAAATAGCGATAACAACTGTCTGGGCGTCAGAACTGTTTTCAACAATTTAAAATGTGTTTAAACATCAGTTAAACACACAGGACATCAAAGTGTTCAGTGTAAATCAAGGAAATCGTATCTAGTGACGTCTGGTTTTCTATTTCCTAAGACGCGTTACACACCTTTAGGCTAACCGCAAGTCAGAGAAAATGTCAAAATGTTTACACACCTTTGGGGTAACCGGAAGTCTAAGAGCGTATCAAATGTGTAGTTACACACCTTGAGGGTAACTAGAAGTCAGAGGACATCCCTAAATAGTTACTCACCAATATAGCATTTGTCAGATGTAGAACAAATCCACGCTTGATAAACTATAATCAGACATTATTTTGGGTTCCAAGCGACCCCAAAGACGTACACTTATGTGGGGGGAGGGGAGGGTTTGGTTTCTCCAACAGGGATCTCTGAAGTGCAGACAGACTCACACTTACGGACGTCCATCAAACGACGTCTGATAACTTCAGCAGAACCAAACCCTCCCGCGTTTCGTGGTTGTTTTCTTTCAAAGCTGTAAAGAATTCGTCTGCTTTGTTTCCCCAACCCGCCCGTTCGCTCGTGGCCTACCCCCCCCCCACTTTCACCAACCATAGAGTGATGAGTACACTTGATACGACTACTATCCCAGATTTCCACCTTATCACGTGAGTCAGTGCGCTTGCTTTACTCTCTGACTCCTGGATCTATGGAGCCTTGGGTTTAAAGAGCATTGCATCAGCTTATAAACATTTTCATTGGCCAAAGCGTTTTGTGTGTAGAAGAGGGGTCTTTATCTCCTCGATCATTTTTGGGGGTGGGGGAGAGAGAGAATTCTCTATATTAGCTACCCAATTGTAGAAGAGAAGTAACATTTAAACAATTGTGGGAAAGGTGCACGAAAAAATGACCCCGTTTCTATTTTTAAAAAAAGACAACCCAACTATTAACAAAATATATTGTCTTAAACTTAAATTGGGTTTTTTTCTAATGTAAACACTGGCTGTGAACATGTGGGGGCGAAACATTATATGAGCGGGGCGGGGCGTTGATATTGCGAAATGATAAGTTGTTTGAAGTTTATAAAGAATTTTTATTAGTTCAGTAAATTTTATATAGATCTATATTTATATTTTAAAAATGATAGTTTAATAATTGAATATAAAAATAATTATAATAAATAGGCAATGTCGAGTAATTTTATCCTGTTAAATCTTTTCCTCCTAAATTCCATTTTTCTCACGCTTGGAAAATTCTTTCTTTAAAAATTCCTTTTAAGTTATTTTATTTAGCCTGTAATTGTACGTCATTGTATGCAAATATTCGAACCTATTTATAGAAAACGACGTCATGTTGACGTCATGACGTTATGGCGTATAATATTCTTTTTTATTTCTTTATTTTTTCCTTTTTTACAAAAATTATAAATATTAACATGGAATAATTCTATAACTAAGCCTTTATTGTCAGAACATAACATAATATTATTCTTATAATCATTATTATCCCAAAAAAATCATTTTTCATTTGATAAAAAATGTTGAAAACTATTAATTATGATATAAAATAAGACAATTTCTATGCACATGATAATAACAAATTTAATTTAAAACCACACTTTAGTGAACATTTCTTTCTTTGTTCATATTCTTAAAATAAGTTAATAATAGTAATATATTTAATTCTTATTTTGTAAAATGTTATTCGGTTTTGAGTGTTATAGGGTTACGAGTGGTCGGCCGAATATATTTTACTAATTATATTTTCTTCTTTCTTACCGTTATCATTCTTTCCTCAGTTGAAATGTGGGGTCTAGAAAGATATAGTGTCATTCACTTTCTTCTACAACCATTGGAACATATATATCACTTCCATGATTTTTTGTTTACCTCAATATTCCTTTTTGAACATTTCAGAAATATAAAATTTAAAGCAAAGTCTAAAATTTGAACTGTCTTGCACACAATCCTTTGAATAATAATAGTTCATTCCATTATCTAATTGCACTAGTCCCATGTTCCTTAGCATTAGCATGTCCATGATAAGATGAAATGAGTTTCTGAACATTGTTGACTTAGGGAGGTGCATGGTAGCAACAATTATATAGGCATAGCTTCGAAGAGTCTCCAGCAGTAAGTCTGCGAATTCCGAATAGCAACTTGAAACATGAAAGAGAAGTCCATATTTCTTTCCATCATCTCTGATGGTTGATTCAGCAAAAGGGACACCATAAGTTGACTCAGGGACATAGACAATGGGTGGTTGTTTAGACCTGTAATCAGGAACATGCTTGGGATGGTCTAAGGTCCCAATCTACAGAGCCATAACTGTAACTGTGAAATAAAAATATTAGGAAAAACATTAGAAATAGGTTTGTAAAAAGCAGTTATAAAATTTAACATATTTAATTAAAGTACACTATTCAATTCTGAAGAAAATCTAGAATGATTATAAGCTTATTATCAAGCAAAATGTGAAGTAAATTGTAAAATACTGATGCCACCTTACAGTGTAACCAGGGTAAACAAAGTCAAATGTAATTTATTATGGACTTGGGGAAAAAATAATAATAAAATACATACTTCATATAAAATAAAAAGAAAGACAAATATACGTGCTAAAATGAATTTCCTTGATTTATAGATGTCTCATTGCTACTTAATATATCAATAGATTTAGTAAAATCAATTTTATTTGTTAAAAAATTGGCTATGTGGAGAACTTTGTAACAAAGGAAAAATACATACCTTCGATAGTCAACTTGTCCATCGATGAAAATAAATAAATTTTCCGTACTAATACTTTGTTTTTTATTCCATTGAATAGAAATAACTTGTCAGCTACGAATATAAGCGATTTCTTCGCTAAATGATGAATCGTTCGCTATAATTGTAAAAGATTGCGGCCGACGTGTCTCAGTAAAATTTAAATTTATTTTAACTGGTGGATGGGGTCGAAATATTTAAACAAGGACTATTTGTTTTAAATATACAAATTGACTAAATTACAATAATGTAAAAGTTCCAAGAAAACAAAAGTCCTTTGGCTTCTGTATTGATATGATCGGCTGCACGTCAGCGCGTGAGCTCCACATGAGCTGCACGCGCCAAACTGTTTTTTTTAAAAACCTTAACATGCGCAACAACCTGATAAACTGCATGTCCGACCATTAACGTAACGTAAACCTATTTTCTGCCTGGTAAAGCTGCTCTATTTTCTATTTACTTTCACACCTCCTGCAGATGCGCCAAGCGGAAATTGAATCAAGCGGTGAATTTCGGCCAAGTGTGATACCGAGTTGCAGTTCCTGTTTGGGATAAAAATAGCTCTCTCTCCGAGGGTTGTCTCGCATTTATCAAGCCTATTTTTGGATACATCTTTGAAAAAAGCGAACTGTCTGATATTTCTTGACACCTGGCATCATTGGATTACATTCGAATGTTTGAAGTTTTCTTTTATTGGATTAATTCACTTCACAGTTTCGCTTATCTAGGATAATTCATGTAAAGTGGATACTTTTGATTTACCAGTTCGTTGTTTATTCTGTTTTTCCATTTCTGTGAAATTTCCGGATTAACCCGAAAGGTTCCGAAAATGATAATCGGAGTTCGGAAGATCCTCGAGCTGATTTTCATCGTTTCCATCTGCGTCGGTCTGTCCATTGAGACAGAGACGGCGGGGGAGAGCAAGGAGGACAAGACCGACAAGAAGGGGAAGTCCCGGAAGAAGCGCCGCGGCTGCAAGTGCGTGTCCCGGTACATGGCCGAGGTGGACAAGCTCATCGACACGAAGCTCAAGGAGTTCAAGGACGTCTACCTCGTGCCGACGCTCAACGACAAGAAGGACGCAGAGGCGCAGCGCATGCGCGACGCCCTGCTGCGGCTGAGCGGCGACGTGGCCGAGACCAAGAACGCGCTGCGGACCGTGACCACCAACATGGAGACGATGCTGGAGGACCTGAACAGCACGCAGAAGGACAACGCGAAGCTGTCCAGGCAGCTGACCCGGATCAGCGGTGCGGTGGCGAACCTGACCAAGTACGTGGACGAGATGGGCGAGCGGCTGGCGGGGCGGCCGGACGAGTTCAACGAGATCACGACCAAGGAGACGAGCACCGTGCCCAAACCCAAGCCGACGCGTGAGTACAGAGTTATCTTCTCTTTCTTGTCAATCCACACTTCCTTTAAAAAAATAAAAATTTCAAAATTATATGCATTATTAAATTTAAAAAAACAATACATTAATTAAAATATTTCCCCCGTTTGTTTTTCATACGCCACTCAAATTGTGTTTAGTCCACTGCAATGTGATATAATGTTTTGGATACTTGGATAAACATGCATTCCTATGCAATTAATTTAATCTAAATAATTGTCGTCCTGTTTCCCGTGTATATGACTGAGTATGTTTCAGGTTAAAATACATCGGACATGTTGCATGTTTGGTGGTACTCTACAATGTGTTAGTGGGTTACTGCAATTAATAATTAAAGTAAAGTGACAAGTAAGCCATGAAATAGGTCAACTCTGCTCACTTTTGTACCTGGTTGACGTATTGTGAACGTGAAAGGTGCGACGTGTTAAAATGGATTTGAAGATAATCCATCTCCCCCGCTCAGCCTAACCCTTCCCTTCCAATGTGTCTAAACGTTTCCCCACTAAATATTTCCATAAAGTTCATCAACTAAATATCTCCATAAAGTTCATCAACTAAAAATCTCCACAAAGTTCATCAACCAAATATCTCCACAAAGTTCATCAACTAAATATCTCCACAAAGTTCATCAACTAAATATCTCCACAAAGTTCATCAACTAAATATCTCCACAAAGTTCATCAACCAAATTTCTCCACAAAGCTCATCAACTAAATATCTCCACAAAGTTCATCAACCAAATATCTCCTTCCACTTCCCTAACCATATATCTCCCCCAAACGTCCCCACCAAATAGCTCGCTAAACTCCCCTAACCATATATCTCCCCAAACTTCACCAACCCAAAATCTCCAAACTATCCTCTCATCCCCAAATCTCTTAGTCTTTGCGACACGATCTCCCTAAAATCACATCTTGTTCACCCCAGCACTGCCTAGTTTTCCTTCATAAGTGATTGAAAAAGGAAATATACCCTTAATTTTATAAGAAAAAAATATTTAAAAAAAAGGGGGGGGGGCATGTCTAGTAAACCTGGCCATGTCCGTCCAAATCCCTGTCAAGCTGGGTCACCAATGATATGAAGATGCTGGTACACCACAATTGTAGCACTTCCGTTAAGGTTGTTTTTTTTTCTCATGCCGAACAATGGAAATTCGGCCTGCTTGGGTCGCTTGTATGAAGTGGTCCCTTGACTCAAGTTTGGCTCTGTTAGGGACTTTGTGACACGTCTTTGTCTCAAGGGCTTGTATGGAGCTTCTCATACTATTCGGACGTTTAAATGAATTGTTTTTCTCTTTAAACTGTATCTGGAGAAAATAAGTTTGATTTCTTTATTTAATCTGGCATTATAATGTTATTTAAAACAAACAAAACAAAAACAAAACAAAACGATTCAAGAAAAGTAAACTTTAACAGAAAAAAAAAGTTATAGAGATAAGTAAAATAAGACGCGACATCAAGATGGTTAAATTATCTTCGACTTTTAAATAGACCTTAGATACTTATATTGTCTATCCCAGTCATCTCCCCTTCCAACCCCCCCCCAACTCCAAATTTAACCACCATGACAGTCAAAAGTCTTAAGTCTGGTAATTATATCTCATGACGTCATTCTTCCTGATGAAGCTAAAATTTCCGCAGAACGGACAAATCCTCATTCTGCCTGTCGGCAAAGAGGCCAGTGTTTACACAAATTGTCTAGACACGTGGGGTGCACGTTCCCCCTCCCCCCCCCAAAAAAAGAAATTAATAAATTAAAAATAAATTTAAAAAAAACATTCGCACCTACAATCTCACCTAGATGCACGTCAAAACTCTGATATACCTTTCATCTGTGAAAAGACTTTGAAGAAATGACATCACCTTTCTTAACACGGTCTTAAGGCAGGTAGGTATGGGGGATCCACGGTTCTAACTTACATGTTATGTAAACAAACATGTAAGGTGGTCTGGGAGGAGGGGGGGGAGAATGAATTTTTCATTTTATTATTTTATTTTAAGGGAAAAAAACACAACTATTACATACAAACAAAACAGAAATAGAAAAAAAAATTAGAACTTTCATTGAAATAAAAATTGTAATACCACCTTTTATTGCTAAATAATGAACATTTTCTTTCATATTCGACATTTGCAAAAATTTGATCAAATTTTTTTTGTTCACTACATCATAATAAAAATTTGTATACACAAATAATGTAATTGGTAATATGGTATTAGAGTGTTTTTTTTTATAACTCCCAGTTAACTTAAAGTGCTATAAACTCTATAGACGAGAGGTCACCAACATGTTAGACAAATTTCAATATGTTATAACTTGGGTGACGGCATACTTTTATTTATTATGATACCAGTCAAATGTGTAGATATTTATACTGTGAATATAAGAAACAATTAATTATTCAGTTATGAAAATTTAATTATATATTTTTTTAAATCTTCATAATTTAAAAAAAAACCGTTTCGGATCTTCTTAGCACAGTTGAAAGTTTTAAACGTTTAGAAATGGTTTCGTTCAACATTGAATATTCTTTGAAAAGTTTTAGTTTAACATTGCTTTTCTTTCATGTGTATACTTCTCGGTATAACAAGAAGTTTTTATCTTCTCATGAACATCTTTATCTTTTTTTTTCAATTTGTAACTTTGGTTCTTTAAATCACCAATTCCGTATGTCCCGTGATGGACTTGAGGTCAAAGATTTTATAATTCTTGCGCTCATAATCACATTGTCATTGAATAATTGTCTAGTATAAGAGGCGCACTGGCACACCTTTGATGTAATGGATACTTCCTGCAGTATCAGTTTACATCATTTTATTATACACAGTGCCTTAATTACCTTTATAGAATTACTGGAGATAACCCGCCAAATATGACGGAATTTTTTTGTGTGTCAAACAGCGCTATAAAAAAAATCGATCGCAGCGCCACCTAAGAGCACTACATCCATACAGACAACGGGAATCAATAACATAAGTAACTTATCCTTGTTTGATAAATACGAAATATTAGACTTGCTGAAATGTACACAAAGTATTTCATAATTATAAATCTTCAAATCCTATTTTTACATCGCTCCCTTTTCAAAAATTAAAATATAAGCTAAAACAATGACGTCATATAATTTATTTTTTTACAGCGCGTCTTTAATTTATAATTATTTTGCACACCTTTCTGCGCGCCTTCCGATGCACGCCTTGTATTAAAATATAAACTCAAACTTTTATAATAAAGGCGAAAAGGAATTTAATGGGTAAGCCCGAAAAAACCCCATCAGGGGAATAAAAAAAAATCGAACGCAGCGCCACCTAACAGCATTACAAATTACATCCATACATACATACAGACAACGGTAATTATGTATATTGATAATAGTCGTTACTCAAACGCTGTGACGTCATGCGCAATTCTCTCTGCGCATCCCTAGTTATATTTTACACTGACAACTTTCACATAGCTTAATTGAGCAACAATACGCGCAGTGCGTCACTGGCAGTGGTCTTCACTTCATACTACAAGATTTCAACTTATTGCAACATTCGTCTTTTACTTTTACATTGGCACTTGATATTCATCCTTTTTCCCCGGAGACTGAGATTCATTGCTACGTGGTCGAGCCGTTGCCTGCTTGACGAAAAAATGAACTGTTGAAATCTGGACGTGAGGACTATGGCTCCGGTTACTGGGCCCCGCACTGAGCCCTATTTGTTTGTTTCTCCTGGAAAGTCGGGGCGGGGGGGGGGATTCGAAGAAACATGGGCGTGTTTCAAGGGTTCGTACGATCCAGAGGCTGACCTGAAAGATTAGGGAAACCAGGGGCGGGTCGACGGGCGGCTAGGTGTACGGGTCTTCCAGGAGGAGTGTGTAGGTGTGTTGGGGGAACGGGGGTGGGGGGTCAATAAATTTGGATCCTTTCTTCAAAGCAAAGTCTTCAAGAAATATTTGCCTGGAAGTGTTGGTGTCAAAACGAGGCAACAGTGGATTCTGTCAGATGGTTAGACAGGGCCAAACCGATCAGGAGGAAGGCAACAATCAGAAATGTTATGAGAGGTCATCGAAGTAATGCTGCCAAGTTCATGGTTATTCTTCCATGCCAATGGTAGCTTACAAGATTATGGTACTGTAGTGTTGCCATTATGGTACCTGATATTTTAGTGCTAAAATTGCTACCTAATGTTTTAGTGTTAATTTTGCTACCCAATGTTTTAGTTTTAAAAAGATACCTAATATTTTAGTGTTAATTTTTCTACCCAATGTTTTAGTTTTAATAAGACTACCTAATGTTTTAGTGTTATTTTTCTACCCAATGTTTTAGTTTTAATAAGACTACCTAATGTTTTAGTAGTCCTTTTGATGTCATGCCGCTGTTGCTGCCATGAGCCTGGTGAACTTATGTCTGTCAAGGAGAATTCCTTTCAGATCTCAGGTGCCTGAAGCGTTGTGTTTTATAAACGATTCCTCAAGAGAGAGTGAGAGAGAGAGTCAGACGCAGACGAGATCTCATCTCTGAGGCGAGATCTCATCTGTGAGGGGAGATCAGCCATTGTTCGCCAGAGACTGTTGTCCCCTGTATAAACACATATATAACTGCAGCCTCCAGATCGGCTTGCTGGCCCTCCAGGAAAACACTACCCTAGTCGGAGATTCGCCTCACCTGCTGTGAGTCGTCTCCCTGTATTTTGTTAATTCGTCCCTTTCATTAACGCCATTGTTTGGCCGTAACTCCGGGATCGGCTCCGTCACGACAGCGATGCCGTCGCGATCCGTCTCCACCAGGGCTGCGAGATTGTGGGGGATAACTCTGTTCGGGGATAACGATGATCTCCCTTTACCGTAATCGATATCAAATGTAGTGTATCGTCACTGATGAAATCATTATCTCCCGTGAGCCGCGAAAGAGGCGAAGACCCGTCTTTGTAAGCGTTACGTCAAGCTACGGTTGTTCTTTAAGACAACTTTTCGGCTTAGCAAAATGTGCACGCGGCGTTGAAAGCATTCCTTGCGTAGCTTTACAAGACGTGGCTAAAGACGAGTTAGCAGTAAGTTGTTCACGTTTTTATTTTCTTCTAGTGACTTTTGGCATCTGGTACCTCTATCTGAAATTTTATAATCACTAATTGGGACTTGGGAATAAAAATTAAATATAAGTAAGTTGATTCCCCCCCCCCACACTTATTTTCCGAACGACGTCATCCTTGCGTTAAAATAATTTGCTTTCGAGAGTTGAAATATGACGTAATTAACACCATAATAAAGATTAATGTTGAAGCAGTTTTACTAATGTTTAAACGGATTCAAAGAAACTAGTTTATCTTCTGAAGAAAAGAAAAGATATTTTACCCCGCGAGGCCACCCCTGGCTCGGGCTCCACCATGACATCTTTTGACAGTGCACTCTCGATCATCTTAATGCACTGACATATGTCTAGATTAGAAAATGGGATTCTGTCCTACACAAATAATCAGCATATTATATCTCTTTCTAGATGCCACAATTATCGATCGTATAAACTTGTAAAACCAGGAGTATGTGCGTGTAGCCAGCCATGAACGTAGGTACGCGGGTGTATCTGTACATGCAATGTGCGTATTAAAACACAAACATATATCAATGTAAAACAAAAACCGTGCACCTGAAAAAACCCTGGTGCTCACACGGCTGATTCGTTCCATGCCAATAAATATGAATGTGTCAGAACTGATTCAACGAACATTTGTCATTTTAAGGATAAAAAAAAATCCCAAGGGAGTCTTCCAAAGACAACACCTTGTCGTTGCTGCGGTAGTCTACCTGTTCGCGCTGCTGAAGCTGGGGGCGTTTTGTCAATTCACGACGGTACGATCAACAGCTCAACAGCAGACGACACGGCATGTCGAGGAAGTGATGGGAAATCGGGAGGTGCAGGTTTCTTGATGTCTCTGACAGACGTGATGTCTACGTGGAGTTGCCGGCAAGGCGTGTCAAGTCAAACCGTCGTTTGTGTACGTGTTTCCGCATAGATCTTGTACATGTACTACTATAGTTTGGATAGGTCTTACAGTACGATAACAACATCCTTAACCTTCCCACCTCCACAACCACATTAAGCACCAAAAATTGTCGAAATCGGACCCGATAACTTTGTACCTTAACATTAGACTGAAGTGATTGTATTAAATGGTGTTTTTAAGAACAAGATTTGATTAAAGTTGCTATTACAAGAAATATATCACTTTGTGGTAGGTTAAAACTGTTGCTGATTGATAACTGAGGTCGATTCGATGTATCACATTACAGCACCATTCACGGTCAAAGGTTATTCCCCACATTGCTGTTTATTTCCTGTAAATATTTACTTGTTTCATTCATGTGTATACTTTTGTTCTTGAATAGACATATTTTATGATTGGACATGATAGCAATAAATACATATTTTATAATTGAAAATGATAGCAATAAACAATCAATATACATAATTTGAAATTTATGTCACGTCCCGTCTGTCCTGTCCGTGACGCTACTAATTTTAGAAAGCAGCGCACCAAATTACTGCACCAAAAATAACACTTTTCTAACGTTCCGCATAAAATTGTTAAATATGAAAATAAATGAATAAAATAAAAATTAATAAAATTAACTTAAAGTTCTGTATTACGTTATTTTTTATTCTGATGTGTATTTTTTCAAAATAAATAGATTTCAGCTGAAATGTATTTATTTTGAAAACTTCCGTCATTTTTGACGGGTAATACACTAGTAAATACATATTTTATGATTGAACCCCATGACCATAAAGACATTTTCTAATTCCATGTCCTTGCAATGAAGACATATTTTCTGATTCCATGTCCTTGCAATGAAGACATATTTTTCTGATTCCATGTCCTTGCAATGAAGACATATTTTTCTGATTCCATGTCCTTGCAATGAAGACATATTTTTCTGATTCCATGTCCTTGCAATGAAGACATATTTTCTGATTCCATGTCCTTGCAATAAAGACATATTTTCTGATTCCATGTCCTTGCAATGAAGACATATTTTTCTGATTCCATGTCCTTGCAATGAAGACATATTTTCTGATTCCATGTCCTTGCAATGAAGACATATTTTTCTGATTCCATGTCCTTGCAATGAAGACATATTTTCTGATTCCATGTCCTTGCAATAAAGACATATTTTCTGATTCCATGTCCTTGCAATGAAGACATATTTTCTAGCGCACTCTGAGAACGTCGAGTTGCCTGGCAACCTTTCAAAAGTGATCCAGTGGTAGGAAAGAACCCAACAAACGGCAACCTCTCAAAACCTGACCACTTCCCTCAACACACACACACCTAATCACAAACCTCTCCATCATCTTTCAGGACAATTACCGTTAGTTCTTTTAAGTTTAAAATTCTTTAAAACATATTTTCTAAGTGTTGTAAAGATGGAAAGTTGCCAAAGTGATTTAAAGAAAGTTAATTCACTTTTTTTTTCCTCTTCTTTTTTTTCTTTCCTGTTCCCCGGAGTATACTTTGCAAACGAGGCCGTTATTTCCATCATGGCGGCTCGCTTTTGCACTCCCCAGGGGACGTAACTAATTGGATTGATAGAGCCAATAAATGTGCATATTGGCAGAGTGTTCAGCCCTTGTTTTATTCAGCGATTAAACTCAACAGTAAGGCTTATATCAGCCGTGTGTCTATGAATGTTATGTTATATCAGCCGTGTGTCAGTGAATGTTATGTTATATCAGCCGCATGTCTATGAATGTTATGTTATATTAGCACGCCATCGGAGAGGTACTGAAAGTAAAGGTGACAGGCAACTTCATAGTCAGTAAAACTTTTTTTTGTAATCTTGTACCGTTTATTTCCCCCATTATTATCAATGAGAAATTTATTTAAAAGTATCATTCAACGGAGATGTCTTGCTTTTATAGAATTTCTCATATTTTCAGGAAATCTCACATAGACATGAGATCTCACGTGGTCAGCGATTCTAAAATAGTTACACGTCCAAAATACAGCCTTGTTGTTTCATGTATACGTATTATTATACTACATCTTTATATATTATTTCTATACATTGATTATTTATGATCATTGCATCAAATGCACCGAGACTATCTTTCTCCCTCTCACTCTCCTACTCTCTCTCTCTCACTCTCTCTCTCACTCTCTCTCACTCACTCTCTCTATATATATATCCCCATCTCTCTCCCTTTCTCTCTATCCCCATCTCTCTTTTTTCTCTCTATCCCCATCCCTCTCTTTCTCTCTATCCCCATCTCTCTCTTCGCCTTCACACACACACACACGCACACAAACTTGTATAAAATATTACGTGGGTATGTTCAGATAACTCTGGTCGTTTTTTGAGATAACTCACGTGCCACAGTTGACATAACTCACCGCTGTCCCGGCGATAAGTTGTGTGTTTTTGTGTGTCTCTTTGGAGGAGAGGGGAGCACTGGGTGTGCAGGGGGAGCACTGGGTGTGCAGAGGAGCAATGGGTGTTTAGAAGGGAGAGAACCCCACCCACCCCTCCCTTTGGTCTAGTTAAAGATGTGCTTACTGTAAACCTATCTCACAGTAGTGGTAGTAGTAGTAGCACTCACCACTAAAGACACTTGAGTTTACTGAAGTCTGGCCCGGCTGAACTCCCTTTGACGTTATCTTTCCATCCCTCCCCCCTTCTCCACAATTACTCCCCTTTTCCTTAGTTACTGCCCCCTTTACTTTTATTTCTGGATTCATTGGACACATTGTAAGGGGCTGGTATAGTGTGTGTGTGGTGGGGGGCGGGAGTAGGGGGGTTGGAATGTTTACAAATCGCTCGACTTTTGAAAGGTCTCACGCGAGCCGACGTGATTCTGAGCGAGGGTTACATGGAGCAGACCGATCTGATGCCGTCACCGTGACGTCATGACCAACGGTCGTCCATCTTTACTTTTGGATCTGAGAGTGCGTTTTGTTACAATACATGGGCGTCTATGTTACCGTTGGGTTACCACACGTGACCCAATTATTGTATCACAGACGAGACGAAGTCGAAGCCGGATTTGTAAAGATGGCCGGATTCTGGATTAGCCGGAGCCGGAGCTATTATAATAATATATATATTATCGTAAAACGGGCCAGCTAGATTTTGTCGGATTTATGAAGTAAAATTCTGCCGGAGCCGGATTTGTAAAAATGGCCGGCTTCCAGATATGCTGGAGTTGAAATCCAGTACACCCTTGTTCTTCTCAAATGTATATTGGGTCGAAATTTTTTGCCCATAGCCTTTTAAGGTAAGCTGGTAAAAATCTCTAACCGTCCAGGGTGGCACTAACCCTAGTTACGCCCCAGCGTCAAATTACGACCAGTGGACTCAGTCCAGCTGGCCTAATTGTACATCTTCAAGTGCTAAAACTGCTGAGGTTTACCTCTCAGATTTTGCATTCTGGATGAGAAGATGATCTCCAAATGACGTCATCACCATTTGAGCCCCGCTGTGAAATACCCACACCCCTCCGACCCACCCACCCCCTTGTCCACAAATAAGAAAGCTCCATTCACAAAGCCAATTACCAATCACGCAGTCTTATGTACTAATATTTATTCTAACAGTTCGAAGCATCGCAAAAAAAGCCAATGACATAAAACCCAATTTCATCAAACCGCATAAATCTCTCTCCACAACCGCAATGACACAGCTCCAATCACCAGAGCAATCACACGGCTCCAATCAGGGGCTCCAATCAGCCATCTCCTAAATGCATCTTTTGGCGAGGTCGCTTTCCCTGTTTACACCTCGGCTTCCAACAATCCTTGGCTGAACGCAGCACCATCTGGTTCACAACAGCATTGAGACCGCCAACAGATAGAGAAGAAAGATGGTGGGGATGACAATTGAATCCGACTGAAAGGTTGAGATTTGATGGGCTGGGGGGGGGGAAGTTGGCGGAGAGATGTAATGTGGGAGGGGGGCTAGATTCGTGTTTGATTTCGACATAAATACAATTATAGGAGAAAGGGGTGTGTGAATGCTCGGCCTCTTTTGTCGCTTTTAGTTCATCACAACTGTAGACTCAAATGACGTGCTTAGAGATTTGAATCTGTTTTTTGATATATTGGAATGTACTGGCGGCTGTATATTAGAATGTACTGGTGGCTATATATTGGAATGTACTGGTGGCTGTATATTGGGATGTACTGGTGGTTGTATATTGGAATGTGCTGGTGGCTGTATTTTGGAATGTACTGGTGGCTGTATATTGGAATATACTGGTGGCTGTATATTGGAATGTACTGGTGGCTGTGTATTGGAATGTACTGGTGTCTGTATATTGGAATGTACTTGTGGCTGTATATTGGAATGTACTGGTGGCTTTATATATGAATGTACTGGTGCCTGTATATTGGAATGTACTGGTGGCTGTATATTGGAATGTACTGGTGGCTGTATATTGGAATTTACTGGTGGCTGTATATTAGAATACCCTGGTGGCTGTATATTAGAATACCCTGGTGGCTGTATATTAGAATACCCTGGTGCCTGTATATTAGAACACCCTGGTGCCTGTATATTGGTGGATATTTAGGCTCAGTTTAATGCCCTTGTTGTGCTTCACCCATCCACCCCCTCCCACGACACCATCATTATCATCATCAATCCCATGACCGTTGCGGTCGTTGGGGAGAGCACATGGACACATCAACAGACAACGATCCCGACATATAGCTACATATTGAGCGGCGGCCAATAGTTCATGCAATTTCATCCCTGTCCATTCCTTTGTATTGTCCAGCCAGCTTTTCCGTTGTCGACTTCTTCGCCGGCCCCCTTCTACAGTTCCTTGAAGGATACTTTTTTGTCAGGGTATCATGTCGCAGTACATGACCGAACCATGCCATCTTACGTCTCTTAATTGTTGTTATGATGGTTTCTTGATGCCCCGCAATAGAGTTTATTCAGTCCCAGACACATTCATTGGTCTTCTGTTCTAAATAGGAGATCTGGAGAATTTTCCTCATGCATTTGTTTTCAAATGCCTGCAGCTTGCTTTCAGTGGCTGCCATTAGTGTCCAGGTCTCACATCCATAAAGGACAATGGTTTTAACTAGAGCTCTGCAAAGCTTGAGCTTTGTTGGCAGGCTAATGTTTCTGCTGCTCCCTATTTTGGTTAACTTCGTTATTGTTGCCATTGCCGACCCAATTCTAGCTTGAATTTCAGCTTCACATGTTCCATCTCTGGATATAATTGCTCCTAGATATTATTTAAAGTTATGTACCTCCTCCAGTTTTTGTTGGTTCATTATGATGTTGGCCATACTGGCAGCTGAGGTATTAACCAATCTTGCTTTTCTCTGAGCTGATTTCCATCCCATATGCACCTGATCTGTCTGCAAGTTTGTCAGTGAGCTCCTGTAGTTCTTTAATGCTCCAAGCCATAAGATCTGTCATCAGCAAATCATAGGTTGCATAAGGGTCTTCCGCCTATAGAGATGGATGTGTTGTGATCACTTAGAGTTTCTTGCATCACTTTTTCAAGGAACATATTGAACGACACCAACAACTTATTTTTAAATCCCTTATATTAACTTCACCGCCGTCTCTGTCTCTCTGTCTGTCGTTCGTCGTCGGGCGGGCGGAAAAACAAAAGTAAAAAAATGACCCAATTCCCGTGATCCCAACGAGCTGAAATTTGGCACATAGACTTAAATCACCTAACAATGCATCGTACCAAAATTTCAGATCGCTCGAAAGTACCGTAATTAAATTAATGCATTTTTAGTTTATCTCTATACCACATATGTAATTCAATTTCACAGTTTGTTATTGTTGTTTTTTTCACGTGATAGTTCAGTTCGCGCGTTGTACCGGCGTGCTTTTGTTTACATTTTACGTGTCACGCTGAGTTTGGTCAAGTGATCGGTGACCAGACCTTTCCCCTCTCCCCACCCCCCCCCCGGGTTATAAAGCAAAGGAGAGTTAAGACAGATTCAGTCTGTAAATGTTTGTCTCGTTTGAACATAATCAATACTGTTAGTTATGTCTCATATAAAAGGGATTTATAAACAAAAACTTTGTTTTTACGGTTTGTTTTATTACTGAATACAAACCAGGATTTATAGGAAAAAGACGCCACGCCTTGCAAATTAGGAAAGAAAAGTTATTCCGAACACGGCCAAGATCTTAGCTCACTCACCATGACCAAGATCTTAGCTCACTCACCATGACCAAGATCTTAGCTCACTCACCATGACCAAGATCTTAGCTCACTCACCATGTCCAAGATCTTAGCTCACTCAACATGGCCAAGATCTTAGCTCACCAACCATGACCAAGATCTTAGCTCACTCACCATGACCAAGATCTTAGCTCACTCACCATGACCAAGATCTTAGCTCACTCACCATGACCAAGATCTTAGCTCACTCACCATGTCCAAGATCTTAGCTCACTCACCATGGCCAAGATCTTAGCTCACTCACCATGGCCAAGATCTTAGCTCACTCACCATGTCCAAGATCTTAGCTCACTCACCATGGCCAAGATCTTAGCTCACTCACCATGACCAAGATCTTAGCTCACTCACCATGTCCAAGATCTTAGCTCACTCACCATGACCAAGATCTTAGCTCACTCACCATGACCAAGGTCTTAGCTCACTCACCATGGCCAAGATCTTAGCTCACTCACCACGGCAGATCTCACCGCACGGCCGGCTGCCTGGTCCCGGGTTATGATTTCACGATAAGCCCCCGGCCCCCCCTACCCCCACCACCTTGACATCTTGAACCGCCCCTACCCCTACTCCTCTCACTCCTTGCACTCTCCTAATTTGTTTGTTAGGAACAATTGTCTTGTTTAGAGAATGGGCGTGCCTGTCGGGTGTGCCTGCTTCGGACGTGTGTCTGCGGTTTTTTTCGGTTTTGTTTTCTTTTGGAAATGGAAGCCTACAGAAACCGAAGAACGTTATTTTATTTATTTATCAAAATAGTGAGAGGAAAAAAATTAAATTCCTTAGTCGACACACACACACACCATCCCTAAAAATAACAATGAGATTCAGGGTGTAGGCCTTGGCGCGTGTGGTCAAAGCAAACGCTACGTCAAAGCACACGCTACGTCAATGAGACACGCTACGTCACAGAGACACGCTACGTCACAGAGACACGCTATGTCACAGAGACACGCTACGTCACATAGACACGCTACGTCACAGAGACACGCTACGTCACAGAGACACGCTTCGTCACAGTGACACGCTACGTCACAGTGACACGCTACGTCACAGAGACACGCTACGTCAAAGAGGCACGCTACGTCACAGAGGCACGCTACGTCACAGAGACACGCTACGTCACAGAGACACGCTACGTCACAGTGACACGCTACGTCACAGTGACACGCTACGTCACAGTGACACGCTACGTCACAGAGACACGCTACGTCACAGAGACACGCTACGTCACAGTGACACTCTACGTCACAGTGACACGCTACGTCATAGAGACACGCTACGTCACAGAGACACGCTACGTCACAGTGACACGCTACGTCACAGAGACACGCTACGTCACAGTGACACGCTACGTCACAGTGACACGCTACGTCACAGAGACCCGCTACGTCACAGAGACACGCAACGTCACAGTGGCACGCTACGTCACAGAGATACGCTACGTCACAGAGACACGCTACGTCACAGTGACACGCTACGCCACAGTGACACGCTACGTCACAGAGACACGCTACATTACTACAGAGACACGCTACATTACTACAGAGACACGCTACGTCACAGTGACACGCTACGCCACAGTGACACGCTACGTCACAGAGACACGCTACGTCACAGAGACACGCTACATTACTACAAAGACACGCTACGTCACAGAGACACGCTACGTCACAGAGACACGCTACGTCACAGAGACACGCTACATTACTACAGAGACACGCGACATTACTACAGAGACACGCTACGTCACAGAGACACGCTACGTCACAGTGACACGCTACATTACTACAGAGACACGCTACGTCACAGAGACACGCTACGTCACAGAGACACGCTACGTCACAGAGACACGCTACGTCACAGTGACACGCTACATTACTACAGAGACACGCTACGTCACAGAGACACGCTACGTCACAAAGATAACTGTGATTGCAGAAGTTAACTATTATTTTTTTTTATCGTTGCTGTTATTCCTAGATAAATAATTCCCGATAAAAAATACCAAAACTTGGCAAAAATCTAAAAGTTGTGTATAGTGTTTGTTTAGGTATTGCTCCCATTAAGTGTCTCTACAAGACCTCTTTCAGTGTCCACCTTTCCTCTATTAACTTCTTTCCGTCTGCCTGTAACTCTCTCAATATCATCCGCCTCTGTTTCTCCATTCATCTACTCTCTATCTCACTCTCCCCCCCTCTCGATCTTCTTTTGTAATTTCTCCCCTCTCATCTTTTATTATCTACTTCCTCCCTTCTTTAACAATTCCCTCCCGTTTCTACCCCAACACCCCACCCTCATTTCCCTCATACTTTTCCCTCATTGTTACACTCTGTATCACCAAGACATTCTCTCCTGTTACGCTTCCACTCGGCATACCAGCTGCTCCGATTTCGGACAAAATGCTTTGTCTCTCGGCTAAACCCAGCCATGATCTCGCAACTTGTCAACTTTCAGTGTACATGAGTTGTACTTATGTTCAGTGTACCCCCCCCCCATGATTCCATCAATACCAAGCAGGGGCGCCCCCCGACAAACCTCTTCTATCCCTCGACCTCCTCCGCCCACCCTAGCCACCCCCCATCCACCCCACACCCCACGACTACTACCCCATTAACAACGGGCAATAACTGTGTCTAACCATGTGACCACCGAGTTATCTCCTCACCGATTCCGAAACAGGGCGTTAGGCTAACCGATTCCGAAACAGGGCGTGAGGCAACAATACACCAGTTGTCAAATTCTAAGGGAGTGTGATACCCTGGCTGCAGATCAGCGGTCCTCACGTTTGTTAGTTTCTATCAATGTTTTGCGTTCACCATACTGTTAAATTGTAGGTGTAAATATATATTTACCATTTCTAACATAGAACCAACGAAGACATTAAAGATAGATTTCGGAGCTGTATCAGCATCACTATTTTAAATAGCATTAAAACATTATACAGCGCAAACATTGCCAAGCGAAATTGTGTCCATTATAAACATTTTGAAAGTATTAAGAAATGTGCAACTTGATTTATTTTAAAGAAAGATCAAAATACAAATGTTCACTACAAGAGATTTACTCAGTGTTCTTCGCATTGAATCTCAAATACATTGTCTGCACCATCGAGTTAAGCGTGGACCGTAATATCCCAATATACCCTGTCAGCCAAGTCGAGTTAAGCGTGGTCTGTAATATCCCAAAGACCTTGTCAGCCCGGTCGAGTTAATAGTGGACTGTAATATCACAAAAACACTCTTAGACGAATGTGTTAAAAACAAATTTTGAATGAAAATAAAAGTTGTGTCTACTTCCCCTACGACTTCTCTCTTCGATGTATTGCACTGTACTGAGACATACGTTTAATTCTAAAAATCAATTATTCGAATTTATAGTATACTTTTTTTTATAGTAAACCCCCGAGTACATTTCTTACCTCCAATGTCTTATAACGGGATTGTCTGCCCTGTCCTATGACGGGATTGTCTGCCCTGTCCTATGACGGGATTGTCTGCCCTGTCCTATGACGGTACTGTATGCCCTGCCCTATGACGGGACTGTCTGCCCTGCCCCATGACGGGACTGTCTGCCCTGCCCCATGACGGGACTGACTGCCCTGCCTTATGACGGGACTATCTTCCCTGCCCCATGACGGGACTGTCTGCCATGCCGTATGACGGGACTGTCTGCCCTGCCCTATGACAGAACTGTCTTTTTCTCGATGTGCCCATTGTCTCGTAGTCGACACCCACTGTGAGAGTCGCTGACCCAGCAACTAAAGAAATAATCGGCGCTAAAGCTGGTATGTTTGCATAATGGAATTGTCTGGCAAGGGGAAACTGCTCCAGCACAAACAGTTGCTTCCCTTTAGCCTCCCTAACAAGATAGAGAGAATCCGTAGGAGCCGACGATATGCGAGATAGAAGCCATCTTTCCACCCTGGGGAAATTAGGGATCTCGATTTTTGGATTACGCCGTTACAGGGCAGACAACTTATACAAGCAAAACATATCATCTTTGATGTGTTATCCACCCCTGACTCTGGGAGACAAATATAAATGACGAAGCTAAGGAGGAATTAAATAAGTGTACAAACCGATCGTGACTGCTCTCCCTTACTGGCTGGATTTGTCTTAATTCTCGGGCAGAGTTAAAGTGGGGCAGACATTTTTTGATGGGGGTGAACTGGCAAACAGATAAAACCTCGGTGACGGGCCCTGTATTACGACTGAGTTACGGGCCTTGCATTACAGCACGGCATGGACCATTAACTAGAACTAATTCAAGCAGGACAGAGTTAGTGGCCCCTGATAAAATGGATGGAATGGTTTTCTTCGCTCGACTGTGTTATCTCCCCATACGTCTCTGGCGATATTCCCGAGTTGTTCACCTTTTTTTTAATATATATTTGTTTATTTCCCCTACTCGCTAGCATCTCTACCAACAGTATTAACGCTTACAAAAAAAAAGTCCAAAATCTTACTCTCTGGGTTATTCTAGTTCTAGGAATAGTAAGCACTGCGTTTGAAACTTTTGATTTGAAGTAAAATGTAAATCGGAATAAGATATGCTTAGGTTTGATTAGATATAAGTCCAGGGAATCAAAGGCAACGTTTCGGCTTAACGTCTTCTTCAGCAGACGATACGCACCAAGAAGGGTTTAATTTTAAAAAAATTTAAATAGAAATAAAAAGGTATGTTTTGGAAAATTTCTCTGACGTAAGCATAGCTCAATATCTAACAATGGGGCTGACATCTAACCAGCACATCCCAATTCTAAACAGCACCAATGTTCCCTTTAAGCTACGCGGCTGCGCAGTTGGCTGACCTACGCAACGCTGCAGTTTAGAATTGGATTTCACAGCAGCTAAGGCTCTTCTTCTGCCGAAACGTTCGCTGTTTTGTTACGTCCTGTCAGGCTAACTCATACCCTGTTTATATATTATACATTTACTAATTTATAAGTCAGATTACAGTCTCACCCCCATTATTTTCTTTTGCAGTTTAGAAATACGCGAAGCAAATTTTGTAAATTGTTGCACATAAATGGATGCTATGCAACGTTGCACACGAGTTGTTTCTTTTACTTTGCACATGAACCAACGAACCTTAGAGGGAACATTGAACAGCACTTCACTAATATCAACACCACATTACACAACTGCACGAAATCTCTCGCTGTGTAAGTCCCTACCCGCCACCACCACATATTGTGTTTTGCTTTGGATCTAATAAACTTGGGTTTCAAGTCGGAACTTTCAAAGTCGGCACCTTCAGGTGGTAGACGCCTGAATTTGTTTAGGTTTTGATGTAAAGACGCCTGCATTAGTTTAGAAAATTTATACAATTTCGTCCACGTTTTTTTAAATAACCCGTAAAAATATCGATTCCGTTGTGAGTATCGATTCGAGGCAAATACGAGCAACAATCTGACCCTCATATCGTCTGCGGAGAAAGAATTTTGACCTTGGAAATGTCAGGATGGTCAAGCGCTTACATCAGTTTTCGGCACTGGGTCGTAGTTCCGCCCCTGAAGGATTGCCTGGAGATCCGAGGTCATCAGTTAGCCTGACAGATTTAAATCGTTAAGTTTCGTCTGATCCCGCGCCCCACACACTCCCCACACTTAAACCCAGTAGGTGGAATCGACAGAGCCAGCTCCCCCCCCCCGCATCTCCCCATCTCTCTACTCTACCACATACACACCCCTCCTTCCGGGCCTGATTCTACCAGCGAGTTTCTAGTATTGGCTATTTCGGATTTCTCCCAAACGCCCAGGATCACGAGTTGGGCAACTAAATCAAAGCAGGAGGACAGTGTCGAGGGGTGCGTCACATCGTTCCCACTAATGTTGTCCCCAGCGACGTCAGATCTCATAATGTCGCTATCATTTTCTGGTCGTATTCAATGACGTCATCGTGAGACGAAATAAAATGTTGCCGACACTATCTTTCCAAAGTTAGATAATTTGATTTTTCTTCAACTTGACCATTACTTTTCTTTGTCGTGTGCCTCAACGACGCGACACCGTGACAGTGACGGACAGCACAAGCTTCTATGACACGCCTTCAGCTTATATGGCACATGGTACCTTCCCCTGTGACACGCTAGTAAAGTCCTGTACGGTGTAAAACGTGTCTATCTGATCTTACGACAGAGAATCCATACGTCAACAAGTTTTTATGAGTTCCCCTCATCTCACGACTTGTTGATTTATGTCCCTTTGCCCCAGCTCCGTTACATATAAGATTCCACCCCTATCCCAATTTAAAAAAAAATGCTCTGCCCATTTGATTATTTTTATGGTTTCCCCTGCACGTGCCTTGCCAGTAATCTCCCCTTACCTTTGAGCCCACGATGTTTGCCCCTGCAATCTGCAATTAAAGAAATGGGCAGAAGGAAAACACTTGTGATAGGGGGGGGCATTGGAGGGTGCCGTGGCCGTCGGCCGCTTGTTTCATCGGCTCACGTGCTGGGGATTAGCTTCCGTTAATCTCTATCTATCGGGTGGCTGGTCTGGTGGAGAGATTGGGGCTCTAGAGGAAAGGTCAGAAGGATTTCCAAAGAAAATGTCTCGTCAGTGGCGGAGTGGTGTTGTGGTGGTGTGAAGATGTGTTTGCTCTTTTGGTCCCTATGTTGGTGGTGTGATGGTGTTGTTGCTTGAAGATTTATATGGTCCTTTTGGCCGTAGTAAGATGGTGTTGTGGTAGTGGTAGCGGAAAGATGTGTTTGCTCATGTGGTTTCTTTGTTACTGCTGCGATGGTGTTCTTGTATGGTCCTTGTGTCCGAACTACGATGGTGTTGTTGTATGGTCCTTATGTCCGTATTACGATGATGTTGTTGTATGGTCCTTATGCCCGAATTACGATGGTGTTCTTGTATGATCCTTGTGTCCATATTACAATGGTGTTGCGTTAGTATGTAGTTCTTGTCGTATATGCTGACTCTACGTGTGTGTAACGTGTCGTCTACAGGGGATCCATTAGCACGTTGTACGTCATCTATACAGGTGAACTTATTTTTAGAACATTTCCGAAATTTCTGTATTTACAACTAAAACATCACATTCTATATAAATAACAGTTGATTACTTTTAAAGAGATTATATGAATATGAATATTTAAGTGATGGCATTTCTATAAATTTGTCTATAAATTTGGCATTTCTATAAATGACAGAAGAAAGTTTGAGTATTGGAAGTAATACTTTAAAAACATATGTCATTTTATTATTTTTCACGTCTTGCGCTAGACGTTCCTCACACCAGCAAAGCCCCGAACCTTTAAACACCGACCATTCCACACCCACCTCTGAGATCAAACCATCAACTCACTGTCATAACGCCAACTTACCTCCCCTCCCCCTTTTCACCCCAATCCCCAGGCTAGAGGGACTTCTGCCCGTCTCAGACACCGCCACGCTTGAGTGAGTGCGTCACCGGGTCTGACCTGGTTTCTGAACGTCGTTTGCTTGAGATGCGAGATGAAAGGAGTGTCAATAGAAACTAGACTCTTGGCGTGGAGATTATCTGCTAAAGGCGGTTGACTGGGCTTCCGCTTTCACGTGCTGACATTCGGTCACGTGCTCACATGGCGTCACAAATCGGCGCTGACCGGAAGCTTTGACAATATTTATTTTCAATTCTGTTTGTTGTAGAAATAATATGAAAACCCTTCAGACACAAAATTTAAAAACAAATTTTTAATTATTTTTTTAGAAAGACCGAAAAAAAATTCTTCTCAAATAGAAATGTTATTAAAAAATACCGATATTACTGGGACAGGACAATGATATTACTGGGACAGGACAATGATATTACTGGGACAGGACAATGATATTACTGGGACAGGACAATGATATTACTGGGACAGGACAATGATATTACTGGGACAGGACAGATACTGGGACAGGACAATGATATTACTGGGACAGGACAATGATATTACTGGGACAGGACAATGATATTACTGGGACAGGACAATGATATTACTGGGACAGGACAATGATATTACTGGGACAGGACAATGATATTACTGGGACAGGACAATGATATTACTGGGACAGGACAATGATATTACTGGGACAGGACAATGATATTACTGGGACAGGACAATGATATTACTGGGACAGGACAATGATATTACTGGGACAGGACAATGATATTACTGGGACAGGACAATGATATTACTGGGACAGGACAATGATATTACTGGGACAGGACAATGATATTACTGGGACAGGACAATGATATTACTGGGACAGGACAATGATATTACTGGGACAGGACAATGATATTACTGGGACAGGACAATGATATTACTGGGGACAGGACAATGATATTACTGGGACAGGACAATGATATTACTGGGACAGGACAATGATATTACTGGGACAGGACAATGATATTACTGGGACAGGACAATGATATTACTGGGACAGGACAATGATATTACTGGGACAGGACAATGATATTACTGGGACAGGACAATGATATTACTGGGACAGGACAATGATATTACTGGGACAGGACAATGATATTACTGGGACAGGACAATGATATTACTGGGACAGGACAATGATATTACTGGGACAGGACAATGATATTACTGGGACAGGACAATGATATTACTGGGACAGGACAATGATATTACTGGGACAGGACAATGATATTACTGGGACAGGACAATGATATTACTGGGACAGGACAATGATATTACTGGGACAGGACAATGATATTACTGGGACAGGACAATGATATTACTGGGACAGGACAATGATATTACTGGGACAGGACAATGATATTACTGGGACAGGACAATGATATTACTGGGACAGGACAATGATATTACTGGGACAGGACAATGATATTACTGGGACAGGACAATGATATTACTGGGACAGGACAATGATATTACTGGGACAGGACAATGATATTACTGGGACAGGACAATGATATTACTGGGACAGGACAATGATATTACTGGGACAGGACAATGATATTACTGGGACAGGACAATGATATTACTGGGACAGGACAATGATATTACTGGGACAGGACAATGATATTACTGGGACAGGACAATGATATTACTGGGACAGGACAATGATATTACTGGGACAGGACAATGATATTACTGGGACAGGACAATGATATTACTGGGACAGGACAATGATATTACTGGGACAGGACAATGATATTACTGGGACAGGACAATGATATTACTGGGACAGGACAATGATATTACTGGGACAGGACAATGATATTACTGGGACAGGACAATGATATTACTGGGACAGGACAATGATATTACTGGGACAGGACAATGATATTACTGGGACAGGACAATGATATTACTGGGACAGGACAATGATATTACTGGGACAGGACAATGATATTACTGGGACAGGACAATGATATTACTGGGACAGGACAATGATATTACTGGGACAGGACAATGATATTACTGGGACAGGACAATGATATTACTGGGACAGGACAATGATATTACTGGGACAGGACAATGATATTACTGGGACAGGACAATGATATTACTGGGACAGGACAATGATATTACTGGGACAGGACAATGATATTACTGGGACAGGACAATGATATTACTGGGACAGGACAATGATATTACTGGGACAGGACAATGATATTACTGGGACAGGACAATGATATTACTGGGACAGGACAATGATATTACTGGGACAGGACAATGATATTACTGGGACAGGACAATGATATTACTGGGACAGGACAATGATATTACTGGGACAGGACAATGATATTACTGGGACAGGACAATGATATTACTGGGACAGGACAATGATATTACTGGGACAGGACAATGATATTACTGGGACAGGACAATGATATTACTGGGACAGGACAATGATATTACTGGGACAGGACAATGATATTACTGGGACAGGACAATGATATTACTGGGACAGGACAATGATATTACTGGGACAGGACAATGATATTACTGGGACAGGACAATGATATTACTGGGACAGGACAATGATATTACTGGGACAGGACAATGATATTACTGGGACAGGACAATGATATTACTGGGACAGGACAATGATATTACTGGGACAGGACAATGATATTACTGGGACAGGACAATGATATTACTGGGACAGGACAATGATATTACTGGGACAGGACAATGATATTACTGGGACAGGACAATGATATTACTGGGACAGGACAATGATATTACTGGGACAGGACAATGATATTACTGGGACAGGACAATGATATTACTGGGACAGGACAATGATATTACTGGGACAGGACAATGATATTACTGGGACAGGACAATGATATTACTGGGACAGGACAATGATATTACTGGGACAGGACAATGATATTACTGGGACAGGACAATGATATTACTGGGACAGGACAATGATATTACTGGGACAGGACAATGATATTACTGGGACAGGACAATGATATTACTGGGACAGGACAATGATATTACTGGGACAGGACAATGATATTACTGGGACAGGACAATGATATTACTGGGACAGGACAATGATATTACTGGGACAGGACAATGATATTACTGGGACAGGACAATGATATTACTGGGACAGGACAATGATATTACTGGGACAGGACAATGATATTACTGGGACAGGACAATGATATTACTGGGACAGGACAATGATATTACTGGGACAGGACAATGATATTACTGGGACAGGACAATGATATTACTGGGACAGGACAATGATATTACTGGGACAGGACAATGATATTACTGGGACAGGACAATGATATTACTGGGACAGGACAATGATATTACTGGGACAGGACAATGATATTACTGGGACAGGACAATGATATTACTGGGACAGGACAATGATATTACTGGGACAGGACAATGATATTACTGGGACAGGACAATGATATTACTGGGACAGGACAATGATATTACTGGGACAGGACAATGATATTACTGGGACAGGACAATGATATTACTGGGACAGGACAATGATATTACTGGGACAGGACAATGATATTACTGGGACAGGACAATGATATTACTGGGAAAAGATAAGATGTTACTCAGACGAGACAATAGTTTTACTCCGATATGTCAATGAGTTCTTTAGAGGAAGCCATTCATATATTTAGTTTTTTTTTGTTTTTTTTTAAAATCTACCGTGATTTGCGAAACCTGTCTTGTAAACAACTGTAAAACATCTTGTGATGTTAGAGAAGTACCCCGGAAAATATTTATCTGAAGCAGTATTCTGGAAATCAGGCCAACGCGCTGCTAGCTAAGCTGTCCTTTAGAGGTCAAAGCTGCAGGCACCATTCTTTCTCGCATTTTAGTTTAATAGACTTAGACCAGGGATTCAACGGCTTCTCGCGGTCAATTGAAAAAAACGGCATTCAAAATAACTCAAAAATATATGACCTTCAAGGTATACCTGTAAGATACATTTTAAAAAATTAGTTTAAAAAGTTAGAGTTTAACATTTGAGCCCTCAAAGATTATCTTGGAAACATATGCGGTTGAATTTCTTCAAAGACTTAAATCTGTTAATTTCTCCGTCTCCGTCACTTAAAGGTAAAGTGTGGTAATCTGGTAATTCCTCCAAAATAAAGTCTGGTCCTTTTCTCTGTTTCATCTAATTGACTTTGATGTTCGCGAGTACTGTCAGACACGCGCGGGAACCCCTTCCAAAGTAGCACTGATCTGACGAGTGCTTGTCGTCTGAGAACCAAACGTCTGCCTCACATCCTTTTTTATAACCCCTTAAAAACACAAACTATCGAACCAGTTAGGAGAGAAGAATATAAAAGTTTCGTGTTTTTTTTTGCCGTGTCATACTTACTTCCCTTTGAGTTCTCGTATCTCAACTCTGCAATGTTTCTATCTGACTAATTCTCAGGGGTCGAGGCCAAATCTCGCATTCTAGTATCAATTCAAAAAACCTGTTATGGACATGGCGGATATCATTTTTAAATCCTTTATATTAACTCGTGGTGTCTGCGGCGGACCTTGCTTGCTTGCTTGCTTGCTTGTCGCCAAAACTTTTGATCGATTTTTAACCCACTTGCTCGCAAGATAGCGAGCTGAAATTTTGCAGGCAGTTTCGTACCGATGATAAAAACAATGTATCAAATTTTCAAATCGATCGCATATACCGTAATTAAATTATTGATTTTTTAGATTATTTTATTTATTCCTATGTATCATGCTATTTTTTGAGATAGAGCGTCGCGGTGCGTATTATATTGAACAACCTTTCTGTCGCGCAATAAGGTGCGTATTTTATTGACAGCTCTTTTTATAAACATATTCCTGATCGGTGCGTATTATATTAAACATGTTTTACGACACAACTTCAATTTTGTATTTCTGGATGGTCTGGCGCTGCGTATTATAATGAACATTCTTTTAGTTACTTCTCGTACATAAAGGATTTATAGTCAAAAACTTGGTTTTTTACGGGTTTTTCTTATTAAATCCTTTATATTAACTCGTGGTGTCTGCGGCGGACCTTGCTTGCTTGCTTGCTTGCTTGTCGCCAAAACTTTTGATCGATTTTTAACCCACTTGCTCGCAAGATAGCGAGCTGAAATTTTGCAGGTAGTTTCGTACCGATGATAAAAACAATGTATCAAATTTTCAGATCGATCGCATATACCGTAATTAAATTATTGATTTTTTAGATTATTTTATTTATTCCTATGTATCATGCTATTTTTTGAGATAGAGCGTCGCGGTGCGTATTATATTGAACAACCTTTCTGTCGCGAAATAAGGTGCGTATTTTATTGACAGCTCTTTTTATAAACATATTCCTGATCGGTGCGCATTATATTAAACATGTTTTACGACACAACTGCAATTTTGTATTTCTGGATGGTCTGGCGCTGCGTATTATAATGAACATTCTTTTAATTACTTCTCGTACATAAAGGATTTATAGTCAAAAACTTGGTTTTTTACGGGTTTTTTCTTATTATGTTTTATTTTACTGTTTATACCATAACAACGGCCGAAACTAATGGCGGTGACTTTTATCTCTTTGTTTCGATTACGCATTGTTTTATTTTGAAGTATCGACTAAATCCTGAGAAAGGTTTGTTTTGATTTTTCGTTGGCTTTCAGGTTATGCTCTGTGATAAAAGAAATTATAGGATATGCGGCCACGTTTGGTAACCTTAGAAGAAATTCTGATTGCGCATCATATATTTTTTAAAAAAACCGCTAGGATAAAAAATGTTGTCATTTGGTGTGCATCTGGCGTGCACGGTATAAGATGCAATCAATAAAGTATAATATAACCAGAATAAAGAACAGCAAACTTTGGAGGTAAAATCCCACACTGTAGCAGCTACCATCAAAACATTAGGAGGTACCATCAACACTGTAGCAGCTACCATCAAAACATTAGGAGGTACCATCAACACTGTAGCAGCTACCATCAAAACATTAGGAGGTACCATCAACACTGTAGCAGCTACCATCAAAACATTAGGAGGTACCATCAACACTGTAGCAGCTACCATCAAAACATTAGGAGGTACCATCAACACTGTAGCAGCTACCATCAAAACATTAGGAGGTACCATCAACACTGTAGCAGCTACCATCAAAACATTAGGAGGTACCATCAACACTGTAGCAGCTACCATCAAAACATTAGGAGGTACCATCAACACTGTAGCAGCTACCATCAAAACATTAGGAGGTACCATCAACACTGTAGCAGCTACCATCAAAACATTAGGAGGTACCATCAACACTGTAGCAGCTACCATCAAAACATTAGGAGGTACGATCAACACTGTAGCAGCTACCATCAAAACATTAGGAGGTACCATCAACACTGTAGCAGCTACCATCAAAACATTAGGAGGTACCATCAACACTGTAGCAGCTACCATCAAAACATTAGGAGGTACCATCAACACTGTAGCAGCTACCATCAAAACATTAGGAGGTACCATCAACACTGTAGCAGCTACCAGCAAAACATTAGGAGGTACCATCAACACTGTAGCAGCTACCATCAAAACATTAGGAGGTACCATCAACACTGTAGCAGCTACCATCAAAACATTAGGAGGTACCATCAACACTGTAGCAGCTACCATCAAAACATTAGGAGGTACCATCACCACTAGAAGTAGAAGCAAGCATTCAGCTCGCTATTAATTACCATCCTACACCTGGCTCTGATTTCCTCACAACCATCATACGCTGGTAGCAGATTGCAGTCGGCAGAAGACATTAGGCTGAGGAGACTAAGGGGGGAGCTAATCTAGACTAACTCAAGGCAGTAACTAGCTCTTACCGCCGACAGTGGCTTTTTAAAAAAAATGCCACTAACTTCTCGTTTTCATCTCACCTTTGAGGTCATGGCCATATGAAGAGGGTTTGCCACGAGGAAATTATCAGAGGTTCTAAATTTATTGAAGGCATATCACAGTCTTGTATCATAGGCTGTCCTCACGGAGTTGACGTCACTGCTCCGCTGTTGACCTTGAACCCACCTGGAACATCCCACCACACAGATGAGATGTTGTGAACAATGACAGTCCCATCCACACAGATGAGATGTTGTGATCAATGACAGTCCCACCAGTCCCACCACACAGATGAGATGTTGGGATCAATGACAGTCCCACCAGTCCCACCACACAGATGAGATGTTGTGATCAATGACCAAAACCGCGGTCAAATTTCCTCGCGAGTCCTGCATGATATAGATAACAATTCAAGATTGGGTTGTATGGCAAATTGGTTTCTGGAATTTGAAAGGTGCTGCAGTGATTCGTTTGTTTAGTAATGACAAACTTTCTTTAAACCAATAGAGTGAGGGGGGGGGGCGCCCACTGGCATATAACACAAACAAAACACAGAAGAGCTCAAAGGAGGCGTTTGAAATTACAATTTAGGGACCATGAACTGGGAAAGATAACACAGCAATGTAAATTTGTGACATTGCTTTTAACCATTTAATAGAGTTTCGGTAACAAATCACTTGGTTAGTTCATCCATGGTATAATAGGTTATGTGTGATTAAAAGTAAAGTTAGTTTTCTCTAAATATAATTTATGTATGCTGATGAAGCCATTTGACAAAACTGTATTCATCTATTAATAAAACTTGAAATTCATTGTTTTTATTCTCATACATCGTTTGTTTATCGTGTACGCTATATGAAAGCTATATGAAAGCTATATGAAAGCTATATGAAAGCTATATGAAAGCTATTTGAAAGCTATATGAAAGCTATTTGAAAGCTATTTGAAAGCTATATGAAAGCTATTTGAAAGCTATTTGAAAGCTATTTGAAAGCTATTTGAAAGCTATATGAAAGCTATTTGAAAGCTATATGAAAGCTATATGAAAGCTATATGAAAGCTATTTGAAAGCTATTTGAAAGCTATTTGAAAGCTATTTGAAAGCTATTTGAAAGCTATTTGAAAGCTATTTGAAAGCTATTTGAAAGCTATATGAAAGCTATATGAAAGCTATATGAAAGCTATATGAAAGCTATATGAAAGCTATATGAAAGCTATATGAAAGCTATATGAAAGCTATTTGAAAGCTATATGAAAGCTATATGAAAGCTATTTGAAAGTCATGCTCAGTAAAAAATAAAATATGATCCACAATGCTAGTGTTCAACATTGTCAAAAATTAATTCAGTTAAGTCAAAATAAAGCCGACAAGATGAAGAGTATCCCAGGAATATGATAGTTATTTAAACAATGCAATTTTTAGGCGTCCGTCGAAGATCTCTAAAAGAGCGGAAATTAACCTGCAGCCAGAGTGATCCAGTTACCACGCGTGGACCCCTACAGTTATTTCACTTTACATCACAATTCGTTGGGGTTGTCTTATTTCATTTCCTTTAGTTCCGGTCCATTGAGTTTTCCCTTTCACGCTTACTTCCCTTGCATTACCCAACTCTTTTATTTCGTCACCGCCAACAGGCATTGTTAACACGAGTTAGTTTCCTTGCCGGAAGTGACGTAAGGGGAGGTGTTGAGGAGTAAGGGTTACGGCTTAGTTACAAGCTCATAGTTCCATTATATGGAATATTTACGGCTTAGTTATAAGCTCATAGTTCCATTATATGGAATATTTATAAGCGAACGAAAATTGTACAAAAAGGTGCATGAAGTTAAAACGAATTTAGAGAAAAGATAGAGGGAGAGGGATAGAGAGATGCAGTTGAATTGTTTATTGTCCGTTCCATTGAGATAATTACAGCCAGATAAAGAGCGGAGAAATAGAGGAATTAGAAATGTATTGACAATGATTAATCGTGATAATTGACATGATTTGTCCGTGTTCATTGAGATTATTGGTCTGTGTTAATTGAGATTATTGGTCTGTGTTCATTGAGATTATTGGTCTGTGTTCATTGAGATTATTGGTCTGTGTTCATTGAGATTATTGGTCTGTGTTCATTGAGATTATTGGTCTGTGTTAATTGAGATTATTGGTCTGTGTTAATTGAGATTATTGGTCTGTGTTAATTGATATTATTGGTCTGTGTTCATTGAGATTATTGGTCTGTGTTCATTGAGATTATTGGTCTGTGTTCTTAATAGCAAGCGTGTCATTAAGTCCCTGTGTTTGTTTGTGACGAGATGTCAGCATTGACCTACTACCAGGACTCCAACGAAGCTGAAACTTTATACACCAATCGAGCTCGGATGACAGATGTAAAACTTTCATATAAATGTAGGTCCCCTTTGACCTCCACTTTTTATCACAGGTTCATTGTTTGGGATTTAGCTATTAATAGAACGGAAGCTAGGCGAAATTCATTTTCTAAGTGTGGGGGTGTATTTTGAATTTTAATGTTATTTATTTATTTTTTTAAATATTATTTTTAGTCTACCCCAAAGTGAAACCAGACTAGTGATTTTGAGTTTGTATTGTAATGCTAACTAGTTAGCTCAACTCATCACATCAGCACGTCAGGGTAGTTGTTTATGAGGGCGTCTCTCAAGGGTTCTCACAAGATTTAATAAGCACCCCACCCTTTGATTTCAGTTGATTCTAGGTGTCATTTGATGAGACACATTGCGTCACATTCAACTGTTATTAGATCTCGTTCTTTATTATTATTATTATTATGATTTTTTAGAATACTTATTATTATTTTTTGAACATTGAAAGCGATTGTCGTCCATCTTTTCACAGAATGAATTTTCAGGTGGAATGTATTGCCGGTTCATCATTACCATCAAATATGACGTCATTTTTTGTTTTTGACGAACCATCATCCCATCGAATGTGACATCATTTCAATGTGTCGCTAACCCACCCCAACCACACACGCACGCACGCACACACACACACACACACACACACACTCACACACACACACACACACACACACACACACACACACACACACACACACACATTGGTAGTGACATCACTGAGTGTTCTAACCGGTGCATCTCCTCATTGAATGTGTTGTCCCGGGCGCCTGTGCCGTGTCTAAAAATAGATGTATAAATAATCTGAGGGACAGGATGTGGTTGCTTGTGATAGTGGGCAGATAACTTAAGGTTTGTTTACTTTGCTCTGAGTTACCCTAGTACACGGGACACAAAGGGACTTAACCATTCTTCGTACGGAGCCTGGATCAATCAGTTTATAGCAGTCATTTCTCTTTCGGAATTTCAGTTATACACGATCTAAGCAAATGAATCTCCAACAGACTGTCTTTTACAGACAAATGATAGAATACAGTACTGAATTGCAAATTGAGTTTTTGCTATAGACCGTCCGTTGTCTAAAGCACTAAATAGACTGCCAACAACAGACAAGCCGTAGCAAAGTCCAGCAAAGTATATAGAATATAGACTTTCTATTACAGACCAGCACTAAATTTTCGAAACACTTTTGTCGGATTTCAGCTTTCTACAACAACCGGTCTATTTTTAAAAAAAAATCTAAAAACTTGCAAGTTTGAGACGGAAACAAATTGATGGATTTATTTGAACGATTTCACATCCGAGCTCAGAGTCCAGGGCTATAAATAGAATCGAGTTGAAAATCACGTGGTATCCGCTAGATGCAGAAAATTTTCTCATAGATCTGTCGCAAGCACCCCACGGCAATCAAACCAAAATATTCGACCGTTGTCATTCTACTTCCGGTGAAACATTTATTTCGGTGATTTCGGTGATCGGACACGCTCGACATTTAGAAAAAATCGTGTAAAATAATATTACATGTACATATGTTCTAAAAAGTTCTTGTAATCGTTGGTGGGGGGGGAGGGGGAGGGTAATTTGTTATTTTCTCACGGAACGGTGCAGTGGTATAGACCCAGGCGATTAAAACGCCCCAACTCCGCTGTGCAGGTAGAGAAACAGATGTCGACATCAAATATTACATAACGTTATCAGGCACGTGTTAGCAGTGCTCACCTCCACATAACAAAATACGGGCGCGCTGGCGAGGGTGATGAAGCGATGTGGGGTATAACTCTGTCGGTGAGTCTGGAGCCTGCTTACCTTTCCCTTATCGAATTTCAATGTCAAGGTTGTCGTTATCTTCCCATCGGCCCCCAGCAGGCGATGAAATCAAAGTGGTCGGTTATAAGCCGGGTAATCGTTTGAGTGTGTAGAGAATTGAACTCTCAAACGTGTAGGCCATTGGAGCAAGCTCCAAAATGTGTAAATATTTTGGAAAAATTTACCTATTTACACGTTCTCTGTTTACTTACGTCAAACGTTGCCTGTTCCTATCAACTTTTTTGAAATCATCGTTAAACCACTTCCTCTCATTCTAAGAGCTGAAATTTGCCGCAGAATTTTAGCTCACAAAAGATTTCTTTGCTCCATAAATTTGTTAACTCAACGAGTATTTGATCCAAGTAAAGAGCCATTTTCATGAATGAGTTTTTGTTTGATGAACTATCATTGAGTCATTTGTTGATGAAGTCTAGCCGTGCAATAGTGTGTTATTTTTAAAAGTGATCGTACAATATGACATCATATATATATTTACGCTCAATTGTCGCTGACTGTGGCCTAACGCTAAATCATAATCCTTTTGGTTTCCAGATTAACATTAACCAAACAACGCACGAACCTATGACGTCAGCATTTGTGTTGTAAACAGTGCTGACTGACTCAAAGAGTTATTTTTTTTTGGTGCAGTAATGTGGTGCGCTGCTTTCTAAAATTACTTTAAAAATCGTGTGGTGATTAGCACTGTAAAAAATATTATATACATTCTTTGTGTACATTTCAGGAAAATGTCGTATTTATGATACAAGGATACTTATCATACTTGGGCTTTTGCACACACACACACACACAGAAAACAACCTATTTTAAAATACTTTGTGTACATTTAAGAAAGTTTAATACATGTATTACGTATTTATCATAAAGAACAAGTTAGTTGGGCTTTTGAAAAAGGTGGGCGCCGTAGGCAAACTTTAAAAAAGGGCAGGCGCCACGGCGCCGCAGCACAAACTAGTTTATTAAGATTTTGAGATCAGCACATGCAATAGTTACTTCAACGAATGAAATGACTACACCAGTCTCCTGATTTCACTTCGATTAATACATAATCTCATAGCTGCCCGGGGAAGTGATGTGACTCCAGTCATTCTAAGTGCTGTCCCGGGAAGTCATGTGACAGCATTCAATCTCAGACCTGCCCGGGGAAGTCTTGTGACAGCAGTCAATCTCAGAGCTACCTGGGGAGGTCATGTGACAGCAGTCAATCTCAGAGCTACCTGGGGAAGTCATGTGACAGCAGTCAATCTCAGAGCTACCTGGGGAAGTCATGTGACAGCAGTCAATCTCAGAGCTACCTGGGGAAGTCATGTGAAGACAATCTCAGTTTGCCCTGGGAAGTCGAGTTACACGTGGCTACTTTCATGGATAAACACATGTTGCTGGACACGTCTGACGAAAGTAAATGAATGGGGCCGCATTTCGAGGGGCTACATCCAAGTGGCTACATACAAGTGTCTACATACAAGCGCTACATGCTACGTAGCAAAGTCCAAAGACCACTTTGAGGACGTGACGTACACCACGTGACGCACCCTGTCAGTTCTATAAATAGACGGCTGGTTTAATTTTCCTCCAATCAAACATCTCTTTGGTCTTGGATAAGGATAAAAGGGAGGCAATAAGAGCGCAAACGAAGTATCAAAGTCGCGCCCCTTAACATCGTCTGCCCACCTTCTTCTGTGTTTATGTTTCCCAAACAGTTGCTAGAAGGTATTCTTTTTTTAAAACTTAAATATGCAATGGGTCATGCTGTTCGGCTCGTTGTTGCCCAACTTCAAACTTCCCAAGTTCCACGAACTTCAAACTTACCATGTTCCGCGAATTTCAAAACTACCATGTTTCCCGACTTTAAAACTTCCCATGTTCCCCAAAATTAAAACTTCTCATGTTCCCTAAACTTGAAACCTCCAATGTTCCCCAAACTTGAAATCTCCCCTTTATGTTACGGTTCAAGGGTGGATCGGATTGGGGCTTTCTAAGGTTGTACCACGTGACCCGATCACTTTGGCTGGTTTCGAGATTCAACACCCCGCGAAAAGGGGGGGGGGTTCTGAAACCAAATGTGTCATTTACACTCAGTGTGTGTCTCATATCTTCTACTCTCTTACCTCCTCTCACCCTCCCATCTCCTCTTTACCGCTCCAATCTCCTCCCTATACCTCACTCATCTCCTCTCTATACCTCACTCATCTTCTCTCTATACCTCTCTCATCTCCTCTCTATACCTCACTCATCTCCTCCCTATACCTCTCTCATCTCCTCTCTATAACTCTCTCTCATCTCCTCTCTAGACCTCTCTTATCTCCTCTCTATACCTCTCCCGTATATTACAATTATCTCCCATCAGTCCTCACTGTTATCCCGACCTATCCTGTCAACATGACCATATTCTTGTAATCGGACTGTTACTATGGTAACCTTGAACAGCCCGTGGGTCCCCCCCCCTCACATATCCCTGTATCTCACAACGTGCATCGTGTCGCAAGATAAGACCATGGCATACGGGTTAAATACCTGTAGCGCCAACAACGCCAGGACGAGATGACGTAAGCGGTTGTGGAGATACATCACCGGATGTGGCGACTGGCCGCCATCTTGTTTCATGAACATGGCGGTGTTTAATAACGCAGTTTATGTCAGTCAAGAAATAAACGCATTTTTTTATGATGGCATCCGCTAACCAAGTCATTCTTGGAATAAACACATGTCGTGTTTATGATATCACCTAACCAAGTCAGTCTTAAAATAAACACGCTTGTTTAAGGTGGCATCTCCTAACAAAGTCAATTTTTTTTTCAATAAACACATTTGTTTAACGACAACTGCTAACCAAGTAAGTTTTTTAATAAACACATTTGTTTTTGACGAAAGTGTCGGTCACCCACAGTGTCTTGTCTCATTGAGACACATAGTGTCTGCGACATTGAGGCATACAGTGTCAGACACATTAAGACACACAGTGTCTGTCACACGAAGACACACGGTGTCATTCGCTGCACACTGCAAAAAATCCACCTGCCTTGTGTGTCAGATAAACTATCCTCGGCATCAATCCGCCATCCTGGCATATCATGTTTGTTGATTAGGGTTTTGCATGTTTACCGAGAAACGAAGACGCGAGATTGATAAAATCTGGCATCATTTGGGATGAGCTTTCGCATTCCCAACGTATCGAACGTCTATCATTGCGGGCCGCCAATAGAAAAAGAACTTCTTTAATAGAGGTCAACGCGAGAATTAAGTCCGTGCGTTTGTACGAGTAGCTCTCCGTGGAATGGTAAATTGCTACTTTTGGGTTTTAGGTTGTCTTATCTAATTTATCGCAGAAGCTCCTTCTTTTAGAGAGGATTACTACGTCTTACGCTTATCCATGGTTATAATGAATACTTCAGGGTTTTTGTAATTGAATGTATTAAGCTTTTGGTTGGGAGATTTCAATATGTTATGATGGACTCTCACATATTTAGGAATTAGTTGTTTTTTATTTCCTAATGTGTGAGTCAATGTTCCATCTAAGGTTCTTCTAGCGTGTGCAAAGTAAAAAAATAAAAAACACGTGTGCAAAGTTGCATAGCAGCAATGTTTCGTGCAATATTTTAAAACAGTTACTGCGCAGTAATTCTAAACTGCTGCGCGGCGTCGGTCAGATATCCACGCGGCCGCGAAGCCGCGCAGCTTAAAGGGAAAATTGGTGTGATGTTATGTTTTGTGGACACACCAAGTGGTAAGTCGAATGAGTGAAAGTGTGTGGTCAGCGGTTTGGGGAAAATTTAAGGTTCGTGGTGCCAAGGGCATATCCAGTTCGGCTTTGGTAGGGGGCACTTCCGGGTGGGCAGTAAGAGCCAGTAAAACCATATCCTTGTTGGCAGTAAGAGCCAGTAAAACCATATCCTGTTTGGCAGTAAGAGCCAGTAAAACCATATCCTGGTTGGCAGTGAGAGCATATCCGGGTTGGCAGTAAGAGCATATCCGGGTTGACAGTAAGTGCCAGTAAGACCATATCCTGGTTGGCAGTGCTAAGGACACATCAGGGTTGGCAGTGCCAGATGTATACCTTATCAGGAGACCAATTTTATTGCGAGTGTGAAGCGCATGAATATTTATTCTGAATAAATGAAATGATCGACAGACCAAGATACTGCCTATCGTGGCTAATTATATATAACAGTGGCTCAGTAATAATTTTGAAAGCTGTGGGGAACTAAACAAAAATCGTGAAAAACAAATAAGTCTGTTAAATCAACTTGTTAAATTTTGTTGTTTTTTAAAGTAATGTCGTATTGATCGTATCATGTTTCTGGTACAATAGTACGTATTTACCTTTAGGCGAAACTGCGAGTCAAGAAAATGGGGGAAGGGGTTTGCGGTGGAAAAGGTGGCTGGTGAAAGCGGAGAGTATAATAATAAATGTGCAGCTTTACGTCTTACTCTAACTACAGGTGGTCTCCCCTTTCATCACAACCACACGCACGAACACACACAACTCTACACACACACACACACACACCACACACACACGCGGAAACATACAGACACACACATACACGAGCAAGCCATCAGGAATAAATTTATTTAACCTTACGCCATTACTTGCTTCCATATTGTGCAGACGTAGACCACGGTAACCAACCAAATGCACCATCCATCGCCTGGCACAATTTCTTGGGCATCATGAGAGAAAAGATGGTCCTCAAACAGGGGACAGGACGATGGGGCAAAAACCGGGTGGGGGTTGGCTAGACGTCACAAGAAAAAGCAACGGTTTAGAGATTTTCTTAAAATAGAATAAAATAATAATTTTTAAAATAACATTATTTTGATTCATAGGGTTAATGTGTGCTTGGTTTTAGGATTCCTTAGGTAATTACCTCTATGGGAAGGGATAGATACAGTTAGGGGTGCCTCCGTATGGAGCTGTGATATAGTTAGGGGTGACCTTTTGGGAGGGGGGATACAGACTTTAACACCACAGGTCCCAATAGTGCCAATGCCCACCCCACAACCCCCACATGCACACTCCTTTCCTTTAAATACTAGCTTAATTTTTTTCTACCCTTTTTTATTATCCATCGCAAATCCCCGTTTCTCCAATACTAGCGTATGTAAAACTAAATTAAACCTTTTTGAAAACATTTTAACACACCCCTTCTCTCCCCTTCCCCTTGCGTTGGTCAACCAACAAATTATAATTTGTGGATGGGTTTAGGATTTCTTAGGTAATTTGTGCTTTCAGCGGTTACAACGAAAGTATCTCATATCTTTTGTGCCATATGGTTTATGAGTGCGTGAGTTTGTATGTCTGCGTTGACATTTTATGTGTGTGGGAGTAGGGGGGGAGCGAAACGGATGGATTGCGATTAGATCCTAATATCAGGATATTCTTGTGGTCGGATCCGCGCCCCCCCCCCGTCCCAGATATGGAGGGGTTGCGTTGTCGGATCCCCCGCACCAGATATGGAGGGGTTGGCTTTGTCGGACGGAACCAGACATGGAGGGGTTGCGTAAAACCGATGTCCCTAACTTTTCAATCTTCTCATCAGAGAATCGCGGACAATTCGGGTGATGCCTTCACTTTAACAAAGTGCCCGAAAAGGCGAAAAGGGCGGATTAATGACGTCATGACGAGCATTGAGTTTTATCCGGTCTGAACTGGAACAATCGTTAAAATGGGTGTGAAATTTAAAAATTTAGCACCGACTAACAAAAAATAAAAATGGAGCAAAAATTGCCCAATTTTTTTCAAAATAATCTATGACGTAGTGATGTCCTCGAGACTAGAGCTCACGTCATGCTGAATGTAAAAGCCGACGCATGCGCAGTGGAGTAGACGTGAAATGGCGCTCAACACTACGAAAACGATTGATTACTACGTGTTTTTTTTCCCTAAGCCAATCAAGACACTCGGCTGCAGCATGTTGTCTGCACGCGACCATACATCAAAGCCAGACGATCTCAGGGCGCAGGCGCCGAACATCTACAGTCAAAGAGAGATACCTCGGGAAAGCCCGAAAAGGTTGGCACCGTTATGAAAACACTTTCCGGAAATAACGCAAGCTCTGGGCTGGAACACAGCACCACCCCCTCCCTCCCCCCGTTGCCCACATCCCTTTTCCGAACGTGAGTGGTTCTCAACCTCATTCAAACGGAGCCAAACGAGGGTACAGTATCAAGGGGACGTCATTTGTCTGCATCTCCCATTCAATGACGTGCTACTTCTGCTCACTACGATATTGGCATTTACTTGCTGCTCTCAAAACTGAAATACTTACAACGTATTCCCTGCCCCAGTGATTACATAGCAGTACCGCTACTTATGTTAAGGAAAACAACTACTTCAAACTGGTTACACATCTAACCACTGCTGCAAAACTGGTTGCGCATCTAACCACTTCGTTGAAACTGGTTACGCATCTAACCACTTCGTTGAAACTGGTTACGCATCTAACCACTTCGTTGAAACTGGTTACGCATCTAACCACTTCGTTGAAACTGGTTACACATCTAACCGCTTCATTGAAACTGGTTACATATCTAACCACTACGTTGAAACTGGTTACGCGACTAACCAGTGCTTCCACCAACAAAGCATATCAGCGCCGTTCCAAACGATAGCAAATAACTACTGCTCCCCCAAACGGTTGCACACTCAACCACTGCTACCACGGGCTACGTTTGGCCTTTAACCATACTCTGTATTTGACATTTCTTACCACCGTGTCACAAAGTTCTGTATCGAAACGCTCCGTGTCATGCCGCCAATATTTCTCGACGTCTTTTTTTGTCTAATGAATTCTCCACGCCCTTTTATTCCCTCCTTGCCCTCCAAACAAACAAACGGACGCACGGCAGAGACATATCGCCCCCCCCGTGTGAGCGGTGTCTTTTATTGCACAACTTCATCATCTGCACCGGGATATGTGAAAAAAAAGGGAGGAGGGGGGTCATGCTGGGGGGAGGGTAGTGGGGTGATAGCTGGCACCGATGCCAAAATACCCGGATGACAGGTAGCAACATCAAGTACAACTGCGGTGATTAGTTGGGAGAGGGGGGAGGAGTGACAAGGTGTTGTCCAGAGCGTGGGTGGGACGTACTGTAGGAAGGAAACAGGTTGTGTGTAGAGTCCATCAGTGTCGCTGTGACGTAGATGTCACAATGATGTCATGATGATGTCTTGGGGGCTGGTGTCATAATAATGACATCAGGCCTTTTAAAGGAAAATTTGATTGTGATTTTATTTCGGGTCAACTTCATCAATATGAGAACTAAGTCCCCACCCAGAGAATTGCCCCTTGAGAAGCCCCTGTAGTTGGTCCAAAGTTTATGCAATGCACGCCTAAAAAAAATGAGTCGCAATCCCTCTACCCCCGTCCTCCCCCAACCACCACCCAAACTACCACCTACCCAACCACGGACCGACTCTATTGAACTTGAACACGCTCCTGGCAATGCGCGAGTCTATCCCGTCTGGACCCAGCATGCACCACGAAAAATGGCTCGTCCACATTAATTGTGAGCGAGGGGCGGGGGGAGGTTTTCCTGTAAACACAAATGCCCTGAATGTCGGTTTCTTGGGGTCCAAGGTTGTTGTAGACTAGGTTCGCTGAGACGAGCTCGAAATGTTACCAACTGAGGCAATGTTTTAGACTTGACAGTTTGTAACAGAGCCTTATGAAATGTTACCAACTGGGGAAGTGTTTTAGACTGGCCACTTTGTAACAGAGCTTGAAGACCCCTCGGGGTTTAATTTGTTTTTATTTCTTCGTTGTTTTTATTTTAGTTTTAATTTAATTTTTTTTTATAGCTACAGCTGAGATGCCATGAGTCATGTCGAATAGTTTAATCGTTTCTATTTCTAAGTCATATTTATCTTGTTTTTTCTTCACGGGAATTTAATTATTTATGTAGACTAGAACATATGTTGTGAAAATCAGTGTGTTTTAATATAATTATATTTCAGCGTCGTAAAAAAAAATCTGTAATGTCGTAGGTAGGAATGGAGCTAGTTAGACACGTACGTGTATTTTTAAGTGTGTTACACATGTTTGTTATTTTTATGTAACTTGCCGTAGATGAGAATTTCCCCTAATTTCTGCTGCTATAGTTTTAGTGTTCCTATTTACCTAAGGTTTGGCGATTTATTTCTATTATATCTCAAATCAAATTTCATGATCCACCTGAATAATAATTGTAATATTTTCTTCCATTGTCGAAAGCTTTGGCAATTGTGTGAATTTTTTGACGGGAAAGAACCGTTGCAAATTTTTCACTTTAATTTTTTAAAAAGGTTTTTTAAAATTTTATTTGACGACTTGATGCATGCATAGTCCAAATATCACTTGTATAACTTCTTTTTCACTGATTATTAACATTACTCAATATTTTCCAGACAAGCTGTAGTGACCTTGAAAATAGTCCCTTTCGTTTTCATGCTTATGGCATATCCGCTGCAGATTCCATAATACGGTTTGGTTGTCCTTATACTCTATGCAATACTCGTCCTCAAAGTTGTCTGCGCTTGCTCAAGATTGACGCAAAATCTGCCTTTGCTTTTACATTGCAATATTCGGCTCAAAGGGTGACATGGCTGGTTTTGTGTGTATTACGTCACATCTGTATGCAAAAAGCGTATTTCGTCATCGGTGACTTATGCAAAATAATTTCCAGTGCGCATTGACAGCGTTTCTGCGGCGATTAAAAAAAAATAATTAAATTTTCGCCCGGATGTTAATTGTCTCTAATTTAAGGTGTGTTTCATTACAGCAAGATTCTACAGAAAATACTACAGTTTCTCACGATAGTGCAAATGTTGTTGGCAGACAAAATGAAAAAACAATCTTTCCTCTAGATTTTGTTTCTCATCAGTGAAATATCGGCACAATCCTTCTCTTTCACACGCACATTCACACGCAGATTCACACGCTCACACACGCACGCATATACACACTCACACACACGCACTATTTGATGGCGCGTGTCAAGTCTGTGACGTCACTTCCCACGAGCGCCGTCCCCCATTCATCTACCGGGTACCGCGTTCCTTTCTCAAACATTCGGAGATAAATCTCCTGCCCTTATTTCGTTTTTTTCCCCCTCCCATTATTTCCATCAATCAGAAAGATATATTCTATGTGTTCTTAGAACCGCAACCCCCCTTCCCCCCCCCCTCTACAATTCTCTCCCAGGGCTCTCACACCGCCCCGTCTCACCCTTCTCCCGTCTCATTCTACCTCCCTGTACAACCCCACCCACACCCCCAGCCGGTATGAAACGATTCTGAAGATTTGCGTTGTTCTTTCTTTCCCCCGTGTTTCCTTTATTTCCCCATGCCTTCCTCTAGTGTCTGGAAGATAGATCAATCATCCAGTGGTAGACTTAAAGTTAAATTTTTGATACAGTTAGTGGGTGCCTCGATGGGGAGGGGAGAAACAGTTAGTGGAGTCTCGATGGGGAGGGGAGAAACAGTTAGTAGAGCCTCGATGGGGAGGGGAGAAACAGAGAGAAACAGTTAGTGGAGCCTCGATGGGGAGGGGAGAAACAGTTAGTGGAGCCTCGATGGGGAGGGGAGAAACAGTTATGGGGTGCCTCGGTGGGTAGGGGAGAAACAGGGGTGGGGAGGGGAGAAACAGGGGTGGGAGGGGAGAAACAGTGGTGCCTCTATAGGGAGGGGAGAAACAGTTAGGGGTGCCTCCATAGGGAGGAGAGATACAGTAAGGGTGGCTCCGTGAGGAGGGGGATATAGTTAGGTGTACCCCTGTGGGAAGGGAGGGGATACAGACTTTAACTCCACAGGTCCCAACAGCGTGAATGCCCCCCCCCACACCCCCACATACACACTGCTTTCCTTTAAATACTGGCTTAAATTTTTTTTACCATTTTTTATTATCCATCGCAAATGCCAGTTTCTCCAAGACTAGCGTATTTAAAACTAGCTTAAACCTTTTTGAAAACGTTTTAACACACCCCTTCTCTCCCCTGCCCCGTGAGTTGGTCAACCATCTGTCTTGGCCATCTCAAAACAATCAGTTTCAGATCTCGCTTACTGGTGGCCGGCCTTTGTGCTCAGAGGGCAAATTGGAATATTCTTTCTTTTTTACTTTACGTGCCCCAAGACTGATGGCTTTTTTTTTAAATTCTATTTTATATATATTTAATTTATAAATAAAACAAACTCGTAAAAACAAAGTTTTTGACTATAAATCCCTTATATATGAGACATAACTAACAGTATTGATTATGTTCAAACACGACAAACATTTACAGACTGAATCTGTCTTAACTGCCATTTGCTTTATAACCCGGTGGTGGGGGGTGAAGGGTTGGAGAGGGGAAAGGTCTGGTCACCGATCGCTGGACCGAGCTCAGCGTGACACGTAAAATGTAAACAAAAGCACCCCGGTACATCGCTCCAACGCTCGAACTGAGATGTCACGTGAAAAAAACAATAACAAACCGTGAAATTGAATTACATACCTCGTATAGAGATAAACTAAAAATGCATTAATTTAATTACGGTACGTTCGATCGATCTGAAATTGTGATACGCTGCATTGTTAGGTGACACGGGTCCGTGTGCCTAATTTCAGCTCGATGGCTTCACGAGAAGTGGGTCATTTTTTACTTTTGTTTTGCCGCCCGCCCAAGACAGAGAGACAGAGATCACGACAGAGAGACAGAGACGGCGGTGAAGTTAATATAAGGGATTTAAAAAGTTATATAATAATTCAATCAAGAATGGCTCAGTAGCTAACGCATTAACTAATTTCTATAAAGTTGATATAAGCAAAAAACGACATTAAGCATTCAGTGCAAGATATAAAGTTCAAAACACATGTTCATTTCAATATGGATAATAATGGATACATTTATCCTTAAATTTCGAGATCGTTAATAATTGCATGGGGAATAAAATCTTAAACGATTTAGAAAAAAGGCATTTTGGGCCCCCATCCCTGAAGGAATGATCATTAGGAGTTCAGTGCCCTTAGGTATTTTAATATGGGCTACCAAGTTTTGGTAAACAAATTTTAGTTAAGATCCATTCATTAAATCAGTAGCAAACGCTTAAACTAATTTTTATATAGATCATATAAGCAAAAAATGACATTATGGGCGCCCCATGAGTGTTAAATTTAGAAAAAAAAGTTGCATGTTACCATCCCAGGCAGGAACTTAACAGTCTCCAAAAATTTAATGACCATCGGGTGAATGGTTTAGTCAGCTATAAAAGACAAGCACACACACACAGAGACATACTTTCATTTATATATATTAGATATAGATATATATGTTTATAAATCTCCGTCAGTGGGAAATTATTATGGGACAGCCGAATATCCGGAATGCTGGATATCCGGACCAAATATCTGGATTTTTGCCACTATCCGGATTCGGCAAATATCTATGGTAGTATCCGGATATCAATGTAGTAAAGAATGTTTACAATTAAATTAAATTAATATTAAGTAGTTTATAAATAAATATATAAAAAGTATTAAAAAGTAATTTAAAAAAAAACAAAAAACAATAACCAGAAATCAGTACATTTAACAAGAATTTTCTTCAACAACACGAAGTTTAACCGGAATTTACTAACTAGTTACTATTTTATTTACTCATGTCATTAAATTATTTTCATTGTTATAGCTGATATATTCATTTTATGAAACAAAATGATAATTTTATGTTAAAAAATAATACTTTTTGTTAAAAAATAATAATTTTAAGTTAATTTGTAATTATTAGTTTATACTATATACTATAAAGTTAAACAGGAGCCTTGGAAACTGGGACAGGCTGAGAGTTGGCTTTCGTTTTTAATTTCTTTATCATTGACTAGTACGTTGACAGTAGTCAATCTTTCAATACTTTCAATTCAGTATTCAAATGTAAACATTTTACTTATATGATATAGTTATATCATTTTAATAATTTTATGTTCATTGTTCTTTTTTATCCGTTGAACTTTAAATGGCAGTTGCAATTGTGATTTGATTTGCTAACTTATAAATACAAATGTTGCTTGTCTTACGTGTTATATCTTATTCAGTCTTTTAATTTTAAAACTCTAGTCTATTGTGAATATAATAAATATAGAAAATAAGTTAAATAACAAATTAAGTTATACATTAAATTTTTAATGTAAAAAAAAATAAAAAAATTAACAAGCGTAGATCCATTCAAATCTACTCAGATATAGTAAAAAAATCAATTTAAATACGAGAAAAATATATTAAGTTAAAACGTTACAAGTATAGTTATTTCTTTACTACATAAGATAACAAATTAAGTTAAATAACAGCATATTAAACTTAAATTCATTTTAAATGTTCATCGTTGACTTTGACAATGTAACAACGTCGATAGCAGATACTCTTCATTTGTAGGATAATAAATCAATATACATAAGTTGCAATCTCTGTCACGTCTGTAGTGTCTGTCCGTGACGCTATGCGAGGGAACTCCCGATAAAAAAAATATGTGGAAGTAAAAATGTTGCTTTCGAGATTAACAAAATGTGTTTCTCGCCATAAAATATTTTGACGTGACGTCATTCTTAGAGCTTTTATTAATGTGTGAAGGGAACGAAATAAAAAGAGCCATGTTTTATTTGATGTTATTAATATTATTTATTTTTTTTTGTATTAAATGACCGTTTTTGTGCATGTGTCCATGTCAATATTACGTACGTAGTTATAAATTTAATTTTATATATTAATATATAAAATTCGTTTTTCGGTTTATGAAATTTACAAGTGGTTGTCGTTTCGTTGACAAGTTTCGATGCGTTTTGAACTACAAAGCCATTATTTATAACTGCAAATGAAATTTGTCAACTTATGCTTCAGTTTAGCGTTTGTTTTTCTTTTAAATACTTTGAGATAGCATATTTGTATGTTTAAAAAAATAACATATTTCAAAATCGGACTCCTTCTCACAATAGTTTTTTTTAAAATTGTTATTTACATGTAATATTTTAATGCGTCTTAGACTAATTTGGAATAAAAAAATCTTGCTTTTAATATAGAACTGGAAGGGGTGCTGACTTGACAATAATGAAAAGCGTTTATTACAATTCCTAAAACGTGTATATAAAATTTTATATACGATAACCTGTTGATACTTTAATATTTTCTTTTATCCATTGATTAACTTTACTTCAAAGGTTTCATGCAAAATAAATAGTTCGTTGTTATTCATATTTGTAAATAGTTACAATTTTTATTTACATGTTTTTGATAATGTAAAGGTAATAATGTATGGACCAATGGGCGCATAAACTGACAAGTCATAATAGATCTTGAAAAGGTGCTGACTTGACAATAATAAAAACGTTTATGTGAATTACTAACACGTTTATATTAAATTGTAAATATGATTAACAGTTGATAATTTAATCTTTTCTGTTATCCTGTGACAAACTTTGCTTACTACGTTTCATGCAAAATGAATAGTTCTTTGTTATTAACATGTGTAAAAATTACATTTTATTTTTTTACATGTTTTGGTAATGTTGTGGTAATAATGTATGGACAAATGGGCGAATAAACTGACAAGTCATAATCATCAATGAAAGCTTAAACTGCTTCAAATCACAGATGTGCTTGATGTGGATCACATTACAGTCACATAATTTATTTTTAAGGCACTGTGCTGTATTATTGTTGCACTCATAATTGGTGCGCACTATTCAATGCCGCAAGTTAACGTTCGGCTGACTCCTCACCAATATTTGTTAATACTTCGAACTTCAAACTTCTTTGCTGTAGTATCACTTTATGCTGTGTGTAATTCACTATGCATTTATTCATGCAAACTTGTATAACGCGAAGCCTAAGCTTGGAGGTTTTCTCATAACACATGTATTCGTATATATAATCAAAATATATACTCTGCTATGTCCGTTCGTAACGCTAGATTTTAGAAAGCGCACCGCTAAAAAAATAGCTTGAAAAAAATACTGCAAAACAAAAGAAAAAACCAGCTATTTTCAAACGTCCGCATAAAATTGTTCAATATGGAAAAGATATTTATTTTTCTCTCTTGGTCTCTACATTTTCTGATTATTTACTATGCGGCTTTCAGGCAAAAGGGACAATTACAAAAAACTGAAATATATCCATTTTAAAAACTTGCGTCATTTTTGACGGGCAATACACTAGTATTTTAATAAATAGTATGAAATACTTGATATAAAGTAGTAAAGTACACCCTATTAGCTCTTTAACTTAAATGTGGAGATATCCGGAATCCGGATCCGGCAAATATTAGGGACAAACAGTCCGGATTCGGCAAATAGTAAAAAACCATATCCGGCTGATCCCTAGAAATTATCTTAAGATTTAAAAAAAAACAAATTTTATAAACTAAGTCAAACCATAGTCTTGGAAGGGGCTTGAAATTTCATTAAGATTTTATAGAGCGAAGACCCTCAACAACTTTTAATCAGCTAATAAAATTAATTAAATTTTTTGGTCATCTGACTATCAGATAACCAATCAGAAGCCAAAGGAAAACACCGAGTTTGACCAATGAAAAGAGACCTTATATTGGATTGACCGTGTTTTGGGGTTTCTTGGTATTTTAGGATTAGCTACTTAAATAATTAGCTTAAATGATGTTATTTTCTTCCCCTTATTTTTCGCTATACGGGTTCTTTAGTCTATATACCTTACTGCAATACAAATTATTTAGCAGAAAGTTATTTGAAAAGCAACCCAAAAATTAATAGAGCATTCAAATGCATTTCCCGCCAGACAATATAGAATTAAGAAAACAAAATTATTATAATTTGTATGAATAGTTCAAGTTTAACAACACACACAAACTATTGCCCTCAGTGGAGTAGATCAACACCAACATAAAATCACAATGTCAATCAAGTCACAGCGTCTTAAGATAAAAGAATAGCGTAGGGTAGGCCAATGGATTGAATCTGTCTTGGCCACTTTTAAATTGCTTCCTTCACACTCACACACTCTCTCTTTTTTCGTTATGTCTGTCTTGTCTGTTTCTCTCTCTCTCTCTCTCTCTCTCTCTCTCTCTCTCTCTCTCTCTCTCTCTCTCTCTCTCTTTGTCTCTCTTTGTGTGTGTCTCTCTCTTTGTCGCTCTCTTTTTTGTTTCCCTCTCTTTCTATCTCTCTATCTCTTCTCTTTCATTCTCTCTCTCTAATTATTTCTCGTTCTCGCTATATTTATATTCTCTCTCTCCTTAAATTTTCTCTTTTGAACTCTTACATATGCAGACAAGTTGTATATTTAAAAAAAAATTAGATGAAGATTTATTTTTTAAAGTTGCTTTTGACATGACGCAGTGGCTCCTACCTCACACAGACACACATATTCACACACACACGGACACAGACTCGGATCCCCCACCCCCACACACACACACACTAACACACATACCCCACACAATTGTAACAAACACGGATGTAACTAGGGACTAAGATAACACATCTATGAGTTTGTAACTCCGGATCGGAGGCTCAAAACTCAAGCCCTCAGTTGTGCAGTACTTTCCCGAAGAGCCCCAGACGCAGAAGTGGTTTCAACGAAAGGTGGATCCCACGCGAGATGTGCTAACTACTTGCAGACGACCGCGCCATCATGAGCTAACGGCTTACAAATATTACTTACACCTGCACGGCCCGGTCATAGAGTGCGCGCCATTTTCTCACAGCCTTAGGGAAATACTTTTTAAGCGTTTATTTCCATGGGTTTGAGAGTTTCAGCTTATAGGGGAGGATAAGTGGGCTCTTTTGTGCGGAGGGGGTAGAAAGGGAGGGAGGCACAATGGTTCTCAAAAAAAAACAAAAACAATAGGAGCATACGCGTGGCTAATTTTGTTTGTTGTTGTTGTTGTTGTTTCTTGTTGAATACCCTGAATTTATTGAAATGCCCAGAGATTAGCAGTAAGCGGGTTCTTTAAAATGTGCTTGATGAGAAAAATGAGAAATTGATAGAAAGTAAACAAAGAATATGTTGGAAAGTAGAGCTCTTCAGCCAACGGTACCCAGGAACAATTTTTTTTATTTTTATTTTTATTTCAAACAATGACTAATTAAACCGATGCGTCATTTTGTCAAGTTTTATCCATTACTTTACAATGATTTACAACTAAGTTACAATTTTCGTCGGTCAATTTTTTTTTACCCAAACCTAATTTTCTGAAAGCTAGAGTACAAAAAAATATTGCATTATCCGGACATAAATTCTTTTAACTTGGCTAAATATTCATTTACCTGAAGAATTTTTCATTTTACCTGTAGAACTTATTATTTTACCTGAACAAAATATTCTTCTACCTGAACATACTTTTCCTTAATAAACCATATGAGTAAAACAAAATAATATTTTCCGGACATAAAATTTGTTGTATGTAAAAAGTCTCTATTGGTTCTCTTGTATAAAATAATTTCTATAAAACTCTGTTCCTTTAATTTCACTCCGTATTTCAATTCCATTTCCTCGTTTGGTTTCATACCCTGGTGTTGGTTCCCTCACCTGATGGGGTTCCCTCACTTGGTGAAGTTCTCTCACCTGATCGTTCCCTGTCATAACGGGTTTCCTTTACCTGCTCTGGTTCCTAAATATGACGTGGACACTCCGTTCCTCCTAAAGTCTATTACTGTATTTAGATTCACGGTGGCGTCTGGTGTGGTTTCTTTGAATGATGTAGTTCCATTTAACTGGACTTTTGCCTTCAAAGCCCTTACTCTCCCCCCCCACCTAATTAACCGTGTGCTGGATGTACACACTGTGTTCACGTCGGATGACATTCTTCCTCTTGTTGCTACTCTGGTCATGGATTTTTTCGCACATTTTCTTGTTTACCATCTCTCACTTTTTTTTAAAAAACAGACATTTTTTAAAATTTATTAAATACCTTCCACAAACTAAAGTGAGACGATAAGATGAAGAATTCAAATAAAAATATTGGAGATTTTGGTTTTACGGGTATTAATGATGTCTGCCTCTTGTTAAATATTGCCCAGTGGTGGTGGTCTGGGGCTATTGACTGCGGTTTGAGATTTCAGGTTAGAGAAGTCATCTAACTAATGGTCACTAATGGCGATGATCAAGTTGCTATAATGATGGTGAAAATAGAATGAAAGGTGCAGTAGTTCTCAGATTTTAACTTTGAGTAAAGCTCATGAAATTGACTTCATCCAGGACGTAGCATGACCTCATTCATTGACCCGGACGTGAAATGTTCCGTTCAAAATTGCGGGGTGGGTATCGCCTATGTAAGTTGTAGAATGTTGGGGGGGGGGCAACTGGTGTAGTTTGTAGTTTGGACATTTTTTATCTTGGAGATTTGTCAAGTCGGACATTTGACATTTGTAATTTTGGACGTTTCTCATGTTGGACATTTGACATTTGTAATTTTGGACATTCTCATTTGGGACATTTATCATGTTGGACATTAGACATTTGTAATTTTGGTCACTTCTAAGTTTTGGACATTTCTGTTGGACATTAAACATTTGTAATTTTGGTCCCTTCTAAGTTTTGGACATTCCTGTTGTACTTTTTTACTTTTTTCCAAAAAAAAATTAAAAAAATAAAGCTCGTTATGAGCAAAGCATCGTTTTTTCCATATCGATACTTCTAATACTTCACGATACTGGAATCCCATGTTTGTCAAACCGATTATAAAGCCGACCATAGTCACATTCAACATAGCACCCTTGTTATCTACATTATTCATACACGTATTATTCGGTTGTCGGGGATGCAAATGTTTCATTGTTAAAAGAGTATAAATATTCCTCTTAATCCTAGAACTCAATCAAATAATTCACGACTGTGGTTTTATAAAGAACCATTATTATACTTTGTGTCCATCATATTTTCTACTGCCCTATATGACCTTGTCCTCTACATTAGTATTTTCGTACTGTTCTATGTATCATTTTATTCCGTAGAAGATATTTGATCTGTTATTTATAACGTTCTATTTTATGTTCTATTCAATCTTGTAATTCTCTGTGTATTGCGTGATGTTCTATTGGTGTATGTGATGTCCCAGTAAACCAGTTACTGTTGTAAGTGTACATTACCATGTGGTGGGCCCAGCTACAGGAGATTTATAACTTTTGTCCGGCGAGGGATTCTCTTAGTCCAGATATTGATTTGTCTGGTCATTTCGCATATCTTTCATACCTCCCCGCCCACCACTACTACTGGCTCCACTTCCCACCCCAACTGACCCCTGTCCACACCACTACTGACCCCAGTTTACAACCCAATAGACCCCAGCCTACACCCAAATAGACCCCAGTCTGCATCCCAATAGACCCAAGTCTACCTCCAAATAGACCCCAGTCTAAGCCCAAATAGACTCCAGTCAACACCGAAATAGACTCCAGTCTACACTCAAATAGACCCCAGTCTGCATCCCTATAGACCCCAGTCTACACCCAAATAGACCCCAGTCTACACCCCAAAGGACACGGTCATCACCAGATTCAGAAGGGCTTATAGTCATTTCTTCCAAGAAGTAATAACGAACTAATGATAAGTCCTTACAGAAAAATTACTCAACTCATTGGAGTCTTGAATCAGAAATTACTTCTTAGCATCAGCGACACTCTCTATCCTCGGTATCCTGAAAGTGTCTTCAGACACATAGACACACCCCGTCTTACCCCATCCACCCCCGTGATAAAAGCACCCACTCCTCGTGAGCCGTCCAGCCCCAGGCGATCCTTTAGATCACGTGTCTAGTTCTGTTCATACAAATAGTCCCATTAGTTTTTACTGCGGTGCTTATTCCTCCCATCCCGCACCCACTTTTTTTGTTGTCGAGACTCTTGTCTTATAAGGAAATCCCACAGAGGGTATCGTCAGATTATAGGAGACAGATTTTGGGCGCATGCCAAGTTTTGGGGCGCCTGCAGCACGCCCTGTGAAATCTCGTCTCTTTAAAACAAAATCGAGTTTGTAATTCTCATTGACAAGCGGGTTTTCGGTCTCATCGAGCCGCGGTTACGTTCCCTTGTTCCCAGATCCCGCGATGGTCTGCAGGCCAGAGCTCCAGCCTGGCCCGTGATTCCTGACCCTTGGCACCTGAACTTTGACCCAATCTTTCTCTAACGACTTGTCTGGATCTATCTGATGGCGTTTTCGTATGCGGTTCCACGATCCCTGTGTAGTGTGGGCGGGGAGGGGGGGAAGAAGGTCCTATCGAGATGACGTCGTGATGGTGAGGGGTGAGTGAGGTTGTAAAACAATTTGGTGGGGGGGGGATGGGTATATATCAATACAAATTGTCATGGAGTTTCGGAACAAGTGGTCGATACGGGGGGAAAACTAGAACGTTCTTGTTGTCAGAATGCAAAGACGCTGTCATTAATAAAGACGCCCACTTCCCCGCCCAACATCCCGCCCCTATCATCTGACACCACGCCCACATCATCTGACGCCCCGACACACCGTGTCTCACAGCACCCTACCTAAAGCACAATCTTACATTGGAACTTAATTTTGAGGCAAATTTGTGCTACAGAAAATGATTTTAAAAAAGTGCCGATTAAGGTGAAAGTTAATTATAACTTCAAGTTTAGTTATTTAAAGCCAAGTATAGTTTTGGGTGTATAGTTAAGGTTATGGTTAAGTTTAACTCTATGGTTAAGGTTTATGTTTAAGCTTTAAATAAAGTTAAAGGATAGATTAGACTTTAGGTTTGTTGAATGCTTACGTTAAGAGTTACGTTTAAGTTAAATTATGGTTTAGGGTAGGGGTTCAATTTACTGGTAGTGTAATGGGAATTAATAGTTTGGATTGCAAGATTCTGGGGGATTGGGGTTATATTGTGAAAGTAACTGAAAGTAAAATTTTCTAAACTTTATTCTACTTTTATTTACTTATTCGAAATGTAATTTTGACACCAAACATTAATCTTTAATGTAAACGCCTTCGCATTAGTTTCTTTTCAAACGTTTGGAAAATTCAGGATGAAATATTTTGATTACAGATAATTGCTTTTCAAATATTTCTCGAACTGTAGGAATTTTCTGGCAACCGCAGGAAAATAAATGGACTCGCCAGTAAGAATGGACTCGGCCAAGCTAGTGAAACTTTAAACGAAACGGGAAGTGGGGAAACGAAAGAATTTCTTTAATAATTAGGTCTATTAGGGAATTTTTTGACCGGCTGGTGTACAGGTGCATGGAATATAACACGCTGTTCTCGTCAGTTTACTTGTTAAGCCGCGTTTTTATTGTTGTTGTTGTTGCTGTTTTTACTGTCTGGCACACGTCCAACACACTTATAGAAGAACATTGTTAGAACCAAAATCTCCTAGTGTGTAGTAAAAACCGTACAGACGATAAGTCTGGTATTGGTGTGTAAGTGTTAAAGTTGATTGCTGGCATCTCTCCCCCTCGATTGCGTCATTAACATAATCTCTTGTCCGAATTGTCCGTAATGAAAACGATGATGCACGGTTTTACATATAGAAAGTGTTTGTGTTTTATCTCTTGCTGTTTTGTTGGTAAGATTGAACTCTCACCCCATCATGGCTAGGCAAAGTATCACATCAGAGTATCTCGTTACAGTATCTCATCGGAGGTCTCATCAGAGTATCTCGTTACACTATCTCATTCGAGTATCTCGTTACAGTATCTCATCAGAGTAGAGTATCTCATCAGTCTCTGACTATAGTATCTATCACAGTATCTCATCAGAGTAGAGTATCTCATCAGTATCTCACTAGTGTATCTTATCAGAGTATCTCGTTACAGTATCTCATCAGAGTAGATTATCTCATCAGTATCTCACTATAGTATCTAGTCAGAGTCTCTCACTAGAGTCTCTCACTAGAGTATCTTATCACAGTACCTCATCAGATTTTGTCATCAGTGCATCTCATCAGAAGATGTCTAGAACTTTATCTCATCACGCCATTGTTGGAATACTACATTTCCGAATTTCTTTACTTGTTTGTCTTTCTTCCTTCAACTTCAACGTGGTTCAACTTTAGCAGATTCGTGTGGTTCGATAGCAGATCTTATCGGATTAATCCGAATGCCAGACGGGAAGAAGAAAGTTTTGTATGTGTTTGTTGTATGTGTTTGTTGTATGTGTTTGTTGTATGAGTTTGTTGTATGTGTTTGTTGTATGTGTTTGTTGTATGTGTTTGTTGTATGTGTTTTTTGTATGTGTTTGTTGTATGTGTTTGTTGTCGCATTTGGAACAAGAAACGTGTTTTTATCCCCATGTCTATTTGATTTGTGTAAAGGGTTATCATTGTGTTGTACTTTCAGGCTAGAATAGATTTCCTAATGAATTATTATTAAATGTGTTCGTTGTTCTACCATCCTCCAGACTTTCTAGGTTCAGTGATTTAACTAATGGGTTTATTCTGGTCAATCTTGAGTATCTGATGGTAGCTTGAAATTAAGCTTCTTACCCGGAAAAGTATTTTACCAGAATACCAACCTCCACTAAGGTTTAAGTTTATTTGTCCAAAACATTTCGGAGAGACGCCATATTTTGAAAGTCAACATGGCGTATGCGGGAGAACATTTCCGGTACACGCGCAGACGACGATCGCCTTGTTTTTTTTAAATTTTATTGACGTCAATTTTTTGTTATGTTAGTTCCATTTCATCATGGCAAAGGTAGCACAAAGTACCATCGCGTTCACCGTGGTAAAAGGTAGTAAATTGTACCATCGAGTTCACCATGGGAAAGGTAGCAAATTGTACCATCGAGTTCACCATGGTAAAAGATAGCAAATTGTACCATCGAGTTCACCATGGGAAAAGGTAGCATAAAATACCATCGAGTTCACCACGAAACGTAAAAAATATCTATTCTTATTTTTGCACAGACTTTGCTGTAAGAATTGACTTTTCACTGAAATCTCTGGAGTACTATGGTGGCGTAGGTTGGGTTGCATGGTGGAATAAATCGCTGATTGTTTGACTTATTTCATTGTCTTTACTCAGAGGCGTCACTAGGGTTGGTCACCCCCTCTCGACTTCACTCATAGAACTTCTCCGAGTCTCCCAGTTCCAAATAACAGGAACATACATAATTTTAAATTTTGATGTCACTCCTTGGGATGGCGTCTCCCTGTGCGGTCTGCACCCTCACCCCTATCTAGTGAAGCCTCTGCTTTGTGTAACATACTAATTAATTTCGTGACGGTGACCTGTAAAATAGCACACAACAAAAGAGCGCAGATGAAGATTGGAGGCGATTGTTCTAATAGATGCTAATGTTTCAAGATGGACTACCAACGAGGTATATAGCGCTCTTACGTTTGCGCCCATTTGTCGTCACTCTTCCATCGTGCGCTCTTTAATGACAAGTTACATCAATTTAAAGAAGGAAAATGTTCCCAACATATGTCAGACAAGCCTTGAACTAAAATAATAGTTTATTAGTTCATTGAATGGCATTTTTAAAGTTTAAGTCTTGTCTGTCATACTTAAGAAAACATTTTTATTTACTTATATTTTTTAAATTTCGTTCAATCTTTTGAACGTGTCCAAAATTGAAGTGTAATTTGGCTTACTTTTGTAACTTTGAAAATAAAAGTCAATCATTATTAAAGAACTATTTAAGCCGGAAAAGGTATAACGGGGAATGTTGACTCAAAAATAATTCGAGTAAATTCTCACTATCTTTCCCTCTTTTGGACAAAATTAAATAAAGGATTCACTTGCCTACCGTTACTGCTGCAAGAATGGAGAATTATAAATTGTAGACAAAATACTTGAATATAATAGATTATATCTTCAATAATATGCTATATAATGGTCCGACCAGACGTTTTTCAAAGTAAAAACTTCGTTGCTGCAGTTGTGCAAGTGCGATTCTAATCGGCGTCGTTCAAAATCAATTTTACTTCGGCTGACGAACGTACGCATCAAGCGATCTATCAGTGAAAATCTTTTTTACGAAATCGAAAAGACTTCAATAATTTCGTGTAAAAATCATTTTTTGTTAAACGATGTTGAGTTTCTTAGAATACATAATTTTCCTCTTTAAAAAAAAATCGTTGATCTTTGATTTAGTTTGATTAATTATTTTTTTGTAGAAAAATCGTACCCCCGCAAGGTGGAGGTAGCAGTGAGGTTGGGTTCGTCTCAACGGCTTACTCAATGGTGTCGGTATGTCAAAGCCAAGTTGGCTTTATTTTATTTACGATAAAAGACAACCTTTGTTTTATGTTCAGCTTTTTTAATTCTCTCTCCGGGGCGGCTGTTTTTTTTCTCTCTAATTTGTTTTATTGTAGTTTTTTAGGACTGTTTTATTATCGCACTAGGTTGTTCTGGGGCGCATATGGCGCCCACTTTTTTCAAAAGCCCAAGTAACTTACGTGAATGTTATTGCATGAGTTCGAATCAACGTGTCCGACAACTAAAAATTGGTACGTGAATAAATTCAATAAAAAGAATTAATACTTAAATGTTAGTTCATTAGAATTATTTATTTTTCACAAAATTTCTCTATCTTTCCCTTTTCCAAAATTAAAATATAAGCTCAAACCATAATGTCATATAATATTTTACGGGGAGAAACACCACCCGCTCTGTTAATCTTAAAATCAAAATTATGATGAATTTACGTAAATATTTTCAATTTTAAAAAAAATATGCTGATTATGTCCCTTAGCGTTACAGAATGACCTGGGCTTTTATATTATTTATGTTAACTGATTTTTTTTTATTAATAAGTTTTCGCGTTCAACGTATTTCATTGTATTTCGTAATTTTTTTTCTTGTTGAAAAAAAAATGTGTCGTCTCATTTTTTAGACCTGAACAACGTCACATATCATGAAGTAATGTATTACTATTTTTAAACAAGGTTGTCTTCAAGCTAAGTTTGTCAACTGAAATATAGAGGTAACAAAACGTTTGCAAAAAATGCGTTGGTAAAACAAAGTAGGAAACAAGTTTAAGTATGGGTCAAATTCCACCAAGCCGACCCAACATGACGTAGGATTAAAACATGAGATAGACCGATGGGTCAAATTCCACCAAGCCGACCCAACATGACGTAGGATTAAAACATGAGATAGACCGATGGGTCAAATTCCACCAAGCCCACCCAACATGACGTAGGATTAAAACATGAGATAGACCGATGGGTCAAATTCCACCAAGCCGACCCAACATGACGTAGGATTAAAACATGAGATAGACCGATGGGTCAAATTCCACCAAGCCCACCCAACATGACGTAGGATTAAAACATGAGATAGACCGATGGGTCAAATTCCACCAAGCCGACCCAACATGACGTAGGATTAAAACATGAGATAGACCGATGGGTCAAATTCCACCAAGCCGACCCAACATGACGTAGGATTAAAACATGAGATAGACCGATGGGTCAAATTCCACCAAGCCCACCCAACATGACGATGGATTAACTCATGAGATAGACCGATGGGTCAAATTCCACCAAGCCGACCCAACATGACGTAGGATTAAAACATGAGATAGACCGATGGGTCAAATTCCACCAAGCCGACCCAACATGACGTAGGATTAAAACATGAGATAGACCGATGGGTCAAATTCCACCAAGCCCACCCAACATGACGTAGGATTAACTCATGAGATAGACCGATGGGTCAAATTCCACCAAGCCGACCCAACATGACGTAGGATTAAAACATGAGATAGACCGATGGGTCAAATTCCACCAAGCCGACCCAACATGACGTAGGATTAAAACATGAGATAGACCGATGGGTCAAATTCCACCAAGCCGACCCAACATGACGTAGGATTAAAACATGAGATAGACCGATGGGTCAAATTCCACCAAGCCGACCCAACATGACGTAGGATTAAAACATGAGATAGACCGATGGGTCAAATTCCACCAAGCCGACCCAACATGACGTAGGATTAACTCATGAGATAGACCGATGGGTCAAATTCCACCAAGCCGACCCAACATGACGTAGGATTAACTCATGAGATAGACCGATGGGTCAAATTCCACCAAGCCGACCCAACATGACGTAGGATTAACTCATGAGATAGACCGATGGGTCAAATTCCACCAAGCCGACCCAACATGACGTAGGATTAACTCATGAGATAGACCGATGGGTCAAATTCCACCAAGCCGACCCAACATGACGTAGGATTAACTCATGAGATAGACCGATGGGTCAAATTCCACCAAGCCGACCCAACATGACGTAGGATTAACTCATGAGATAGACCGATGGGTCAAATTCCACCAGGCCGACCCAACATGAAGTAGGATTAACTCATGAGATAGACCGATGGGTCAAATTCCACCAAGCCGACCCAACATGACGTAGGATTAACTCATGAGATAGACCGATGGGTCAAATTCCACCAAGCCGACCCAACATGACGTAGGATTAACTCATGAGATAGACCGATGGGTCAAATTCCACCAAGCCGACCCAACATGACGTAGGATTAACTCATGAGATAGACCGATGGGTCAAATTCCACCAAGCCGACCCAACATGACGTAGGATTAACTCATGAGATAGACCGATGGGTCAAATTCCACCAAGCCGACCCAACATGACGTAGGATTAACTCATGAGATAGACCGATGGGTCAAATTCCACCAAGCCGACCCAACATGACGTAGGATTAAAACATGAGATAGACCGATGGGTCAAATTCCACCAAGCCGACCCAACATGACGTAGGATTAACTCATGAGATAGACCGATGGGTCAAATTCCACCAAGCCGACCCAACATGACGTAGGATTAAAACATGAGATAGACCGATGGGTCAAATTCCACCAAGCCGACCCAACATGACGTAGGATTAAAACATGAGATAGACCGATGGGTCAAATTCCACCAAGCCGACCCAACATGACGTAGGATTAACTCATGAGATAGACCGATGGGTCAAATTCCACCAAGCCGACCCAACATGACGTAGGATTAACTCATGAGATAGACCGATGGGTCAAATTCCACCAAGCCGACCCAACATGACGTAGGATTAACTCATGAGATAGACCGATGGGTCAAATTCCACCAAGCCGACCCAACATGACGTAGGATTAACTCATGAGATAGACCGATGGGTCAAATTCCACCAAGCCGACCCAACATGACGTAGGATTAACTCATGAGATAGACCGATGGGTCAAATTCCACCAAGCCGACCCAACATGACGTAGGATTAACTCATGAGATAGACCGATGGGTCAAATTCCACCAAGCCGACCCAACATGACGTAGGATTAACTCATGAGATAGACCGATGGGTCAAATTCCACCAAGCCGACCCAACATGACGTAGGATTAACTCATGAGATAGACCGATGGGTCAAATTCCACCAAGCCGACCCAACATGACGTAGGATTAACTCATGAGATAGACCGATGGGTCAAATTCCACCAAGCCGACCCAACATGACGTAGGATTAACTCATGAGATAGACCGATGGGTCAAATTCCACCAAGCCGACCCAACATGACGTAGGATTAAAACATGAGATAGACCGATGGGTCAAATTCCACCAAGCCGACCCAACATGACGTAGGATTAACTCATGAGATAGACCGATGGGTCAAATTCCACCAAGCCGACCCAACATGACGTAGGATTAAAACATGAGATAGACCGATGGGTCAAATTCCACCAAGCCGACCCAACATGACGTAGGATTAAAACATGAGATAGACCGATGGGTCAAATTCCACCAAGCCGACCCAACATGACGTAGGATTAAAACATGAGATAGACCGATGGGTCAAATTCCACCAAGCCGACCCAACATGACGTAGGATTAAAACATGAGATAGACCGATGGGTCAAATTCCACCAAGCCGACCCAACATGACGTAGGATTAACTCATGAGATAGACCGATGGGTCAAATTCCACCAAGCCGACCCAACATGACGTAGGATTAAAACATGAGATAGACCGATGGGTCAAATTCCACCAAGCCGACCCAACATGACGTAGGATTAACTCATGAGATAGACCGATGGGTCAAATTCCACCAAGCCGACCCAACATGACGTAGGATTAACTCATGAGATAGACCGATGGGTCAAATTCCACCAAGCCGACCCAACATGACGTAGGATTAACTCATGAGATAGACCGATGGGTCAAATTCCACCAAGCCGATCCAACATGACGTAGGATTAAAACATGAGATAGACCGATGGGTCAAATTCCACCAAGCCGACCCAACATGACGTAGGATTAACTCATGAGATAGACCGATGGGTCAAATTCCACCAAGCCGACCCAACATGACGTAGGATTAAAACATGAGATAGACCGATGGGTCAAATTCCACCAAGCCGACCCAACATGACGTAGGATTAAAACATGAGATAGACCGATGGGTCAAATTCCACCAAGCCGACCCAACATGACGTAGGATTAAAACATGAGATAGACCGATGGGTCAAATTCCACCAAGCCGACCCAACATGACGTAGGATTAACTCATGAGATAGACCGATGGGTCAAATTCCACCAAGCCGACCCAACATGACGTAGGATTAACTCATGAGATAGACCGATGGGTCAAATTCCACCAAGCCCACCCAACATGACGTAGGATTAACTCATGAGATAGACCGATGGGTCAAATTCCACCAAGCCCACCCAACATGACGTAGGATTAACTCATGAGATAGACCGATGGGTCAAATTCCACCAAGCCGACCCAACATGACGTAGGATTAACTCATGAGATAGACCGATGGGTCAAATTCCACCAAGCCCACCCAACATGACGTAGGATTAACTCATGAGATAGACCGATGGGTCAAATTCCACCAAGCCCACCCAACATGACGTAGGATTAACTCATGAGATAGACCGATGGGTCAAATTCCACCAAGCCGACCCAACATGACGTAGGATAAAAACATGAGATAGACCGATGGGTCAAATTCCACCAAGCCGACCCAACATGACGTAGGATTAAAACATGAGATAGACCGATGGGTCAAATTCCACCAAGCCGACCCAACATGACGTAGGATTAAAACATGAGATAGACCGATGGGTCAAATTCCACCAAGCCGACCCAACATGACGTAGGATTAACTCATGAGATAGACCGATGGGTCAAATTCCACCAAGCCGACCCAACATGACGTAGGATTAAAACATGAGATAGACCGATGGGTCAAATTCCACCAAGCCGACCCAACATGACGTAGGATTAACTCATGAGATAGACCGATGGGTCAAATTCCACCAAGCCGACCCAACATGACGTAGGGTTAACTCATGAGATAGACCGATGGGTCAAATTCCACCAAGCCGACCCAACATGACGTAGGATTAACTCATGAGATAGACCGATGGGTCAAATTCCACCAAGCCGGTCAAATTCCACCAAGCCGACCCAACATGACGTAGGATTAAAACATGAGATAGACCGATGGGTCAAATTCCACCAAGCCGACCCAACATGACGTAGGATTAACACATGAGATAGAACTATGGGTCAAGCAATACAAGGATAGTTGTATGCTTTTTATCTTCAATAATTCGTTTACCCGAATAACCGGATGTTCTATTAATAGATACCCGCTATTCTATAGCAAAGCCCATTGATAAAAAAAAACAACTCGAAAATATAATTATTTATGTTTTTATATTTTAAAAAATCCGGCACGTGTGTGAAAATCTGCAGATAAAGTTTTCGCTTTTTTGTTTTTTGGTGAGAGTTTGTCGTGTGTATAGCAGACTGTCGAGACGATTTGATCTCAGACATGGGACTTAGAATGAATGACGTAATTCAACTTTCCATATTTTCTCTCCTCCATTGATCCCCTCACAATGTCCTTTTAATCCAGACCTCAGAAGTTTGTCCTGGTCCCCCGCCAGCTGTTGGGCAGCTTGTCTGTACCCCCCCCCCAACGCTCGCATCACAGCCAGCTGACCTCAATCAACCTAATTGGCCGTGCGGTTAGGTTTGTGTTTCACCAAATACCAGGCCGACATTTCCACGCGGCAAACTTTTGGCTGGGCCGTCAGCTCGGGACGGGGCCGGGCCGTGTCCGATAAATGGGTCAACTGGTTAGTTTATCTCAGAGACTCTCGGGTTGTGTGAGCGAACCACAGTTCTCTGCAGTTAGCGGCACCCAAAAGAAAATCACGATATTAAGCCAAAATATACTTCATCTGTCAATGGAGGACACGCGTGCCCTCAAGGTCTATTACAGCTTCATCTGTCACTGGAGGACACATGTGCCCTCAAGGTCTATTATAGCTTCAGACTTCAGGCGAGCAACCGCAATATCCATTTTAGCTTGAGATGAGCAATCTTAATATCTTTTATAGATTTAAACGATTAATCTCAAAATCTATTATAGCTTCAGGGACGAACCGCTATGCATGTATCTATTGTAGCGTCCATCAAGTTTGAACCTTGTCCTTGTGAACTATTACTCTCGCCACCAAGTTGGTATAGCGACGTTTGTTTTGATATCCGGAAATACCCAATCCACGGAATTGCAAACGCGAGGCGTGACGTCACAGTGTGACGTCTCCTGACCGTCAGGGCAGCGTTCAAAGGGAAGCAACTCATAACACCGCGGCCCCTTGTCTGCGATGTCACATACCTGACCCATCTGCCGCCCACGTGCATCTATCCCGCGGGTTCCGGAATAGATCGGGCCTAAGTGCACAGATTGGAATAGATCGACCGCGGCCAAAAATAGAGCAGGTTTTTGGAGAGGAAAAGAGTAAATTGTTTAGTGTCAGATGTAAATTATTTATCATCTGCTCGGCAAAATGGCAACGTTTCGCTTTTATGTCCGAGATAGGCGACTGCCCGCAGAAATGTCCAGTTCCAGATGTCTGGTTAAGGTCCTACTTTTCTCAGCGGAAGGTTCGCAATAGGTAATACAAATTTATGGAATAGGTCATATAGGTAATCCAAGTTGGTATGCAATAGTGTATAGGTAATCCAAACTGGAATGCAATGGTTAATTCAAATTGGTATAATATAATAGGAAATCTTAATTGTTATGCAATGTAGTTAATCGAAAGTGTAAGGGCATAGGTTATCTAAATGGGTAAGAAATAGTAATCTAAATTAGGATGCAATGATAGGCAATCCAAATTACTATGCAATAATTTTGAAATCCTGCTTGGTATGCAGAATAGGCAAACCAAAACTTGGTATGCAATAAAAGGTAATTTAATTAAGTACGCAATAATAGACAATCCAAATTGTTATGAAATGGGTAATTCACTTTGTGGATTAGGTCCACGTTGTACAGAGGCGTGTCGTAGGTCCACGGTGTACAGAGGCGTGTCGACGATGACGTTGTGGAGCCATTTTTGTAACCGTCTGCGTCATAACTTTGCCCCCAAAAATTAATTAATTATCAAAATGTTTTATAACTTCGCTTTTTGTTAAAAAATTTCCAACCATAGAACATCTCCTTGTTTGATTTTGTGGCTCTTTTGGAAACATATTGGTTGTTTCCTAAACCAATGATTACTTGTTACTTCAAGGAAACAAAAACACACAAAAACACGGAAACGCACTTTTGTGGTATATGACCGTTCCCTCAAGCATTTCAAAGTTCAAGGTCAATCGAATTAGATTCTATTATAATAACAAAGTTAATTTCCCCACCAGCCCCGAGCGTAGCTCCAACAGGGGGCGCCACATCACACGTCAAAGGTGGAGGACGGCGCGAGGGCGATGATAACATGTACTCGTGGACCTGCCGCTTGATAGCGTAACTAACGGTGCGTCATCTTCTGACGGCGCTCTCCATTAGGGGAGATAAAATAATAACGGCGCAGAACTGCGGTGCTTGTTGCTGTAGCGTGGATGTTGATGAGCTGCAGGTAGCCTGCCCCGGGGAACTGAACTTTCTGCGGTTCATTTGAAGGGCGCGGTCTGCGTGCCGGTCTGCGCTACGGCCCTGCAGTTTTCGAAAGGAGATGAGTGTAAAACAAATTGTAGTAGTAGCTGAACCACCGGACAAGATGGAAGGTAGATGGCTGTGGGAAATATAGCGATGACGTATGGCTACTTAAATAGACAGCCGGTGTAGGACAGCTGACAGATCGGCATTTATCAACGCAATTTATCAACACGGTTAGGGTTTGGGTTATGGTTAGCGATAAACAAAAAGTAAAAGGTATTTTCAGGTCCATTATCGTATTCAGCTCCGATTCGGTCAGTTAGAATCGAAAGGTCTTGTTTGGTTTGGTTTAGAAATAAAGTTCCTCTCCGGTCAATTATAAACAATGTATTTTGTTTATGTGTCACATAACCTTTTTTCGAGGTCGTAAGGGGTTCTAATGTTTCCACCCGATCATTCTCGGGCTTAGGGGCGCGATGGTCTAAGTGGTAGCGCACTGGACTATCGATCCGAGGCAGATCCCGATTGGCGGGTTCGAGCCCAGGTACTGGCAAGGCCCCTTGGTCATTGTGCTGGCCACACATTCCCCTGCTCGTTAATGGTGGCTAAAAACTTGTGAACGCTACATCACTTGCCCCATAGTCCGTCATTTTATTTCATTCTCGGGCTTAGTAGACCTTGGCGGCGCCCATCCCCCAGGTCAGTGGATCACTTTCTTAGCGTTAGTCATTCATCAAAATTTGTATATTGGCTTTAAAATGGGCTAGATCCCTAGCCCTTCAGCTTGTGAGGCGAGCGCACTATTGACTTCGCTATTTATTGACTGGTAAATCCTTCAGAGCATGTTATTAACGCCAGTCCCTCAGAGTTCTGTTACCGAATTCGGACATGTTGGCTTACAATGGCTATTGTGAACCGAACTATACAACACATGGCTGTTCCGTTCTAAGCTTAATGAATTGCTGGACAAGGGTTAACATGATGAACTCATAAGTCAATTATAAAAAAATTGCGCCACATATCGCGGTCGACATACTCTTCCTTCTTTTTGCCCAACGTCCCTTCTGTCCACTCTTTAAATTGATGAATTAGCCCCGCTTTTGCTGTCCCCTCGAATACAATATTGCTGCTTATTGTCTTATTTCCTTTTCTTTTTAAATCCCTTATATTAACTTCGCGGCCGTCTCATCATCTCTTCATCTCATGGGCGGGCGGAAAAACAAAAGTCGAAAATGACCCACTTCCAGTGATCTGATCGAGCTGAAATTTGGCACACGGACCGACCCATCTCACCTAACAATGCATCGTATCAAAATTTCAGATCGATCGTACCGTAATTAAATTAATGCATTTTTAGTTTATCCTTATATGAGGTATGTAATTCAAATTCACTGTTTGTTATTGGTTTTTTTTCCACGTGAAAGTTTGAGTAGACGCGGTGAGGCGGCCCATCGAAGCACCGCGGCGCTTTTGTTTACATTTTACGTGTCACGCTGAGCTCGGTCAAGCGAATCGGTGACCAGACTTTTCCCCTCTCACAGGGTTATGAAGCAAACTTGAGTTAAGACAGATTCAGTCTGTAAATGTTTGAAAATAATCAATACTGTTAGTTATGTCTCATATATAAGGGATATAACTGTGTCATCTGAAGACTGAAGAGGCCGTCTGGCCCGCACGTGGGCTCTTCTGTTGAGTCTCTTTTACGACTTTTCCCGGTGTTTTTTTTTGGTGCTAACTTCGTGTACTTTCAAATCACGATTTGCTAAATTTTAGATGCCCTGGCTTGTTAAGACTAATATATATATACATTTATAGTCCCGACTAAAGAAGGGTGAATTTATTCGCTGTCATTGAGGGATCTTGCGTTTCCACTAGTCGTGACCTTCACCTTCACATACCATCCCACGCGCACCAGCCCCACGGGGCCCACTCTCCCCAAATCATCTTCAAACGTCAACTCGATCCCCAATACTTCCCTACTCTTGACGTCATATTACCCGTGCACACGACACCTGTTGATCTACCTTTGTCGGAGCGCCCCCTCCCTCCGCCCCACATCCCCCCGGGAGGACCGACTATCCCCCCGGCGACATTTACGAAAGGGCAACAACGGGAGACAATCGTCGCCATGTTATCAAGGCACGTGCGAGTCATGTGCAGTGATCTGTGCTCTATTCCAACATCGTCTTCCACGCGGCCTGTTTTGTCAGCACGGTGCGAGTGTGGCGAGATTCAATGGCGATTTTCACACCGGGAGTGTGTGTGTGTGTGTGTCGCAGGCAGTTATGTTCAAATTATCCATATTTCTTGACAAGAATAATCTCAATCCAAGACTCGCTGATTGGTTAGAATTTTCTAATCTCTGTGTTAGGGTTTGGGTTCGGATTTTGATTAGTGTTAGGGTAGTGTTATTGTTAGTCTAATTTTGAAATTGGTTTCGTTAAAAAAAAATAATTAAGAATTGTCAAATTCTCTCAAATGAACATCTATGTTGCGAGAAAAATATTTATATATATATATATATTTAAATATATATATAAATTCACGTTGTACATACTAATTTCCTTAAAACTATTATTTCGCTTTTTTAAAAATATCTACCTGGGTTCAGAGAAATAGGCGTCATAGGTTTACTAAATAGATTGTCAGGACCCAAAAATGTCCTAAAAGTTTACTAAATAGATCGTCAGGACCCAAAAATGTCCTAAAAGTTTACTAAATAGATCGTCAGGACCCAAACATGTCCTAAAAGTTTACTAAATAGATCGTCAGGACCCAAAAATGTCCTAAAAGTTTACTAAATAGATCGCCAGGACCCAAACATGTCCTAAAAGTTTACTAAATAGATCGTTAGGACCCAAACATGTCCTTAAAGTTTGTGGATTGGGATGAAAGAAGGATTTTCAGAAACGAATAGGACATACTAAAGCCTAGTACAGATACAAACAGTACATACTAAAGCCTAGAACAGATACAAACAGGACATACTAAAGCCTAGTACAGATACAAACAGGACATACTAAAGCCTAGTACGGATACAAACAGGACATACTAAAGCCTAGTACAGATACAAACAGGACATACTAAAGCCTAGTACGGATACAAACAGGACATACTAAAGCCTAGAACAGATACAAACAGGACATACTAAAGCCTAGTACAGATACAAACAGGACATACTAAAGCCTAGTACAGATACAAACAGGACATACAAAAGTCTAGTACAGATACAAACAGGACATACAAAAGTCTAGTACAGATACAAACAGGACATACTAAAGCCTAGTACAGATACAAACAGGACATACTAAAGCCTAGTACAGATACAAACAGGACATACTAAAGCCTAGTACAGATACAAACAGGACATACAAAAGCCTAGTACAGATACAAACAGGACATACAAAAGCCTAGTACAGATACAAACAGGACATACAAAAGCCTAGTACAGATACAAACAGGACATACAAAAGTCTAGTACAGATACAAACAGGACATACTAAAGCCTAGTACAGATACAAACAGGACATACTAAAGCCTAGTACAGATACAAACAGGACATACTAAAGCCTAGTACAGATACAAACAGGACATACAAAAGTCTAGTACAGATACAAACAGGACATACAAAAGTCTAGTACAGATACAAACAGGACATACAAAAGTCTAGTACAGATACAAACAGGACATACAAAAGTCTAGTACAGATACAAACAGGACATACAAAAGTATGCCGTATCCGCACCGAAGAGAGAGTATCTCGTTTCGGGAAAAATCTTTGTGGACATAATTAGCAACCAATCACGATTGCTAAATAATTGGCTTCTATTTGATTTCAAGAGGAAATGTCGATATGAGGAATCTCATTGGCGGAGGATTTAGATAAAGTGAAGTACGGAGAGAGGGGCTGGAAGGGGGAGCAATGGAGAGGAGTGAGAGAGTGACTCTATTTGGTTTTGTGATGTTTGTGCGTAATATTTATATATTTATGTATTTAAAAAAAATAAATTTTGCATGTAATAAATGGGTAATTTGTTTCCGCAGAATGCCAAGACGTTTACGAACAAGGCGGCTTGAAGTTTCCTGGGGGACTACTACATCATGATCAAACCAGCGGGGGTAACTCACGCCTTCAAAGCGCTGTGTAGAATGGTCAACAACTCGGGTAAATACACACAAAATTGTTGTCTGCCCCTGGCATGAATCTGTTGGGATTATCTCCTCTTTGTAGTTGGTGCAGATACGTAATGAACAGTCGAGGAGATGAGAGGATGAGTGAGAGAGAGAGAGAGAGAAAGAATAGTAGTTTGCTCACTCAAGGGCCTGTCGGGCACCAACAGTCCTAATGTCCTAGAAGTCGCTACCTACTGCGATCTGTCCACCTCTGTGCCCAACCAACAAGTGTCTGTTGATGAATACGTTGTTCTGTCTCTGCTCCGGTCAGCGCAGACGAGAATTACATCTCTTGTCTCCCTTGCCAATTTTGTGTGCGTGTGTGTGTGTGTGTGGCTGGGGGGGGGTATGAGTGTCCGTGGCGCCATAAACTACCTACGCCCCGGGTGGAGCGTCTTAAGAAAACAATCAGGGGTCTCGGCGGGTTATCGCTTGAACATCCATTAACTGACCCCTTAATGAGAAGGGTTATCAGGCGAGGGAGAAAGTGAACGAGGTTACCCGGATGCTGGGACGACCCTAATGGACATGCATTCATTAACAATGATGTGTTGACAAGTAAATTAGGTCTGGCAGGCAGGCGAGGTAACTCTTAGACAGGCAGCAGAGGTAACTCTTAATGAAATTTTCTCTAAGATCCAGTCAACAAAAAACAAAATTCTATTTTAAATATATATATATATAGCGAATCAAATACGATAAAATTGAATGTATTGTTGGTGGCGGGAAAAAGTTATTTCTACAAGTAAACTCTAAAAAATGTCTTTAGACAGAAGTCTAGACTGCGTTTGGGAAAGAATTAACTATGCCATGCATAAAGTCGCGTGTACTTTTAACTACAGGGGATAGATTAGTGTGGCTTATCGTCGCTGTAAAATTTAATAAATTATTGAGTTTTATTTTCTGTGAAATTTTGCGAATCTAAACATGTGTTGAATAAAAATAGAATTTTAAACATTAATCCAAAAGATTTGACATAGAATTAAAAAAAAATAGAATCGAATTAATTTTAAACATGTGTTACAGATAAAACGTTTGTAATGTTGTGTTTTTAAATCCTTTATATTAACTCGTGGTGTCTGCTTGCTTGCACCCTTGAACCCTTGCACACTTGTCGCCAAAACTTTGGATCAATTTGTAACCCACTTCCTCGTAAGCTAGCGAGCTGATATTTTGCAGGCAGTGTCGTACCGATGATAAAAACAACTTATCAAAATTTCAGATCGATCACATGTACCGTTATTGAATTATTGATTTTTTAGATTATGTTATTTTAAATCCTTTATATTAACTCCTGGTGTCTGCTTGCTTGCGCCCTTGTCGCCAAAACTTTGGATCGATTTTTAACCCACTTCCTCACGTGTGTGTGGAGTGTCGCAGTACGTATTATGTTGAACAACCTTTCTGTCGCACAATAAGGTGCGTATTTTATTGACAACACTTTTTATAAACATATTCCTGATCGGTGCGCATTATATTAACACGTTTTACGAGACATAACTACAATTTTGTATTTTTGGATGGTCTTACGCTGCGTTTTATAATGAACATTCTTTTAGTTACGTCTCGTACATAAAGGATTTATAGTGTAAAACTTGTTTTTTTTAAATGTTTTTTTAAATGTTATAACCTAAAAAAACTGTTTATATGTTTGTTGGACACTAACGTCAAGTTAATTGTCCATTCAAAATGTAGATTTACTTTTAAATACATAACCAAGTTAAAAATAATCAATATTAGTTTAAAATGCAGAATGGTTTTGTCATATTTAAATATTAGTTAAACTGTAAATGTCAAAAATCTCCCGTGAATGTCCAACATCTCCTGTGGATGTCCAACATCTCCTGTGAATGTCCAACAACTCATGTGAATGTCCAACATCTCATGTGAATGTCCAACATCTAATGAGAATGTCCAACATCTCCTGTGAATGTCCAACATCTTATGTGAATGTCCACCATCTCCCGTGACAGGTTGGACGGTGATACAAAAACGCCAAGACGGCTCTGTGGCTTTCGACCGAACATGGGATGAGTACCGTCGCGGCTTCGGCAGCCTGGAGAGTGAGTTCTGGCTGGGCAACGACAACATCCACTACATCACCTCACAAGGTGGGTGACGTACTTTAGTGATACATGTCTGTGTGTGTGTGTTCTAGCTGGGCAAAGACAACATTCATTACTTCAACTCACATGTATCAACATATGTGTTTGTGTGACGTAATTTGGTGATATATGTGTGTGCGTGGAGTAATTTGGTGATACATGTGTATGTGCCATAGTTTGGTGATACGTTTGTGTGTCTGGCGTAAATTGGTGATACTTGTGTGTGTGGAGTAATTTGGTGATACATGTCTATGTGCCATAGTTTGGTGATACGTTTGTGTGTCTGGCGTAAATTGGTGATACTTGTGTGTGTGGAGTAATTTGGTGATACACGTGTGTGTGGAGTAATTTGGTGATATATGTGTGTGTGGAGTAATTTGGTGATACATGTGTGTGTGGAGTAATTTGGTGATACATGTGTGTGTGGAGTAATTTGGTGATATATGTGTGTGTGGAGTAATTTGGTGATCTATGTGTATGTGTGGCGTAATTTGGTGATACATGTGTGTGTGGAGTAATTTGGTGATATATGTGTGTGTGGAGTAATTTGGTGATGCATGTGTGTGTGGAGTTATTTGATGATACATGTGTGTGAGGAGTAATTTGGTGATACATGTGTGTGTGGAGTAATTTGGTGATACATGTGTGAGTGTGGAGTAATTTGGTGATACATGTGATGTGTGGAGTAATTTGGTGATACATGTGTATGTGTGGAGTAATTTGGTGATTCATGTGTGTGTGTGTGGAGTAATTATGTGATACATGTGTGTGTGTGTGGAGTAATTTGGTGATACATGTGTATGTGTTGAGTAATTTGGTGATACATGTGTGTGTGTGGAGTAATTTGGAGATACATGTACGTGTGGAATAATTTGGAAATACATGTGTGTGTGGAGTAATTTGGTGATACATGTGTGTGTGTGGAGTAATTTGGTGATACGTGTGTGTGTGGACTAATTTGTAGATACATGTGTGTGTGGAGTAATTTGGTGATACATGTGTGTGTGTGAAGTAATTTGGTGATACGTGTGTGTGTGTGGAGTAATTCGGTGATACATGTGTGTGTGTGGAGTAATTTGGTGATACATGTGTGTGTGTGGAGTTAATTTGGAGATACATGTGTGTGTGGAGTAATTTGGTGATACATGTATGTGTGGAGTAATTTGGTGATAACTGTGTAGCGTAGTTTGATAATATATATATATATATATATATGTTAGGGCTGTTAACGATTAATTTAAATTTAATCGTTAACTTTTGAAAAATTAAAGATTAATTAATCGTTAATTTCCATTAAAGCCAAACATTAAAATGTATGATGTCATAAGTAACACGAATTAAACGTTCTTGTTGAAAATCCAAATAACACTGGAATGTCTCCTTTATATGTCATCTTCTAACCAACTACGGAAAAAGACAAGTGTGTTGACATTATTTGGTTCAAGTGATGAGCCGGGTCTAATTGACAATATAACCAGCCGAGCTGAACAATCATTTACATGGAACTGAGGTAACTGGTATGCACAAAATGGTCTTGGAAAGGAATGACATAATCGGATAGCGGTGTTCATTAAGTTTCCACCATTGTAGAAGGTTAATGGATTCATGAACTTTCATCTCCATTTTGTAACGCAGTAATTCATCAGAAGAGCTGTCGTCATTTTCTGTCTCCAAGTCAGTCTCCATTACTGCCATTAGCTTAATACGCTTTTCATTTGGTTTGATAAGTAGGCGAAGTGTTAGAACCATGGTAGGCAAACGATTTCTCACAATAGATACAATAAACTTTATCAACTTTTTGAACTTTCCCGTCAGTCAAGAGTTTAATCGTATAATAGTCAGGAAATTTGTTATTATTTATCGGCCGCTATTTATTTATTTTTTTTTACTTTTTGAATTCCAATAATTTGTAAGTGATGGGTCGATTAATCGTTAAAAAAATAATTTAATCGTTAAAATTTTTAATGATTAATCGAGAAATTAATCGTTAATTTCCGCCGCCCTAATTATAACAAATTGTAAAGCTTAAATCTATTGGATAAATTCTATTGTTATGGAGTATATGCTAATATTAAACTCATGTTGAGCCTCATGGCTTAGATTGTGAAATTTATAACGTTGACTACGAACATAACAACCTAGACTAGAAACTTTATAATTGGATTAGTAACTGTATCCATACTAGCGTTAAATAATAATTAAACACAAAATCTAGTCCAAAGCAATGACTAGATCGAAGATATCTGGTTTCACTCTGGTTGGGGCTAATAGTATATTGGAATATCCGATTGGATAATCCGAGTGTAATTGAGTGAATCTGAACCATCGCTACTAACGTCCCCCATCCCTATATAATTTTGTTCCTGTACTACATGTATTTACTTTCGTTTTTCTTCCCATCTTTAGTTGGACAGGGTTAAACACAGTTAGATTGTGTCTTTCCCAGATCTTGTGTAGGGTATATTAAAACCCTAAAATTGAAGTTGTATCCCCTGATCTTGCCCTTTGATTGCGATCTAGTTAAGGGGAAGTAATCTTTGAGTCTTCAAGTAATTTTGCCACGGTCACGATGAAAAAAAATATTTGAATTTTACGCCAATAGTAGTACATTAATGTTTTATTTGGGGTTATGTCAATGAAAGAAACACATTTAGCGAGCATTCTACATGATATACAATATGCTTTTGAAAACATGTAAATAAAAACTTTTTGCCGTGGAATTGTTTGGGAGGACTTAGCGACGATTGGTTGTCTAATTATAGCTCAGATATTCATTGGCGTCCTGTCACAATTTAAATTGCTACCCTAGGCACGGTTACTGTCTCGTAGTTACATATTACGTGGCTCTCAGTCAGATAGACATTGGCTACTAGTCACACCTTGGCTCTCAGTCACATAGTCATTGGCTACTAGTCACACTTTGGCTCTCAGTCACATAGTCATTGGCTACTAGTCACACCTTGGCTCTCAGTCAGATAGCCATTGGCTACTAGTCACACTTTGGCTCTCAGTCACATAGTCATTGGCTACTAGTCACACCTTGGCTCTCAGTCAGATAGCCATTGGCTACTAGTCACACTTTGGCTCTCAGTCACATAGTCATTGGATACTAGTCACACTTTCATCGGCTTCCTGGTGCAAAGTAAGTGATTGCAAATTAGACATTTCACACGGTTACCCGTCATACTTTGCTGCAAGTCACAAGTTCCTTGGATACGAACTTACACTGTCACACGCTACAACGTTCACACTCCATGGGTACCAGTCACACATTATCCTTTGCTACCATTTTCACATTCCGTGGCTACCACTTTCACAATCCATGGCTATATGCTACGCTTTCATTGCTTGCGACTAAGAGTAAGTGGCCAACAGTCACACATCCTGTGGCCACCAGTCACACATCCTGTGGCCACCAGTCACACATCCTGTGGCCACCAGTCACACATCCTGTGGCCACCGGTCACACACATTAACTCACTGGTGAGAAGTACGTCATTCACACAGCACATGATGTGTCACAAAAAGTTATTTGCGTTATGTTATCAGGCGCCAATTCGTCTTTTCATGGATGACTGCAATCTTTTTTAACTCAGTTATATTTTGTTGGATCCCCTACGTCATAGGGTGGGGGCGGGAGGGGGGTCATCTGTCCGGATGTCTCTCGCTGACCACTCTGTCCGGCCTGTAGTTGATATTGTACTCATATCGCTTTCCGGTTCCTTGTAGATGAAAATGAATGTTATGAGACTGGGGCAGATGGCAGTTTATTTAAATTAATCTACGCATTGAGGCTAAAATATGACGTGTATACAGCAGATAGACCTAATTAACTTTCTGCATAATATTCCAATCCAAGGACGATAATCAAATAAAAACAAAATTTTCTTACGCCTGTCGTAGTACTCTCCCTTGAGCATCCTAGAGATCTCACTGGCCGTGTCCTTCTTGGGTTTAGGGGTGGGTAGGGCCAGCCTGTTGGGTCCTTCTCTGTCCAGGCTTTGAAAGAATCTCCGACTGGTGTATTCCTCGTCCACATTGGTCTCTGCCCTCAGTCTCGCCGTCCGTCTGAAGTGGACCCACGGAGGTATGAGAGTCGTGTACACACAAGGGTATAATAGCGTACACACAGGGGTATAATAGTAGTGTACACACAGGGGTATAATAGTAGTGTACACACAGGGGTATGATAGTAGTGTACACACAGGGTATAATAGTAGTATACACACAGGGTATAATAGAAGTGTATACACAGGGGTATAATAGTAGTGTACACACATGGTATTATAGTAGTGTACACACAGGAGTATAATAATAGTTTACACAACTGTATAATAGTGTACACACAAGGGTATGATACTAGAGTACACATTGGGTTATAATAGAAGTGTAAACACATGAGTATAATAGTAGTGTACACACAGGGTATAATAGTACTGTATACACATGGGTATAATACTAGAGTACAGATATGGGCATAAAAGTAGAGTACACATATGGGTATAATAGTAGTGTACACATATGGGCATAATAGTAGAGTACACATATGGGTATAATAGTAGAGTACACATATGGGTGTAATAGTAGTGTGCACATATGGGTATAATAGTAGAGTACACATATGGGTATACTAGTAGTGTACACATATGGGTATAATAGTAGTGTACACATATGGGTATAATAGTAGAGTACATACAAGGATATAATAGCAGGGCAGAAGATTAGCGTACAAAGAGCGGCAAGATGGAAGTGTAGACTTTAAGCATGGGCGAGAGAGACGATAGGGAGAAATATTTTAAAGAACTAAATGAAGGATATAACGTTTGATGGATAGAAGGGATGTATGGATTTAGTGGAACTAAGCTCAGTGGATAGATTCATGAATAATGAATGGATCAAATGTGATACAATTTCAATGTTGCTATTTCTGAGAAATAAAAAAGTGTGTTTTCTGTACTAAAAATTTTATTTCACGGTGGGTGGAGTCAAGCCTTGCTACCTGTTTCTGATTGGCTCGTTGTCTGACGCCCTGAGTGGGGGGGAGAGCAATGTTGCTGATGCTATCAAACGGCGTGACGTCATCCTCGGTGTAGCCGTACTCTCGCACTGGGGACCTGACTTCACGCGCCTGAAACCAGTAGTAAATAACACGACATTAATTTTTTTTAAAGGTATTTACTTATTCAGCATTTTGATTGGTCTTAACAAAGGTTGCATAATCCAGCATTCTGATTGGACAAAATTACAAAATGGCCGATGTTGTCAATTTAAAAAAAAAGAAAAGGTATTTTGGCGTGTCTAGAATATTGTTAAAGAATTTATTGAAACGAAGTAACAGAATTAGCTCACCTGACCCAGGTATGGTCTGTTAGAAAAGTTATCCCTGGCTACTTCCGTCCTGGTCGGCACAACATTGTCTGACCGGAACATCGGCCTTGACATTGACAGGTTCTCCTTGTCCTCAAGGTCGTCGGGCCAGCGTGGATTGGTCAGCCTCTGCGTGACGTCAGAAGGCGGTATCTCGTATATGGTGGGCGGGTCGTTTTGGGTAAACTTCGACCTCCCCCTCGGAGCCCTGGCCGCGTAATCTGAAAAATCTCCCAGACTCTGCGGGTGTTTGGGGCCGGGGGGCTTGTTGTCCGACTTATTGCCCTTGTTTACAGATTTAGACCCTTGATTTGTCGACTTGGTACCTTGGTTGATAGATTTAGAACCCTTGTTAATTGATTTTGTTCCTTGATTAATTGACTTAGTTCCTTGATTAATTGACTTAGTTCCTTGATTAATTGACTTAGTTCCTTGATTAATTGACTTAGTTCCCGGATGCACTGATTTGGACCCTGGATTTAAGGATCGCGGACCTTGATTCCCAGCCGAAGGGTCTCCTAAAAGTGACCCAGGGTCCCCGTCGTTGTTATGAAAGGATGGTGCAGGGATCCCATCGTTGTTGGGCAGTGTGTCCTGTGAAGTGCTAAACATGAGAATTACGGCTAAGTGTTGCTCATCAAAGTGCTGCACATTTGAATTTTATACAGATTATTTCGAAACAAAATAGTGATTAGCTATATAAATATACAAATCCTAGTGAATCTACGGCATGCTGTAATACATTTACAGTAGTGCAATAAAGTAAGCTTCGACATATCCAATTGCAACGCGACATTTTTTTTACACATCCTAGTGTTATAAAATGTTGTGCTACACATCCTGGTGTTATAAAATGTTGTGCTACACATCCCGGTGTTATAAAATGTTGTGCTACACATCCCAGTGTTATAAAATGTTGTGCTACACATCCTGGTGTTATAAAATGTTGTGCTACACATCCTAGTGTTATAAAATGTTGTGCTACACATCCTAGTGTTATAAAATGTTGTGCTACACATCCTGGTGTTATAAAATGTTGTGCTACACATCCTAGTGTTATAAAATGTTGTGCTATACATCCTAGTGTTATAAAATGTTGTGCTACACATCCTAGTGTTATAAAATGTTGTGCTACACATCCTAGTGTTATAAAGTGTTGTGCTACACATCCCAGTGTTATAAAATGTTGTGCTACACATCCCAGTGTTATAAAATGTTGTGCTACACATCCTAGTGTTATAAAATGTTGTGCTACACATCCTAGTGTTATAAAATGTTGTGCTACACATCCTAGTGTTATAAAATGTTGTGCTACACATCCTAGTGTTATAAAATGTTGTGCTACACATCCTAGTGTTATAAAATGTTGTGCTACACATCCTAGTGTTATAAAATGTTGTGCTACACATCCCAGTGTTATAAAATGTTGTGCTACACATCCTAGTGTTATAAAATGTTGTGCTACACATCCCAGTGTTATAAAATGTTGTGCTACACATCCCAGTGTTATAAAATGTTGTGCTACACATCCTAGTGTTATAAAATGTTGTGCTACACATCCTAGTGTTATAAAATGTTGTGCTACACATCCTAGTGTTATAAAATGTTGTGCTACACATCCTAGTGTTATACAACATGGCATGACACAACAAAAACATTTCAAAGACGGGTCGTTGTAAATAATCTTGTTGGTAATAGTCGATGTAGTACAGACTAGAGTATAATTTATTTCAGATGACTACAAACAACGCAACAAGACAAGAAGAAACTTCCTTATTGGCGGGAATAAATCAAATGTGCAATATAAATTTATAACATCCTTTACCCCCCCCCTTCTTTTTTCCCCATGCATCGACCCCACCATTCCTACTGCCCCCCCCCCTCATGTATTATCCCCACCCTCCCCCAACCAACAGCATACCCTCATGATCGTACTGTGTGACCCCAGGTCAGTCCTCAACACGATTGTCTGACTGTTCAATTCCCTCAAAGCTAAATTTATTGCTGTCAAATGTCTCATCATAAAATATCCATTCGTACATTTATGGCACAGTTAGGGGCCGTTAAAGTCATATCTATGGAAAAGTTAGGGGCCTTTAAGGTCATATTTAAGAGGATTTTACTTTTTAAAGAAATTCAAAGGTTCTTAACATGTTTTAACATGGGGTACGGTCATAGGTTCTCTTCACGCTGAATCATGACATGGGATCTGTAAGCATACGTGACGTAAACACTAAACACATTTTGTTAACGTCACTATTAAAGGGGAAGCTACTCACCCCAAACATTAAAGATTGACTTCTGTCGAGGTGAGAATCCCTGAGTGTGTGGCACTGAGGTGTGAGAGATCATGGATGACCAGTGAAGGATGAAAGGAGAGGGGAGTGTAAGGTGGGGGTAGAGATGAGAGGGTGTGAAAGCAGGGAGGTAGTTAGTAGTACGGAGACGTCTTGGCTCAGATTTTAAATCCCTTATATTAACTTCGAAATCTTGTCTCTCTGTCGTCATCTCATCATCTCTGTCGTTAGCGGGCGGGCGGAAAAACAAAAGTAAAAAATGACACACTTTCCGTTATGCTACCAAGCTGAAATTTTGCTCATAGACTCGTGTCACCTAATAATGCATCGTATCAAAATTTCAGATCGATCGAATGCACCGTAATTAAATTAACGCATTTTTAGTTTATCTATGTATAACTATTTCTAGCGGTCTGCTATTCTTTACATTCACGCATCACGCTGAGTTCAGTCCAGCCATCCGTACCACACCCCCGCCCCATTTTACAGCAAAGGGGAGTTTAGTTAGTTTCAGTCTGTAAATGTTTGTCACGTTTGAACATTATAATCAATACTTTTAGTTATGTCTCATATATAAGGGATTTATAGTTTAAAAAACTTTGCTTTTACGGGATTGTTTAATTTAGCAAAGCCCTCCTACTGAGCGGATTATCCTGTGATATATTTCTATGGTAATAAAATTGTTTCGTTGATGTTATATAAAGTGGTTATCTTAATTGTGTTTGTGGCTGTACTTGTTCACCGCCCCCTAGACAACGATGCCACACAAACCTGAATTTGTGACAACTTACCCGTAGTTCCCGCCATAGACCTTGAACTTGTTGGGCCTGTAGCTCTGTACCGTCCAGGGGTAGGCCAACACCTCGTCCTGGGAGGGCTGCACATGGGCGGCGCAATGAGGGCACCTCAGCTATTGCGGGCGTAAAAAAATTGTGACTTTAGGGAATCGGGAGCGATTATAACGTTGTCATGACGTTGTTTAAATTAACGTAAGGTAAGTGATGAGAAGCGAGATGTTAATTTCTTACAAAAGTTGTGTGGCTAGCGGGTTTATAGGTGAGCGAAGTGAGGGGTTCATTCTGGGCGAGGCGGGGACAGATCTACGGTTAGGAAAAGTATCCCTGTACGTGGCAACTGTACTGTATGTACCTTTCATTAAAAATTTAATACAAGTATTGAGAGATTTTACAAGTTTCCGTAGTGTCGAAATGTTGAGGATAAACGGGGATTTATATTGGTAAACCCTTGTTATATGGGCAAACTGTTGTTATATGGACAAACCCTTGTTATATGGGCAAACCCTTGTTATATGGGGCAAACCCTTGTTATATGGGGCAAACCCTTGTTATATGGGGCAAACCCTTGTTATATGGGGCAAACCCTTGTTATATGGGGCAAACTGTTGTTATATGGGGCAAACCCTTGTTATATGGGGCAAACCCTTGTTATATGGGGCAAACCCTTGTTATATGGGTAAACCCTTGTTATATGGGGCAAACCGTTGTTATATGGGTAAACCCTTGTTATATGGGGCAAACCCTTGTTATATGGGGCAAACCCTTGTTATATCGGGCAAACCCTTGTTATATGGCCAAACCCTTGTTATATGGGCCAAACCCTTGTTATATGGGCAAACCCTTGTTATATGGCCAAACCCTTGTTATATGGGTAAACCCTTGTTAATCTTTTTTACGCCGAGAAACCAGTAAACGATATTGGTGAGCAGAGTTTAATAGGCGCCATCTTTATTGTACGACCCAAGCGAACAAGGATAACCCTGGATTGCAAGGGAAGTAATATATTCACCCCCCCCCGCCCTTCCCCCGCCCGCTTTCAGTGTTTCCAAGATAAAATGAAGGTCTAGAGTTCTAGAGGGTCGTGTTTTTTCGAATTATTAATAAACAAGGTGGCTGGATAGTCAATAGAGCGCTCGCCTCACAAGCTGAGGTGCGTGGGATCTAGTCCACGTTAACCTACAATAACAATGTTGATAAATGACCATTGTTAAAAATTCATCCGCTGACTTGTAGAGGAGATGGGCGCCGCCAAGTCTACCAAGCCCCGAGAAAGTTATAATGGAAACATTAGAACCCCCTACGACCACGAGGTTATGGGACACACACACACACAAATAAACAAGAAGATGCTAATACATATATATGTGTGCTTAACCCTGACATATCGTCCGATGAAAAATTCATTATAATTTGTTTTCCTGAAATAAAGATTTTATGAAAGTGCAACTCAGGCGGACGTTTCGCCGTAATTGTCCCCCCCCCGCCCCACCCGCACACAGATATACTCGTTACCCAGTGACCATCATACACCCATCTTATATACCGGCCAGACAAACTCCTGACCCCCCCTGACCCCTGGTCTACTCTCACCTCGTCGTAGTACATGGACGGGATGGTCTTGCTTGACTTCACGGGTATGGAGTGGTAGTCACAGTAAGACCTCCACTTCCTCCAGTCACGACTGAGGAATTATGGGTAATGAGTTATAAAAAAAGAGGTTGTAAGAGATCTTTCAAACAAGAAATTGTTTTTAAATCTTGAAATAATGTCCGATCCAGGGCTTCTCAATCATGGTTGTGAGAGGCAGTGTTTGTATGAGCAATAAGATGTAGAATAGATGTAGATGTAGTTTATGTGTGTTTTAAACAAATGAATTATTTTTAATTATTTCTTTTTTAAAAGTGGGGTTTAGGGAGTGTGTTTTTAAATTTAGTGGGGTGCAGAACGAACAAATTAGAACCTCTTGTCTAATGATTATATATTTATATATCCCAAATATAACGAGGACGTGTCGAGTGTTTAAAAGAGAAGTAATGTAATGTCTCGTCTTACCGTTTGTTGTACATAGCGATCCTGGGCTCATAGTTGGTGGTGTCCGGGCGTGGCTTGAGCACCACCACCTCCTGCTGCTGCCCGCGATGGGGAGTCTCGTACCTCAGCGGCGGCTCTGACCTGGCCGAGATGTAGTGGATGTGGGCGTGGTGGTGGCCGTAGTGGCCCGCTGGACGCTGGCGGTCCGGTGGCGGCGGGGTGTCGCTGGGGGCGTAGGTCGGGGTGCCGCGGTGGTGCCGGGGGGGTCGGGGTGACTTCACGCCGGGGTAAGGGCGTCGTACTCCGTGGTGGTGGGGGAGTGTAGTCGGAGTAGAAGTCCCGGTACTTTTGGCCGTAGGTGGGGTCCATGTCGTACCGCTTACTCCGGTGGTAGGTCGAGTAATCGTCCGAGCGGCTGGGCGGGTCGTAGTCGTATTCGCGACGTCGCTTGTGCCCAGGGCCATCAACTTGGTGGTGATGGAACTTGAAAGGAGCCATGGTAGTCGATTATTGTATTCAGCGTATTGTCTTTTTTTTAAATAATCGACTCTATCATAGATTACACCTGCTTCCCATTACTATTGACAAAACTGCATCCATCGGTCTACTGATTGGTGGATGTTCATAAAACTAAAAACAACATTATTTATTGATAAATCTGATCTCCAATACCACAGGACTGAAAGGAAATATGATCATGTTGTCTTCATACAAATCGTATTTGTTTTTAACTTACTTATGTTCAAGAATGTATTTTCCGTCTATGTAATTTTTCCTTGTTTCTTCCTGCTGCAACAATGTCGTTTTGTTTCTGGTCACTTCTTATCCATTTTAATTTCTGTAAGAATTTTATTGACGTTATCAACTTCACTTTAAAAAAAATAACTGAGTTTCTTTTACAAGGCGTTTTTATATATATATTCCGAGATTTAAAAGTGAATTCTCCTTCACCAAACAAGTAATTGTGTACACAAACTTGCCTGACTTGTACACAAACTGATTTCCTTATCTCAGCTCGCGCACAACTGAACGCGGGTTGTGATGACGCGGTGGGCCAGTGACGTCAGTTGTTACAGAACTCCGTGATTCATTTTTGTTAAGGAAGCAGTAGAAAGACTAAACTCCGTGATTGAATGTTTTGTTTCCTCTTAGCAGCAGTTAAGTTTGAAAGCGACTCTTGACCCAGTCCCTTGTACCCATTGTCCAGCGGTTGTTTCAGTGACCAGTGTTTTATAGCTCCTGTGCGAGAATTCACCCGGATGTTCTAGTAGCGCTCAGATGAACTTGACATGTCATCCCCGGGGGTTCTCAAATGCTTAGGATAATATTTAAAAGAAAACAAAAGTAGTAACGTTGTGTAATGGTAATAGATGAAGTCGTTCTGCGTAAAGTGAAAACTTCATCACCAACATACGACTTGGTGCCACTATCAACATCTTACATACCAATACCAACATACATCTACATACCAATACCAACATACGAATTGGTGCCACTATCAACATCTTACATACCAACTACCCACCGCCAACCCTTCCGCTCCGCAATCCTTATACCAAACACTTGGAAACCTATCCCCACGCAAACCTACGAATTGTCAACCACCACTCGCAAAATTATGATTCGCCAACCTATTCACGACCAGCCAACTAGTTTCCAACCTTCCAGAGGCCAAACAACCAACATTCATTCGTATATTGGCCAACCTACTGGTGGCAAACCTACCAGTGGCCAACCTACCAGTGGCCAACCGAGCTGTAACAAACCTATCAGTGGCCAACCAGCAGTTACAAACATACCAGTGGCCAACCTAACCGTGGGCAACCTAGCAGTTACAAACTACCAGTGGCCAACCTAGCAGTTACAAACCCACCAGTGGCCAACCTACCAGTGGCCAACCTACCAATGGCCAACCTAGAACTTATAAACGTACCAGTGACCAACCTAGCAGTTACAAACGTACCAGTGGCCAAACTAGAACTTACAAATCTACCGTGGCCAACCTAGCAGTTACAAACCTAACAGTGGCGAACCTGGCAGTTACAAACCCACCAGTGGCCAACCTAGCAGTTACAAACCCACCAGTGGCCAAACTAGAACTTACAAATCTACCGTGGCCAACCTAGCAGTTACAAACCTAACAGTGGCCAACCTAGCAGTTACAAACCCACCAGTGGCCAACCTAGCAGTTACAAACAAACCAGTTGCCAACCTAGCAGTTACAAACCTACCAGTGGCCAACCTAGCAGTTACAAACCTACCAGTGGCCAACCAAGCAGTTTCAAACCTACCAGTGGCCAACTAACAGTTACAAACCTACCAATGGCCAACCTAACAGTTACAAACCTACCAGTGGCCAAAATAGCAGTTACAAACCCACCAGTGGCCAAACTAGCAGTTACAAACCCACCAGTGGCCAACCTACCCGTGGCCAATCTAGCAGTTACAAACAACCAGTGGCCAACCTAGCAGTTACAAACCCACCAGTGGCAAACCTACTAGTGGCCAACCTACCAGTGGCCAACCTACCAGTGGCCAACCTACCAGTGGCCAACCTACCAGTGGCCAACATACCAGTGGCCAACCTACCAGTGGCCAACCTAGAACTTACAAACGTACCAGTGGCCAACCTAGAACTTACAAACCTACCAGTGGCCAACCTAGAACTTACAAACGTACCAGTGGCCAACCTAGAACTTACAAACCTACCAGTGGCCAACCTACCAGTTACAAACCTACCAGTGGCCAACGTAGCAGCTACAAACCTACCAGTGGCCAATCTAACAGCGGGCCAATCTCTCAGCCCCTAACGTCGTAAAAAGTGGCATTTAAAACCAGCCCTCCAACCCCCCCTCCCCCCACACACCTCCCATTACCCCGTTTCTTGTTTGATTTACGACTATCATAAGTATATATATTTACTTTAGAATATAGATATTGATCCGGCAATCAAAACCATGACCACGTGACATCGACCTGACGAATCTCAACATTTTTTTTAAAGGGAGGAAGGAGGACAAATGTTTCAACGGGGGCCTCTCACTGTTCACGTAGATATTCAATTGGTCAAATAGATTTTTGAATCTTCGTCGCACTTTAACGAGAGGTGTAAACTACTAAACTGTATCGCTGGCATTATCCAATGTCGCAGTTTTTGTCCCCCTCCCCCTCATTGGATTGCGAACACAACACGAACGCAAGACGAGGGTGAAAGTGTTGTTGTCGTCATGAGTTGTTCACGGCAACACGGCGAGTGACAATCATTAGTAGATCTATGGTTGGATCTGGTCAAATAAGTGATATAGAAACGTGTTTACTTCTAAAAATAAATCTATTGAACTTATTAACGACATTGGGTCCAGGTGTGAAGCTAAGGGAACATGAAAGAAAACTCTGGCTGGATATTTGGTTTATTACCGACATTTAAAGAAAATTTTAACACGGGTGTATCGGTCAAAGCATTCTTACAACAAAATTGCATAATTACTTTTTAAAAAATATTATAATAGTAATAATAATAAATAATATAATAGCCCAGGTCAATCTGTAACGCTAAGGGACAAAATCAGCATATTTTTTAAAATTGAAAATATAGACGTAAAATCATAATCATTTTGGTTTCGAGACTAACAGAGCGTGTGGTGTTTCTCGCCGTAAAATATTATAGGACGTTATTGTTTGAGCTTATATTTTAATTTTGGAAAGGTATATATAGAGAAATTTTGTGAAAAATAAATCATTCTAATGAACTAAAATTTAATTACCGTATATACTCGTTCTATAGCCCGTTCGTTCATAAGCCGACCCCCCCCCCACACACACACACACACTTTTGGAAGGGAAAAGTATTAAAAGTGTATAACCCGATCGCAAGCCGACCCACCAAAAAATAATAGGACAGCTTTTAAAAAAATGGTACATATTTTTTTTAAACTACAAGCTAAATTGGTCATTTTTATTGTTTACTTTGTACTGCCTATCTTTGTCTTTCTGCCTTTTGTTAAGCAAGAGTTACCGGTATTTAAAAAAAAATATTTGGTAAACAGTGACGAAAGCGCGTACATTAAAATCCGTGGTTGAAAACAAAATTTGTTTAAAAGTTTATTAAAACATTCACAAAAATAAATAACATGATTAAATAAGGTCTAGGTCGTTTTGGGCCTATGCGGTACTCTCAAACGGTCGTGTCTCAGGCCACAACGCAAATCGAGGACCTCAAATTTTTAACGTACAGGTATCATTTATTATTTTAGTATTTACTGACACCAGCGGAGTCTGCCTGATCTGAGGACCCACGGGAATACTCGGGTCATTCTGGCTTCTTTATATGTTGAGGGGATTTGCGCTACGTCTCCGAATAAGAGAATGCTTCCCTTTGCGCTACGTCTCCGAATAAGAGAATGCTTCCCAAAGTCTACTCAAGGGTATCAGGGACTCGGGGGGTGAGGCAGGACGCAATAGTGACACATTCGTCAAGAGTTTGCACCTTAACTGTTTTTGTTTTTCCCCCGAAACTTTTCCTGTCACTGATTGTCCTCGGCAAGAACGAGCACCTCTAGTTGCGTTCATCTTGTTACGACCATTCAAATGTTGTAAGGTTCTGCGGTTTTATCGGATGTCACGTTAGCCCGCCTCCCTTCAGGCACACAAACATTCACACACGCAAACCAATGTAACTTCTCTCGTTTTGCTACTTCCAAATCATATACCGATTCTTCCTTATGTAATATAAATTAAATATAGGGTATTGTCCGAAGCCCTTGCCTTTAAACTTCTAAATCCTCAGGCATAAAGAAAAATTTTTTTTTCCAAAGTTTGTCCGAATGAAGACTTGGTTTACGTGGATATCTTCTTAACTTTAAAGACTTCTTTAAATTCACGTGAAATATAGCATACATAGTTACAGGACATTAAAATAGTAGGTCTAGTTTCTAGACACTTTCTTGGTGGTACTGATCAAACATTTCAAATGACGACATCAAAAACTAGCAAACAATTAAAATAACTTTTTGCAGAAACATGGCTTTTCAAATTTTTGACAAAGATGACAAATAAAATAATTAAGATTTCACATAGAAGTCACTAAGATTTCTAAAAGATGTCACAACCATGCCACAAAGATTGGAGAATGGTCTTTAAAAAAAGTCAATGACATGGTAGAAAGATGTAACAAAGATATCACAGAGATGTCACAAAGACGTCATATAGATGCCAAAGACATGTCACAAAGATGTCAAAGACAAAGATGTCACAAAGACGTCATATAGATGCCAAAGACATGTCACAAAGATGTCAAAGACAAGTCAAAAAGACTTCAAAGACATGCCACAAACATGTCAAAGACATGCCACAAAGAAGCCTCAGAAACAATGAGAGTTCAATCTAGATCCTACACGAGCCCACATTAGAGAGATCATTTACATAATAAAAGTTAGCTATCAATAAATACCTGGGAATTGTTACTGCATCCTGAGATTCTTAAATCAAGCCTACAGCCAGTCAGTTACCTGGTCACGTTCAACTACAAAACAGACCTATGGGCCTCCGTCGCCCGCCACACTTCTCCGTACCTTCCCGCCATGTCCCCGTCCCCTCCCCTCCCCCCCCCCACACACACACACGCTCGCACCCACACACTTTTCACTTTCCCCCAGACCTTACAAACAACTATCTCCGTATCACTATACCCAAGTGATCTTTACCCACCCCGCATTGACCGAGTATAACAGAGACTGACTCCGCCTATTTAGCTATGTCCACGATACTCAGGATCCCGGTTAGTCGGCACTCTCTTGGCTTCGGATAATCGGCAGCGTGGCGTGGTCGGGTGATAAATCTCGTATAAGACTTGTGTGTCGGGTGATAAGTCTCGTATAAGACTTGTGTGTCGGGTGATAAGTCTCGTATAAGACGTGTGTGTCGGGTGATAAGTCTCGTATAAGACTTGTGTGTCGGGTGATACGTCTCGTATAAGACTTGTGTGTCGGGTGATAAGTCTCGTATAAGACTTGTGTGTCGGGTGATAAGTCTCGTATAAGACGTGTGTGTCGGGTGATAAGTCTCGTATAAGACTTGTGTGTCGGGTGATAAGTCTCGTATAAGACTTGTGTGTCGGGTGATAAGTCTCGTATAAGACTTGTGTCTCGGGTGATAAGTCTCGTATAAGACTTGTGTGTCGGGTGATAAGTCTCGTATAATACTTGTGTGTCGGCTGATAAGTCTCGTATAAGACTTGTGTGTCGGGTGATAAGTCTCGTATAAGACTTGTGTGTCGGGTGATAAGTCTCGTATAAGACTTGTGTGTCGGGTGATAAGTCTCGTATAATACTTGTGTGTCGGGTGATAAGTCTCGTATAAGACTTGTGTGTCGGGTGATAAGTCTCGTATAAGACTTGTGTGTCGGGTGATAAGTCTCGTGTAAGACTTGTGTGTCGGGTGATAAGTCTCGTGTAAGACTTGTGTGTCGGGTGATAAGTCTCGTGTAAGACTTGTGTGTCGGGTGATAAGTCTCGTATAAGACTTGTGTGTCGGGTGATAAGTCTCGTATAAGACTTGTGTTTATGCTGTTGATACGAATCGAAAGCTTTTAGTTAGGATATATTTAAAATTTAGAAACAAGGACTGTTACAGCTGCTGCTACGGTGAATCATTTCAAAGTCTTTTACTACAACTGACTGATGAATGACGTTTGTCTGCTGGTAGCTGTGGTGCCACCAATGGTGATGGTGATGAGGATGACGTTAGTCTATTGACTAGCATTGGTAGACTTTGATTTATAGCAAATTGATTTATAACCCATTCAGTGTTATCCCATTTATAGTTTTCTTGTTTATCGTTGATCCATTCAGTGTTATCCCATTTATAGGCTTCTTGTTTATCGTTGATCCATTCAGTGTTATCCCATTTATAGTCTTCTTGTTTATCGTTGATCCATTCAGTGTTATCCCATTTATAGTAACCTTGTTTTATCGTTAATCCGTTTATTGTTATCCCATTTAAAGTTATCTCGTTTATCATTAACCCATTTATTGTGATCATATATTTTTTTTAAATTCCAGCAATACGTTCCCAGTTCTCCGGTAATTGAGTGCATGTCAACTGTACTTAAGTTAGACAACCCAATGTTCAGATTCAAAAGAAAGCGAACTGGTTCCCCCTTTCACTAGGATCACTAAGTAGGGGGAGGTATCTGGGCTCTTTTCACTTACAAACCACGTTCGACTTATCTCGCTTTGATACTTACTAATGTTTGAACAAGCATGACAACAATGGCACAACAAAGCACGCAGGATTCGATGACGTCATTCCACGCTGTAACTTGTAACCGTAGATATGATCTGACGAAAATCGTTCGTAGCCTCAAGGAGTAATTCTGAAAGGAGTTATAATAATTTAAAGCGGACATCTCTTGTTATATAGCTGTATAGCCACATACAAAGGACACACTTTGACTAGTCTAGTCTGTATAGCCACATACAAAGGACACATTTTGACTAGTCTAGTCTGTATAGCCACATACAAAGGACACATTTTGACTAGTCTAGTCTGTATAGCCACATACAAAGGACACATTTTGACTAGTCTAGTCTGTATAGCCACATACAAAGGACACACTTTGACTAGTCTAGTCTGTATAGCCACATACAAAGGACACATTTTGACTAGTCTAGTCTGTATAGCCACATACAAAGGACACATTTTGACTAGTCTAGTCTGTATAGCCACATACAAAGGACACATTTTGACTAGTCTAGTCTGTATAGCCACATACAAAGGACACATTTTGACTAGTCTAGTCTGTATAGCCACATACAAAGGACACATTTTGACTAGTCTAGTCTGTATAGCCACATACAAAGGACACATTTTGACTAGTCTAGTCTGTATAGCCACATACAAAGGACACATTTTGACTAGTCTAGTCTGTATAGCCACATACAAAGGACACATTTTGACTAGTCTAGTCTGTATAGCCACATACAAAGGACACATTTTGACTAGTCTAGTCTGTATAGCCACATACAAAGGACACATTTTGACTAGTCTAGTCTGTATAGCCACATACAAAGGACACATTTTGACTAGTCTAGTCTGTATAGCCACATACAAAGGACACATTTTGACTAGTCTAGTCTGTATAGCCACATACAAAGGACACATTTTGACTAGTCTAGTCTGTATAGCCACATACAAAGGACACATTTTGACTAGTCTAGTCTGTATAGCCACATACAAAGGACACATTTTGACTAGTCTAGTCTGTATAGCCACATACAAAGGACACATTTTGACTAGTCTAGTGTTTAGGGTCGATGTGAGCAGATTTCAACGTTGGCAACCTCGGGGTTGTACAGTAGCGCCCGGGGCGAATTTTAAAGAATGGTTCATCACATGATATAGCAAAAGGTGCAGCCCCTGGTCGGAATTATAAATGTTAATTTTTAGCCCCACCCTTTGTACACGTAAATTGATATTTTAAAAAAACAAACTCGCCATTTCGAACCATTAAAAAATATATTTTTGAGCCCCCCCCCCACTCCGGCCCCTCGGCGTGTCCCCTTCCACTCCACTTGCAAGGCTGTTGGATTGTGCGAACTGGACACACTGAAATCAATTTTCCCTTTAAGGTTCGTTGGACAATTTGCAAAATAACAAACTCGTTTGCAAAGCTGCACAGCATCAATTTTTTCTTTAAAATTGTACACGCCACAAAGAGACATTATCAAAATTTGCCACCTGGTAATTATAAACTGTTGCGCGGCGTCAGTTAGATATCTGCGGTATTGCATCTTATTTGATCGAAGCTGCGTAGATCAGTTTTTTTTGTTTTTGTTTTGTTTTGTTGTTGTTTTGTTGTTGTTGTTGTTTTTTTAAAGTGAGGGGGAGGGGTGGGGGACAATGCATGAGATTATTACAGTCTCTGCTGGCTATAGATCAGACCTATCCCCATCTCCCCAAATCGCCAGCATTGTTGCTAACTTCCAGGTCAGCCACTGTCCTTTAATGACCGGCTGAGATCAAACGACGCTTGTCTTGTGACGTCACGGCAATCAGCGGACGTATCGGGTGTTGATCTGCTATGATCGGTTATTGATTTTCACTCGTTCAACGGCTCCGCAATTCTGAATGCTGTCATACTCGTGTTTAGAGCAAATGTTTACTGTGTAACGTGTACACTATCTGTACGACTGGTGTACACCATTTAGTGTACAACTTATTTAATTATAAAAGTATGTCCTATAAGGAGAGATTGAGCTATTGATAAAAGTATGGTAAAGCACTGAGTTTGTGATGAGTGGGAATGCAGAGATTAGAAATATTTTATAAATGAATTTGTATAGAATTTAGAATTTCATTTGTTATTCGTGTCCAAGTTTGTTTGTTTGTTGTTTATTTTTTTTAACTTCGTGTGTGTATCAATAAAATATATATTTACATATCCAATTATTCAATTCTGAAATTTAAGAAGATTCACAAACCCCAACAAAGCATTAACCAAAATTCATGATGACACATTCCACTGCTTGACCTAAGCCCCGCCCACCGCCTACCTCAAACAATGAGATCCACTTATTTACATCTCAAATCAATGCATCAAATGTTTACACTGTAAGTCCTTACGTCACATGATTACACTTTGAGACTTTAAATTCACACGTCTATATACCAAGTCCTTAAATTCACACGTCTATACACCAAGTCCTTAAATTCACACGTCTATACACCAAGTCCTTAAATTCACACGTCTATACACCAAGTCCTTAAATTCACACAACTATACACCAAGTCCTTAAATTCACACGTCTATACACCAAGTCCTTAAATTCACACGTCTATACACCAAGTCCTTAAATTCACACGACTATACACCAAGTCCTTATATTCACACGTCTATACACCAAGTCCTTAAATTCACACGTCTATACACCAAGTCCTTAAATTCACACGTCTATACACCAAGTCCTTAAATTCACACGTCTATACACCAAGTCCTTAAATTCACACGTCTATACACCAAGTCCTTAAATTCACACGTCTATACACCAAGTCCTTAAATTCACACGTCTATACACCACGTCCTTAAATTCACACGTCTATACACCAAGTCCTTAAATTCACACGTCTATACACCAAGTCCTTAAATTCACACGTCTATACACCAAGTCCTTAAATTCACACGTCTATACACCAAGTCCTTAAATTCACACGTCTATACACCAAGTCCTTAAATTCACACGTCTATACACCAAGTCCTTAAATCAGTGTTGTCCAACCGGTGTGCCGCGGCACACTAGTGTGCCGCAAGAAAATTTTAGTGTGCCGCGAAAGATTTCAAAAATACCATAAATTGCTAGGCTTTTCGAACCTTCAAGTTTTGAAAAAGAATATCCTTAACCGAAAAAGAATTGAATAAAAACGTTTCATGTTTGTATTGTTCTGGTTGTGAGAATCTCTTGAAAGCTACAAAATTTCTCTCCTCCATTGGGAATAAATATCTGTTGTAAGTAAATAAAAACCCTTTCCTGCTGTTCACTTTTTAAAAAACTTTTAATTACAGTCGGCTATGGATAATTTTTTGAAGAGAAGCCAGAAGGATTCCAGCGAGCATCAAAATGGAGAGAGAGCTGCGAAATCCAAGAAGAATGTTACTTAACGGAAATATCACGAGGAATATCTTGAGCATGGTTTCATACAATGTGCAAATGATCCTTCTCTTCCGTTTTGTCTTAATTGTAACATGGCATTGTCCGAGTCCATGAACCCCAGTAAACTGAAGCGGCATCTGAACTCAAATCATCCAGGATCGAAAGACAAGCCGAAAAGTTATTTTGCATCCATTCGGTCCAACTTAGAGCAGCAATAAAAAATAATGAAGAAATTTTCCTCAATTCCTGTCAAAGCTCAGTTAGCACGCTATAAAGTTGCGAATCTTTTGGTCAAACAAAAGAAATCTAATTTGGACGCTGAGACAATCATATTGCCGTCTTTACGAATCCCAGTTGAGACAATGGAGTTTGGGACCCGACGCTGTTGAAAAAATAAATAAGATTCCAATGTCTCATCCAGACGATGGGACGTCGTCTGGATCATTTCGACAAATTTGGACAATCAAATTAAAGAGCATTTTGCGGAAGCCGACGACATCCAAAAGCTATGGGCAATGCAAATCGATGAAAGTACTGACATCAGCGGAAAGGCGCAACTGCTCGCATACGTCAAACGTGAAAGACTGCAGATGATAGACAGAGAAATGAGAGTTTGCTTATCCAGCAATGAGCCCCGTTTTGAGCTCATCTGCTCCAAAGAAAACGCTCAAGTATCTCATTAATTATGAAACATCTTTTGAATAAACACTGATTTCTTGTTTTTTTTGTGAGGTGTGCCGCGCAAATTTTTTACCAGTTTAGTGTGCCCTGAACGATTTTCGGTTGGACAACACTGCCTTAAATTCACACGTCTATACACCAAGTCCTTAAATTCACACGTCTATACACCAAGTCCTTAAATTCACACGTCTATACACCAAGTCCTTAAATTCACACGTCTATACACCAAGTCCTTAAATTCACACGTCTATACACCAAGTCCTTAAATTCACACGTCTATACACCAAGTCCTTAAATTCACACGTCTATACACCAAGTCCTTAAATTCACACGTCTATACACCAAGTCCTTAAATTCACACGTCTATACACCAAGTCCTTAAATTCACACGTCTATACACCAAGTCCTTAAATTCACACGTCTATACACCAAGTCCTTAAATTCACACGTCTATACACCAAGTCCTTAAATTCACACGTCTATACACCAAGTCCTTAAATTCACACGTCTATACACCAAGTCCTTAAATTCACACGTCTATACACCAAGTCCTTAAATTCACACGTCTATACACCAAGTCCTTAAATTCACACGTCTATACACCAAGTCCTTAAATTCACACGTCTATACACCAAGTCCTTAAATTCACACGTCTATACACCAAGTCCTTAAATTCACACGTCTGTACACCAAGTCCTTAAATTCACACGTCTATACACCAAGTCCTTAAATTCACACGTCTATACACCAAGTCCTTAAATTCACACGTCTATACACCAAGTCCTTAAATTCACACGTCTATACACCAAGTCCTTAAATTCACACGTCTATACACCAAGTCCTTAAATTCACACGTCTATACACCAAGTCCTTAAATTCACACGTCTATACCCCAAGTCCTTAAATTCACACGTCTATACCCCAAGTCCTTAAATTCACACGTCTATACACCAAGTCCTTAAATTCACACGTCTATACACCAAGTCCTTAAATTCACACGTCTATACACCAAGTCCTTAAATTCACACGTCTATACCCCAAGTCCTTAAATTCACACGTCTATACACCAAGTTCTTAAATTCACACGTCTATACACCAAGTCCTTAAATTCACACGTCTATACACCAAGTCCTTAAATTCACACGTCTATACACCAAGTCCTTAAATTCACACGTCTATACACCAAGTCCTTAAATTCACAAGTCTATACACCAAGTCCTTAAATTCACACGTCTATACACCAAGTCCTTAAATTCACACGTCTATACACCAAGTCCTTAAATTCACACGTCTATACACCAAGTCCTTAAATTCACACGTCTATACACCAAGTCCTTATATTCACACGTCTATACACCAAGTCCTTAAATTCACACGTCTATACACCAAGTCCTTAAATTCACACGTCTATACACCAAGTCCTTAAATTCACACGTCTATACCCCAAGTCCTTAAATTCACACGTCTATACCGCAAGTCCTTAAATTCACACGACTATACCCCAAGTCCTTAAATTCACACGTCTATACACCAAGTCCTTAAATTCACACGTCTATACACCAAGTCATTAAATTCACACGTCTATACCCCAAGTCCTTAAATTCACACGTCTATACACCAAGTCCTTAAATTCACACGTCTATACACCAAGTCCTTAAATTCACACGTCTATACACCAAGTCCTTAAATTCACACGTCTATACACCAAGTCCTTAAATTCATACGTCTATACACCAAGTCCTTAAATTCACACGTCTATACACCAAGTCCTTAAATTCACACGTCTATACACCAAGTCCTTAAATTCACACGTCTATACACCAAGTCCTTAAATTCACACGTCTATACACCAAGTCCTTAAATTCACACGTCTATACACCAAGTCCTTAAATTCACACGTCTATACACCAAGTCCTTAAATTCACACGTCTATACACCAAGTCCTTAAATTCACACGTCTATACACCAAGTTCTTAAATTCACACGTCTATACACCAAGTCCTTAAATTCACACGTCTATACACCAAGTCCTTAAATTCACACGTCTATATCCCAAGTCCTTAAATTCACACGTCTATACACCAAGTCCTTAAATTCACACGTCTATCCGATCTCTATTCCAGAGGACACGATGCTGCGGATTGAGATGGAGGAGTGGACTGGTAAGAAATCATACGCCGTCTACAACTACTTCCGGGTCGACGGCCTCAAGCACAACTACAAGCTGCACATCTCCGGTTACTGGGGCAACGCCGGTGACTCCATGACGTCACCGTGGGAGACGCACGATGGGATGCCGTTCAGCACCAAGGACCAAGACAATGACGCAAGGTGAGTGAGATAGTCGGTGTGGATTCTGATCGCAGAGTGAAAGTAGTTCCGACAGTTTACTGGAGGCAATGCAGGATGTTAATCCCGGAGTGAGACAAAAAAGTACCATATTTTTCTGGATTCAGTGCAAGATGTTGATGGCGGAGTGAGACAAAACAGTACCATATTTTTTTGGACTCAGTGCAAGATGTTGATGGCGGAGTGAGACAAAGTAGCACCGACAAAATTAATGGCTCAGCAGGAAGTTGGTGTTGGGCGCCCACTTTTTGTTTGGTCAAAAGTCCAAGTAACTTATCCTTGTATGATAAATACGAAATATTCCTGAAAATCAAACAAAGTATTTATAAAATAATTTTTACAGTGCTAATCACCACACGATTTTTTAAACTAATTTTAGAAAGCAGCGCACCAAATTACTGCACCAAAAAATAACTATTTGAGTCAATCAGCACTGCTTACAACACAAAATTTTAAAAAAGCAGAGTGATGTCCCTTAGCGTTAGGCATCGGCGATAATTGAGCGTAAATATATATATGATATATATTGCGTTGTTATCAATGTCGCCTAAGTAAGGGTGTCTGCTGGGTGTTCAAGTAGCCATTCAAAAGGAAGGTGCTCAGCACTTAAGCTTGAGACCAAAATGGAATTTGAATAATACATTAGATGTTAGCTATAAATGGATTGCAAAATTATTTTATTTCTTAAAAATATAATTTTTAAATTATTTATTTATAATCAATAAGTTTGTTATCTATACCCTACTGTCAATTATTCAAATCAAATTATGAATTAACTTAAACAGTTTGGTAAGGGTACGAATAATGGCTTTATTTCCATGCAATGGTAATGATTATAACATGTTTGCCAGCGAACGCAGGAATTCATAACTCTTTTCTTAGGGCAGCTGAATTAGCTAAATTCTAATTTAGAAATACAACACAAAGATAACTTAATACAACCCTCAGATAGACATAAGGATAAAAACACCTTTCTTATTCCGTATGCAAGAACAAACACATACAAGTTTTCCTTCTTCCCGTCCGGAATTCGGGCGTGGAATGGGTTGCCTGAAGAATCCAGGAAAACCAACACTTTATCAGCATTTAAATCTCTAATAAAAATGCAGGACTAAACACAAACCATAGATAAGCGTAGGACGCAATAATCTTCTGTATAGAAGGAGCGTCTGTAAACAGATAAGATAAGATAAGATAAGCTGTGAAGAGATTGGTTTACTTTATGCTCATTTCTTGGGGAGGGGTGGGAGGGTATACTGTATGTTCATTTCTGGGGAGGGGTGGGAGGGTATACTGTATGCTCATTTCTGGGTAGGGGTGGGAGGGTCTACCGTATGCTCATTTTTGGGTAGGGGTGGGAGGGTATACTGTATGCTCATTTCTGGGTAGGGGTGGGAGGGTATACAGTATGCTCATTTTTTGGGTTTTTGGGTAGGGGTGGGAGGGTATACTGTATGCTCATTTTTTGGGGAGGGGTGAGAGGGTATACTGTATGCTCATTTCTTGGGGAGGGGTGGAAGGGTACACTTTATGCTCATTTGTTGTGGAGGAATGTCAGATTACGATTTTTGAAAACATTGAAATTACATCACTGCCGAAACGAACCTAATTTGTTTCCTTTGTATTCCTACATCTCTGACAGGTACTACGACTCATGCGCGGAGCACTACAAGGGCGGCTGGTGGTTCAACAACTGCTTCGAGGCGCACCTGAACGGCAAGTACTACCACAAGGGCTTCCACAAGCATTACTTCCAACGTGACGGCATCCAGTGGAACACCATCCACATGTACTCATCGCTCAAGGCCGTGCAGATGATGGTCAAGCCAGCGGAGAACCCCCGGAGTCAGGCCTCCAACGAGTTGAACAGCAATATCTAACAACTAATATCTAACAGAAGAACATCTTGAACAAACATTTTCAGGAGCTGGTTTGTGGGTCAAGGTCAAAAGGAGTCTGTCTGGTGTTGTTTTTTTATTTTTTTTATTTTTTCATTCACTTTTGTTTCAACTACTGGCGGATGTTTCGAGATGAGAGGATGTTACACAAAAGTTACACATTCAAGAGTTGATGTTACGATGATGTTGGACATTTTGAAAAGACGAAGCTTTAAGGTTACGGAACGGAACTATCATGAACATTGATCCTACAACGAGGGACAATGAGAGAGTGATGTTCTTGGTGTAAGAAAGATTCAAGCTATAAAAGACACTTGGGAAAAATAATATGCCAGCTATACAAAAGGTTCATGAACAATTTTCAAGGAAAAAAGATACTGGCAAAAACGATTGTCTAGCTATAAACATTTTTTTCAAACCTAAAGGACACTTTCAACACACAAAACAAAAATGTTGTTTCATCGATGTAAACATTAGTGTCGGATGTGCGAAGACATTTAATCCATTTTTTTAATTTACTTATGGATGCTGGTATGAATAGCCTAAAGGCTACGAGATTGGATTTGCGTGTGTTTTTGGTTCGTCTTGCAAATTCTCTTTGGAAAGTTGAGATTTTTTTTTAGGCCATGGTGTTGGAAGCAACATTGTATTTATTTCATGTTAATTCTCTTGTGGTGGTCTTGTCAAAGGCAGACTGCAGACAAACTGTCGGATCTTTGAGCTGAAGGTTTTGGATTGTAGCGGCATAACAAATTACCTAATCTATGAAAGACAGTGGGTAAGCGATCCGTCTATTGTTAGGCACTGCAAGGATTATTGTATTGATTGTAGTGAATTGATACTGTGTTTAAAGAATGATTTAATCCTTGTGGTGCTGTGTTTGAGAAAGGAGTTAGTCTTCTTTGTGCAGAGGAGTTACCTGCAGTTCATTTGGTATCCCATGCTGCTATGTTGAGGCAACTGAGTGAATTTCTGTTAACATTGAGACAGAAGTTAACGCCCCCATGGAACAGTGAGGCAAGAAAATACCATCATCATCTGAGGATGTTAGTGTTCTTGTAGCACCATAGCACTGACCTCACCAGAGTGCTGCTGACCTCACCAGAGTGCTGATGACCTCACCAGAGTGCTGCTGACATCATAAGAGTGCTGCTGACCTCACCAGAGTGCTGATGACATCACTAGTGTTCTCCTGGACCTGCTTCACCAATTGGATTTATTTCCATGTGGATTTTAATAACAATACGTTTGTCTGCTGCCATGTGGACCTGGCCACTTTTTGGCACACCTATAAACCACATACTGCCTGGCATGTACAGATCTTGCACTCACGGACTTGCACTAAATGACCTGTCAGCATAATGTATTTCTTATCAATTTCACCATTCTGTATGTAAATACATGTTTTTCTGTGACCCCAGCATTACATCCAAGTCAGAATTAAGTGATTTCATTGGTTAAAAGTTTTAATTTCATATCCTTTAAGGTCAATGGTTCTCAAATTAGCCAGATGTTCATTGTTTAGGGTCCTCGAGTTTTAGGGGGAAAAACCCCACAAAAGCCCCGAGCAGTTGTTAGACCGCATATGAATTTTGAACAATAAAAAAAAGGGCCACCTGTGCCATGTGCAGATATGGGCAAATCTCTGACAGCCCTATCACACGTGACATGTTTAGGCGAGTGTTCGTATGTGTACGCTAAAGTGCTGTATACTCAAACAACCGTACGCTAGATTCTATAAAGAAGCCAATGTTAGACATGCACACGCTTTAGGCAATATCCTATCAAATGATGTTTCTTCTGGTTCCATATGAGGCTTACATGTACTGGACACCAGGCTGTTGTTAAGTCATAGTTTAGAGCTCTTTAAAGAAATTATGATAGCTCACAAAATGCTTAGGAAGTTTAGCACTTTATAGAAATTAACTTTTAACAAAATCAATAATCTTTGACAAACAAAACCAGAATCACTGTGTCTTAGAATCTCAGCCAAAAGATTTTGTTAATAATTTATTGGTTAACCTCAATTAATGGTCTAATTTCCGATTGGTTAACCTCAATTAATGGTCTAATTTCCGATTGGTTAACCTCAATTAGTGGGCTGATTTTTATTGGTTAACCTCAATTAATGATCTAATTTGTGATTGGTTAACCTCAATTAGTGGGCTGATTTCTGATTGGTGAACCTCAATTAAGAATCTAATTTCTGATTGGTTAACCTCAATATGATCAATTTCTGATTGGTTCACCTCAATTATTTGGCTGATTTCTGATTGGTGAACCCCATATATGGTGGTCTGATTTCTAACTGGCTACATTCACTTGCTCATTCAGTGTATTTTTTAAAATATATTTATTTCCATCAACTCATTTTGTATGTCAAGAAATGATATATTTTGATTTGTGTCATGAAGTGTCGTCTACAGTTGAATGTCAAAAATACTTACATGAATGTCACTGTTTTTAAAGACGTGCGTCATGAAATTATCGCTTGAGCTGTTTTATGTAAATATTTTGTATCAGGTTTTGTTTCTATATAAATAAAGTAATATATTGGTGGAGGATATTATACGCTCCAGAATCCTGACAAACTGTGTAACATCTGACCAGCAGGCACGAGCAACTATATTTGAAGATAATTTAATTTAATTTTTATTAATAAACAGCATCTTGAATTTAGGTAAAATTATATTAAAAACAAAAGGTGTTTTTTTTCATAAATTAACTCTTATAAAATGAGTTTTAAAACAAATAAAAAAATTAAGTCAGAAAGTCATTAGATATTATTTTAATTGGAGATAATTGCGCATAATGTGGTTGAAAGTTTTCAACATTCAGACAGCATTTTCATCACAGATATATTGCTAGTATCTCTCTGCATCATTTAATGGCTTTGATAAGATTAGTCATGCTTCACTGGCTTTGAAGACAAAGGGTTTAGTTTTAAAGTGTTAGAGTGTTATTTGATATATTTTTAAAAAAAAATAGTCGTTCATCTGTTGACTAAGAAAGGTCATGTTTAAAATATGTACATTTGAACGTGTATATAATATGACATGTTTGTGTTACTTCTCTTAAGCATTTTAGAATTTGCTTCCAATGTAATTACAGAAAGCTCTACCAAGTTCAAGGCTGTATTTTTACTGCAAAAAAATTTTTTTAAAATTAAAACCTTTCTGATTAAAGATACATTTTTTTCTCAATTTAAAAAAAACAACACGTACACATTTTTTAAAGTGAAATATTGTTGAAAATAGAGTTTTTGTAATTAAAATCTACCTCAGAAGAGCTTTACAATAAATTCTATTAAGAAATTCTAATTTTAGAAATTGCACCATAACAGTATTACGATTAAAAATAATTTCGCATAATCAAAGTAAAGGCTCTGATAATAATACTGATATTGCTTTGTTAACTGGCTAGTAATATTCAAAATGTGAGTCATTCATTTTATATCTGCATTGATTTGTTTCTATATTTGTAAGATGTTACTATATCTGGTTATATTGTGTTGATAGCGTTCTCTGTTTTTGTATCATGTTATTATATCTGCTTTAAAAAGATGTCCTGCTAAATCACCGAATGATGGGGATGTTTACACCAAACATTTGTATTACTAGACACTTTGTTTTTTGTTTTTTTGTAACACTGCATAAAGGTGAGGCCTGGATTTTTCTTCTCTTCTTATAATGTGTTCAAATTGTGTTCATAATGTGTTCATGCTATGTTCACAATGTGTTCAAATTGTGTTCATGCTATGTTCAGAATGTGTTGTATTTTTATCCTTACTTAATTTCTTTCTCTCTTTTTTTAATAATACACTTTTGATGATTTTGATAGCCAAGTTATAAAACAATTATTTTACCAATTTATATATTTTTTTTTGAAAAATTAGTTTTTTTTGTTAATGATAACACAAATGGATTTTATTTTTATAATAGTCATGAACAATTTCAAAAATTAAACAGAAACTATTCTGCACTTGACAAAAACTGTTTATTGAGATTGTTAATTTAAACCTTATTAATGATGGTTATTTTCTTTTTAAAAAAATAAGTAAGGAGAAAAAATAAAAAAAGGATCAAAAACAAAATCCAACTTTGTAAAAACAACAAAACAAACTTAAGTTCATCAACTTCTTGTTATGGATCTTAAATAGTTAGGAAACATTCAATCCATGATTGAAATGATATCCTCAATCCCGCCTTATTTGATACCTGGATGTTCTCACAGCTTTCTTCATCTTCAAACATTCAACACATTCTCTGCTCATTAAAGTAAATTTGTTTCTTTTCCCTTTACTTGGCATTTTTCCTTCCACAATTTTTGTTGACACAGCCCAACCACTTAACACAAGTCAGTAGGGGAGGTGAAGGGTGGGATCAGTAGGGGAGATGAGGGGTTGGAGATAAAACCTGGTACTGAAATATCTTCAACTTGGGACATTGTTAAGTTTAAAATAACTGCTAGTGAAATAACACTCAGCACAATCTATTGAAGATTTTTAAAATTTATTTGTAATCTCAGATGGGTCAGGGCTTAATTATAAAGATATTAAAAGGCATCATATGTTTTAGGGTTAGTCACTGAAGTCACTGAAGTCACTGATACACATTTAGATAAGGTAGATAATTCATGAAAACTAAAATTTGACAGAGACAATTTGTACCTGTTCCTTCCTAAAAACCCTTCCATCCACACACCACAAAGTAACGGTGCTTAAAAGCCTATACAATTTTTATCTTATAAATTGTTAATACTAGGCAAGAAAATTTTATTTGATCCTTTGGAAAGTCATGTTCATCATATTTTTATTCAAATATATTTATATATTTTTTAAACCTTAATTTTAGCATGTTTCTGTTCCTAGTGCTTGTGAGGTTAACTCCCCTGGAGGCCTTTTGAACTATAACTTCCAGTGAAATCACTTGTTGCAAATGCTGTGTTGTAGACTTCAGTGGCCATGTTGTCAGACCAACTCCAGTGGCCAGGAAGTCACGACCAACTGCCAGTTTGTGTACTTCCTTTAGTTGTTCCTAGAAATGTCAAGAAATCGTAAAGCATTTTTTTTTAATGTGAAATTTTATTTTGTGGATATAGATTAAATAAAAAAACATTTTTGACATGCGTCTTGTAACTGTTGGAATTAGAACTTTACAGTTTATGCCAATGTTTCTCTTTTTTATGAAACATTAATGTAAACAAAGATATTCATTCACCCACAGAATCATGAACCTTTATAAAAATATAATCAAAGCTGCATGTGTTCATTAATTATGAATTTATATGTTTTATATTTAAATTTATAGGCAAAATGACAAATGAGCAAGTGGGCTGTGACGTCACCAGCGAGGCAGAAATTGTATGCCTTCACTTGGTTATAAAAAATCACATCTAACATTTTCAAAAGCTGACGATTGGTCATGGGGATCGAGATAACCAACACTAAGTGGCAAATTTGACACTCTTTTGTGCTCGAGGTATTAGGGTTCGGCGACTTAAAATAATCGAATTAACCGATGAGAAAATGCAAAGACAAAGAGAGAATTTGGCGGTTCCTAAAAAAAACGTCGACTTAATAGAGCTGGTGAGTTAACCAGGGCTCGAGTTAAGTGGGCCCCACTGTACTATAAATGTAATTTCGTTCAGGTTGGAAAAAGAATTAAAATAAAATGTAATTAACATAGTTCAATACGTTTTAGGGCATCTTTTAATGAGAAGGATTTTTTGCAGCATTGCATGAATTCTCCAAATAATTTAATTAAAGCTCTAGAAATATGAGATAAACACTTTGATGGCGAAAAAATCGTATTGTTACTTTTTAATGTACCATGTCTTCCAAAACTGTTCAGTTTTAAATTTATTGTTTTGGTTTTTGTTTCATTCACTGAACAATTTTACAATTAGCAGTGGTTGCTTCTTATTAATTCAAGTATTTTTTTCTATATACTAAAACAGTTTTGAGGCAAAAGAAGCATTTTTGTTTGTCTTCTTTTTTTAATTTCAAAACAGCCCAATCATATTTTTCGTGTATACAAATCATTTCACATTTTAACACGTTTGGCGATAATTAAGTCTAAAGTATCGCTCTAACTAAATTAGGGGAGATAATATAATATATTACACATATGTTGTTCTCTTGGTTAACTCCCTGTTATTTTTAAAAATTAGCAATGTGGTTGGATTGAAATGTCTTGTCAAATTTCATTTCTGTCAATTTTCTTTAAAATTTTTTACAAATATATTTTGTTTTCTTTCACATTCATCATGTCGACAAATGTACACGATTAGACGATATTAAAACTTCTTTAGTTCAAATATTTAGATTTTAATTTTTTTTAAATTGTGCAATGCTGGCAGTCAACACATACATGTATCTGTCTACACACATACATGTATCTATCTACACACATACATGTATCTATCTACACACATACATGTATCTATCTACACACATACATGTATCTATCTACACATATACATGTATCTATCTACACACATACATCTATCCATCTATACACATACATGTATCTATCTACACACAAAGTTGGTCTATCTACACACACAGAGTTGGTCTATCTACACACACAGAGTTGGTCTATCTACACACACAAAGTTGGTCTATCTCTGTATAGCTTGAGTTTCTCCAGATCATGATGTACCTCTCGTTCGTCATGTTTTGATTGGCTTACTTCATTGACGTATAAACACCTATATTAATCTATCTATCTATATAATTAATTATATATGTATACTTCACTATCTATCGATATTATACTGTAACAGTGTTTGTATAAATCACGCCAAGGTTTGTCTTCAACCACCAGAACGTGAGGCACTCACTACAAATGTACATTTAGGTTTCATGAAGAGAATAAAGCTTTAAAAATGCATCAACTCTATCGGCCTTTTGTTTCATCATTAACGCTTGTAACATTGAGGACCAGGGACTGGAGATTATGCTTGGGGTTTGCAGAAGTTAAAATAACACTATGAGCGGTAGGGAGGGGGGGGCTGTGATATTTAAAGAATGTTGAATAAGAGAGGAATTTTTAGTCAACAGTTGGTGTGGGAAAAAAGACCAGGGGTTTAGATAATAGTCGAAATATATAGAATATTGACATGTTATGTATAAAGCATTTTTGCCGCAAACTTTGTAGAGAAAAAATAGTTTTGCATATTTGCATTAGGGGCCGACCATAAATGACGTCACGCGCCTAGAGGGGAGAGAGGGGTCATTCATTTGTGACGAGGAGGAGGGGTGTTTAAGAAATGTGACGTCACATAAAAAACGCGCTACTTTGAATAAAAGTTCCACTTAAATATTCGATTGCTTTCAATTTATTAAATGACGTTTTTAATGGCTTCTCACTTCACATGTGTTAGGGTATTAGAGTGCAGACTTACAATAAATACATATTTAAATGACAAAAAATAATAATTTGCAACATGCTAATTTTCATTTAGAAAATACGGCTTTTAAAGTGTGTGTGGGGGGGGGGAGTTCAAAGCTATGTGGCGTCATATTGGAGGTGGGGTGCTAAGTTTTTGTGACAAAAGGGGGAGGGTTAAAATCGGCCAAAATCGCGTGACGTCACTTATGGACGGCCCCTTATACAAACAGCAGCCTCCTCGAAAACCGAACCTGGCTCCATCAGGCTGGGAATCTTATATCTTACCCCGAGACAATTGCCTCAGACAGTGAATGGGGACTTCTTAGATTCAGACAAATGTTTGCTCAGCGTTGTCCTCTCGTGACATTTCAAGTAATTTTATCCAATCAAAATGGTGCGGTGTGGAGTCTGCACCAATCAAAATAGTGAACAAAATATGGGTGAGACTGCAATCAGACATATTTCGTTATATTTGTTTTATTTGTGTACTATTTGTTCGTTGAGGAAGTCTCTTTGCCGAAACGTTCGCTGTTTTGTTACGTCCTGTCAGGCTGACTCATACCCTGTTTACAAGTTAACCATCTATCAATCAAAATAGTGCGGTGTTCGGTCTCCACCAATCAAAATAGTGCGGTGTTCGGTCTCCGCCAATCAAAATAGTGCGGTGTTCGGTCTCCACCAATCAAAATAGTGCGGTGTTCGGTCTCCACCAATCAAAATAGTGCGGTGTTCGGTCTCCACCAATCAAAATAGTGCGGTGTTCGGTCTCCACCAATCAAAATGGTGCGGTGTTCGGTCTCCGCCAATCAAAATAGTTCGGTGTTCGGTCTCCGCCAATCAAAATAGTGCGGTGTTTGGTCTCCGCCAATCAAAATAGTGTGGTGTTCGGTCTCCACCAATCAAAATAGTGCGGTGTTCGGTCTACACCAATCATAATAGTGCGGTGTTCGGTCTCCGCCAATCAAAATGGTGCGGTGTGGAGTCTCAACCAATCAAAATGGTGCGGTGTTCGGTCTCCGCCAATCAAAATTGTTTAAACGAACATCGTGAGGACCCCTGAGACATGATGACGTCGAAAGAGCTGTCCACATTCCACAAGTACCAGCAACTCTACGAGCCAATCTAAGCGAGTTACCTCCACTTGTCGCCCAATCGATCTGTGAATCTGATTGCCGGTGGGTGACCTCTCCTGTAGTAGTCCTTGCCTGCCGAGAACAAATACCTTCAGGGGGGATAACCCCTTTGTTCACGACCAGCAGAAGTCAGAAATTGACGGCGGTGTTGGTCTGTGACAACAGTAAAGTCACGCAAGCTGTTTTTTTGTTTTGTTGGAAATATACAACACTGAGTGGATTCGCGGGCTGTTGATCCTTGGATAGCTGCAGCTTTATGGTAAGATTTTTTAAACAAATTTATTGATAGAACATTTGAATCAGTTTTGAATAAATCAGGTAAGCAAACTGTTGTTTTCATCAAAGTCGACACAAACAAAAATGGAGTCTTGGAAAGAGAATAGAATCTCGTAAAAATTAGTTACTATTCTAATCGCAAGAAAATTTTGATTCCATTCATCAAGTCTTCAAACATTAGGCATCCATCTGTCTTAGCCCTGACATTTCTCAAAATGTAATTGTCCAAAAAGTGTCCTCAATTTACATGAGGTGTCCAACAGTCTAATGTAGTGTCCAACGGTGTTAACCATTGTCCAGTAATGTCAAACTGTGTTAAACGCTGTCCTTTAGTGTACTACAGTCTCATGAGATGACCCCCTATGTCCAACAGTCTAATGTAGTGTCCAACTGTGTTAAATTTTGCCCTGTAGTGTCCAACTGTGTTAAACATTGTCCAGTATTGTCCAACTGTGTTAAACATTGTCCAGTATTGTCCAACTGTGTTAAACATTGTCAAGTAGTGTCCAACGGTGTTAAATATTGTCCTGTAGTGCCCTACAGTCTCATCAGATGACCAACTGTTTCCAAAAGTATCTTGCGCTGTCCGAGTAACTTAAATACTCCCTCGACCACCAAGAACCAAATCTCGAGTCATAACTCCATACTTCTTGTCAGTCTTTCTTTGGTGATACTTTGAGAAAAAACTCCATTTCAATAAACGAACTAGTCGAAATTGTATTTAAAAAATAACAAACACATATGTATCATTTCCGTGTGGTTGTCAACCCAAGCGCCCTCCCTGTCAACTTGGCAATGCAAAGTTGTATTCTTTGGTCTCCCTATCCACTTGTTACTGTACTACCTCACTATTTTATCAGCCTGTCAACTTGTCAATGTACTACCCCACTATTTTCTATCAACATCTCACTTCATCAAATTGATCCTTTAAAAAAACTACCTAGCCATTAACGTCTCCCTTCAAACATCTGTCAACACGGCGCTGAACAAATCTCATTGTTGTTAAACATGACTCCTCACCGTAAACATTCGTTTCTCATTAAGACTGCTACCCCCTCCCCCCCCCACTCCCGAAAAAAAGAATGTATGACGATGGCATGAATGTCTTACATAGTCTTTCAGGTCAGCGTTCGCAACTGTGTGTGTGTGTAACATCAGCATCACCTCAACAACACACACTGACACCCACCCACCCCCTCCTCAAAAAAGGGGACTGTCCACTGGTTAGTGGTGAGTGCGTTCATGACTGTAACCTAATTTCACGCTCAGTTTCATCAGCTAAAGTTGGTGGTCACTCTATTCTTCCTATTTAACTTAACTCCTGAAGTTAGGAAAAAAGTAGTTTTTATTTTTTATTGAACAAAAAAAAACAACAAAGCTTACGCAATGATGATTACTGCTCTACCGCCTTGAGACACACACACACACAACTTAATGCAAAAAAAAATCAATCTTCTAGTAAATGTTTGGGGAATAATTTAATTTTTAACATATTTTATTGATTTTTTTTTCTTTTAAATACTTTTCTATTAATTAAGCGAGAAAAAATCTGGCACCAATAAAATGAAAACGAGGCAGCCGTCTAAGGGAATGAACTCCCACGAATTGCATGTCCCTTGTACCTCGAGATTGAAATGGTTCGTCTTACGCGAAACCATTCAAGCGCGTCGCTTTTATGTCTCAGGATTACGGATCTTTTCATTCCCGGGCTTTGGATAGTGGACCAAGGTATTGATAACGGTATTTTGTCTTGGAACACGGTAATCCTGGTCTTAGGCACCCCTCAACAACCCCCCCCCAACCCCAAAGAACAACCCGAGATATCTTCCAAACAAATATTTCCAATACCCTAATGCCCTGATTCCTATGATTGGTCAGTGATTCTCAAAGCACTTAAAGAAACACAGCCTTCTGATAATGTAAACACAGAGTTCGGCCCTGGAGCCGTCACGTACAAGGTTTGAGATCGATCTCGGGGCGTCTCAGAAAGTCTGACTGTACACGGTACAGCACCGCCACACACTCCAAAAACTGTTCTCTTGTGAAGTATAATATTGAGGACCTCTGGTGAATTGAACTCAATCAAACTGAGCGGTGGGGCCTCGTATCTAACTGTGCTGCATGCCGGGACAATGTTGGTTCACCCAGTCAATCAAGTCGGTATTGGATCAGACAATCATAAAAGGCATGTGGATTACAGGAATAGACAAGGATTAAAGCCATATGTAGCATGATATAGACTATCACAGAAGCATGCGGATTAGTGGAATAGACAAGGATTAAAGTCACATGAATTAGACAATTATTGAAGGCATATGGAGTGTGGATTAGACTAGCATATGGAGATCTTCAATTCCACAAGCTGTCTCTATTAGATTCCCTACTGCATGTGTAATGACGATGTGTAATGACGATGTGTAATGACAATGTGGATCAGAAGGATGTCTTCGGTGAATGACGACTAAGGTAATCAGTTTTTGTTTACAATGGATTTTTTTAAAAATTAAGAATGGCAGTATCTGCCCTTGTGTTAGAGTTGTCTCAATGTTTTAGCCACTCGAGTGACCGTGACCTTCGAAAGGAGCAGTTACACATATGTTACACATGTATTTGGGTGTGACACACCAATGACACTAGGCGTGTCTTGTCAAGTCTAACTTCCTCCAAATCTCGGACAGACGATAGCCACGACATGAAAGGTCAATCGAAGTAATTGTAATCTATAAGATAACATTTACAGATATTCCTAAGAAGTTGAAACCATAATACAATTCTGCGCTTTAGTCTCACGCTGTAAGTTCTATTGTCATAGCTATTGTATCTATTGTCATAAATTGTTCTTTCGTGTGCAGTCTTTTGTGAGAGATCAGTCGTTTTATTATATTTACCACATACGTATTTTTGTGTACTTCTATTGTAGAAAACACTCATGTGTCGAATGCCTATTGAGACAACCCAGTCTTTTTAAATCCCTTATATTAACTTCACGGCCGTCTCTGTCTCTGTCTCTCTCTCTCTCTCTCTCTCTCTCTCTCTCTCTCTCTCTCTCTCTGTCTCTCTCTCTCTCTCTCTCTCTCTCTCTCTCTCTGTCTCTCTCTCTCTCTCTCTCTCTCTCTCTCTCTCTCTCTCTCTCTCTCTCTCTCTCTCTCTCTCTCTGTCGTTCGTCGTCGGTCGGGTGGAAAAACAAAAGTAAAAAATGACCCACTTCCCGTGATGCCATCGAGCTGAAATTTGGCACATGGGCCCGTGCCACCTAACAATGCATCGTACCAAAAGATCGATCGAACGTACGGTAATTAAATTAATGCATTTTTAGTTTATCTCTATACAACGTATGTAATTCAATTTCACTATTTGTTATTGGGTTTTTTTCCCCGTGAAAGTTCTGTCACGCGTTGACGCCACCCGTCGATGCACACACTCCCTCCCGTCCCTTCCCCCATTTTTAAAGCCAGGGGATATCACTCGGTGTCAGTCTGTAAATGTTTGTCGCGTTTTTAGTTGTGTCTCATATATAAGGGATTTATAGTAAAAAACTTTGTTTTTACGGGTCTTTTTTTATTTATGCTACTTATTGTGACAAATCACACTTTGACTACTAGCCTTTTGTCACAAACAACTTCTTTGTGATCACATATGTTTTAACAAGCCACACGAACAAGCCTAGTCTCTATTGCTATATACGATTATCATGCAGAGGATATTCGGGAGAACAGCATGCTTTATACTGAAGATCTGCCCCTGTATACTGTATATCCTCCCCTGTATACTGTATATCCTCCCCTGTATACTGTATATCCTCCCCTGTATACTGTATATCCTCCCCTGTATACTGTATATCCTCCCCTGTATACTGTATATCCTAACCTGTCGACTGTATATCCTCCCCTCTATACTGTATATCCGCCCCTGTATACTGCATATCCGCCCCTGTATACTGTATATCCTCCCCTGTATACTGTATATCCTCCCCTGTATACTATATATCCTCCCCTGTATACTGTATATCCTCCCCAGTATACTGTAGATCCGCCCCTGTATACTGTATATCCGCCCCTGTATACTGTAGATCCGCCCCTGTATGTTGTAGAAAGTCTGACCCGTGTAATTAACTTTCCCCCCATTATCAGCTGGCTGTGCTATTCAAGGGAATGGCGTGGGGGAGCGGGGTACCTTAATTATCGAACTTATTATTTGGACTTAGATGTCGGATGTTGTCATTGGCAGCATGGATATTTCCTTTCACTTTTTATCCTTATCCAGTGGACATAAACCTATAAGAAGATATGCTAATGTCGTCTATTATATAAATACTACTTTTTTTTTAAAAGCCCAAGTAATTTATCCTTGTTTGATAAATACGAAATATTAAACTTCCTGAAATGTACACAAAGTATTTTATAATAATTATAAAATCCTCAAGTCCTCTTTTTACATCGTTCCCTTTTCCGAAATTAAAATATAACCTAAAACAATGACGTCATATAATATTTTTTACACTGAGAAACACCGCACGCTTTTTTAACTGCTATGGACTGTTGTACTATATCAAAAATAATCTTTAATTTATAATTATTTTGCACACCTCCTGATGCACACCTTGTATTAAAATATACGTTCAAACAATGTCGTCATAGCGAGCCATCCAGTAAGACAGCAAGTGACTTGGGCTCGCACATGTCAAATCGCTTATAACAATCTATCGCCGTGGCTTACAAAACAGTCTTAGAGTAGAAATAATTTAGATATAGCCTCTTACAGTCTTAAAATAGATAACTTAGATATAGCCTCTTACAGTCTTAAAATAGATAACTTAGATATAGCCTCTTACAGTCTTAAAATAGATAACTTAGATATAGCCTCTTACAGTCTTAAAAGAGATAACTTAGATATAGCCTCTTACAGTCTTAAAAGAGATAACTTAGATATAGCCTCTTACAGTCTTAAAAGAGATAACTTAGATATAGCCTCTTACAGTCTTAAAAGAGATAACTTAGATATAGCCTCTTACAGTCTTAAAAGAGATAACTTAGATATAGCCTCTTACAGTCTTAAAAGAGATAACTTAGATATAGCCTCTTACAGTCTTAAAAGAGATAACTTAGATATAGCCTCTTACAGTCTTAAAAGAGATAACTTAGATATAGCCTCTTACAGTCTTAAAAGAGATAACTTAGATATAGCCTCTTACAGTCTTAAAAGAGATAACTTAGATATAGCCTCTTACAGTCTTAAAAGAGATAACTTAGATATAGCCTCTTACAGTCTTAAAAGAGATAACTTAGATATAGCCTCTTAGCAGTCTTAGAAATAATTTAGATAAGGCCCATGAATTTCTCTAAAGGATCCTAATTGGTTAGAGAAAGTCATGGTCCTGACTTGTGGTCACCAACACACAAGTTGGTTTGCTTGTTTTTTTATTCTTCAGCTCTGTTACCTGTTTGTACTAGACATACAAATAAATATCAATGATATTACCTATGAATTTTGGAAGTAATCAATAAATTCTGGTTTGAAAGGGAAATTTAATTACCATTACATTTTTCAGCCCATTATCTTTACGACCTGTACGAATAACATAAATGTTTACCCTATCTCATTGCGTGAGAACCTTTGCCTCAGAATAACGGCGTCTAAATACGTAGGTAAAAACGTATGTCTCTCTAGCCCCCCCCCCTCCCCACCCCCAACCTATTCCACGACGCAAACAACGATTTGACCCCAGATGATCATACTTCTTGAATGCTTGAGCCTAACATTGAACGCAGGCAGGCCAATAAAAGAGAAATAATAGACTTTATTACCGTTCCTTGTCTCTTGTCACCATTAAATCCACGGACTCATAAATTCCTGTTATGGAATCGTCCCCCCTCCCCCCCCCCGCCCCCAACACACTCTCTCGGTAGCTGCCGGACATTCTCTGATACAGTGTCACCTCTGTCTCACTAAGAACAGAGTGGAGTAAGTCGATTGACTTGTCGATGCTGGTTGCGCCACTGTAGCTTTGTCCTAGGTTTACGGCGGGAGTAAATTTCACAGTGAGTTACGAGAACACTTATGGTGGGGGGGGGGTCTGGGAGGGGAGGGGAGCAAGTTTTGAAGGGTCCAGGTGTTGTGGGATCTTGTTTTCTTTGTTGTGGGTTTTGGGGGTCTGGGGGTCATTATTTTTTTTTATATATAAATTGGGTCAGTAGTTATTTTTTATTTTACATTTATTTTTTTTGTTTTATTATTTTTATTTGGTGTTTGAGGGATAAGTGTTTTTGTTAGAGATTACTTTGAGGGATTGCTGAGGGAATGGATTCTTAGTTTGCTATTTGTGGAATGGAGGAGGGGGGGGGGTGGACAGTCAGAGAACAGTGGTGTAGACAGTGGCATAACAACGGCTTGGCATTGGGGCGGGGCACCGGCCTGCGCCAGTTCAAAAGGGTGCCGCTAAATCTCTAATTTTAGATTTTTATTTAAATGAAGGGCGCCAAAAATAAATTAGCCAAGGGCGTCAAAAACCCAGTTACGTCCCTGGGTGTAGAGGGATCAGCAGGAGTTGATGGACGCGTTACAGGTGGAAGTGTGTTACGACAGTTGCAACATGTTAGACGATCGTAGGTAACAAGGGGTGAGGATGGAGGTGAAACTATAGGACCAGGAGCAATGTTCCCTCTAAGGTTCGTTGGTCCAGGAGCAATGTTCCCTCTAAGGTTCGTTGGTCAAGGAGCAATGTTTCCTCTAAGGTTCGTTGGTCCGGGAGCAATGTTCCCTCTAAGGTTCGTTGGTCCGGGAGCAATGTTCCCTCTAAGGTTCGTTGGTCCGGGAGCAATGTTTCCTCTTAGGTTCGTTGGTCCGGGAGCAATGTTCCCTCTAAGGTTCGTTGGTCCGTGAGCAATGTTCCCTCTAAGGTTCGTTGGTCTGTGTGCAAAATAACAAACCCGTGTGGAAAGTTGCACAGCATCCATTTTTCTTTTCAAAATATTACAACCAACAAACACAGGTACTAAACTAGTAATCCTTATCAAAATTTGCTGCGTTAGCCGAGTGTAGTCTGATGTTTTCTATCCTGGCCCCTGGGGGGGGGGTGTCTTAGGTTTTCTATCCTGGCCCCTGGGGGGGTGTCTTAGGTTTTCTATCCTGGCCCCTGGGGGGGTGTCTTAGGTTTTCTATCCTGGCCCCTGGGGGGGGGTGTCTTAGGTTTTCTATCCTGGCCCCTGGGGGGGGTGTCTTAGGTTTTCTATCCTGGCCCCTGGGGGGGTGTCTTAGGTTTTCTATCCTGGCCCCTGGGGGGTGTCTTAGGTTTTCTATCCTGGCCCCTGGGGGGGTGTCTTAGGTTTTCTATCCTGGCCCCTGGGGGGGTGTCTTAGGTTTTCTATCCTGGCCCCTGGGGGGGTGTCTTAGGTTTTCTATCCTGGCCCCGGGGGGGGGTGTCTTAGGTTTTCTATCCTGGCCCCTGGGGGGGTGTCTTAGGTTTTCTATCCTGGCCCCTGGGGGGGTGTCTTAGGTTTTCTATCCTGGCCCCTGGGGGGGGTGTCTTAGGTTTTCTATCCTGGCCCCGGGGGGTGTCTTAGGTTTTCTATCCTGGCCCCTGGGGGGGTGTCTTAGGTTTTCTATCCTAGCCGAGTTGTTGTTTTTTTGTGTGTGTTGTTGTTTAGGTTTTCTATCCTAGCCGAGGGAAGCCTGAAGTTTTCGATCCTAAAGGGGAGACTTCTGTCATGTTTGCTGTTAATAATTGTAGGTTACAAGTTGCAACTCGCTGCATGAATTTCATGATTGGAAGAAAAAAGAAACGAAACGAAACAATGGAGGGTAGTTTTTCAATTCCCCACTGTAAACAAAGAGGTCAAAGTGCACTAATTAACATCTGTGGTCTGGATGAAAGAAAACTTGAGTGAGGATCTCGGTCAGCTGTCGATGCCAGGGTTTGAGGTCCTGCCGTCCACCGCAGTGGCGGTTTCCTTTATCGCCTGCCTGCCGTAACCCATGGCTCCTCGGTGATTGCCTTCAGTTAATTAACTGTTTACACACTGGCCTTGCGGGGCGTGCTCAGGTAGGTGGCTCTTATCACACGTCGATTTGTTCGCGTTCTTCAAACAAGTTTGGTTCATTGAATTAATCCTCAACCTAAACCTATATCCTGAACCTATATCCTAAACATATATACTAAACTTATATCCTAAACTTATATCCTAAACTTATATCCTAAACTTATATCCTAAACTTATATTCTAAACTTATATCCTAAACTTATATCCTAAACTTATATCCTAAACTTATATATATATAAACATATATTCTAAACATATTTCCTTAACATAAATCCTAAACATGTATATCCTAAACCAATATCCTAAACCTATATATCCTTAACATATATCCTAAATCTATATTTAAATTGCGACATTCTTATCCCTTGTGTTGGATCCACATACTTTTAACAAGAAAATTTAATATTTTGTTAGTCTTATGTAGATCAACAGTAACTTTCTAAAATGTTATAAACCTTGTTACGCCCCATTATACTATAATTTAATAATATCCTATGTCTTGTCCTTGTATTTCATCAGTGAAACTTCGTATACTCCTTTCATACCCTTGTGAGCTAGTGGCTTTATGGCGCCGCTGTAACAGCCCCATATTCTACAGCAGCTTTATACTTTATTACAACTTTATACTCTAAAATGGCTTTATACTACATAATAGCTTTATAGTAAAATGTATACCCTTCAAAAGCTCGATGCATAACAGATCTTTACTCTATAACAGTTTTATACACCGTGACAGCTTTATGCTCTATCATATGTTATCGAAAAGCTCTTTATGATTCTTGCATTGTTATAGCTTAAATTCGTCATACCCTTCACGTCATCGTCACACCCTTCACTTCATCGTCACACCCTTCACGTCATCGTCACACCCTTCACGTCATCGTCATAACCTTCACGTCATCGTCACAACCTTCACGTCATCGTCATAACCTTCACGTCATCGTCACACCCTTCACGTCATCGTCACACCCTTCACGTCATCGTCATAACCTTCACGTCATCGTCATAACCTTCACGTCATCGTGACACCCTTCACGTCATCGTCACACCCTTCACGTCATCGTCACACCCTTCACGTCATCGTCACACCCTTCACGTCATCGTCATAACCTTCACGTCATCGTCATAACCTTCACGTCATCGTCACACCCTTAACGTCATCATCACACCCTTCACGTCATCGTCACACCCTTCACGTCATCGTCATAACCTTCACGTCATCGTCACACCCTTCACGTCATCACCACACCCTTCACGTCATCGTCACACCCTTCACGTCATCGTCACACCCTTCACGTCATCGTCATAACCTTCGAGTCATTTTAATACATTTACGCCTTTTAAAACAAGTTATACACCCCCAGAGTTCTGTACAGAATGGGGTAGACCACTCTTAAAGAATGTTCTCAGGGGCAAAGTTTTTTTAAACTCAATTTCCCTTGGAAAATTTGCGTTTATAGCTTCAAAATGTCTGTAACGCTTGCACTTGCAACTCCTCCTGAACAATACCAGATAGAGGGTTCGAGTCTTTTGCAAATATGCTAAGGAGGTCCCAAGGAAGTGCAACGGCCAAAAAATACCGAAAAGTTTTATTGGATTTCCTTGAAAATAAAAAATAAAAAATAATAAAAAATAATACCCGAAAAAAAATCAGTATTTTGTCAATTTCTCGCCAACCATAACATTTATTGGGTTGAAATAAACGTCAAACAATAGCTAATAATATTTAGAACAATGTTAGAGACGGAATTTTTAGAACATCATGACTTCGTTTGACTTCCGTAATTTTAGAAGCAATTTTTGAAAGCAATTGTTTTGTTTAGTTTCAAAATTATTGATTTGAAATAACTTTTAATGTAATCTAGAATGATAGTTAATGGGGTTTTCCCGCTTTCTGAATGCTAATGTTAGATTGTTGCGTGGTGCGCATTATATTGACTTATTCTTGGTGTGATGTAGCGTGAGGGGATATGACGTCATATTGTGTTAAGTTTCAGAATTATTTATTGGAATCGAATTTTATTGTAATCTAGAATGATTTCCCTTGATAAAAAAATCGGAAATTCCTAGTTGAAAATTGCGTTTAAATACTCAATGTAGTTTTTATTTATTGTTTTTTTAATCTGGATCACGACGAACAAAAACAGCACAAAATGACGTGAACACGCTCATACAAGAAATAGTTCAGGTGACAAAACTTGGGGCATTTGTGTCTGCAACTTTTAGCACCGCTCCAAGCTTCAGATTATGGCACCGAGTAGGACCAGACTTCACTAGACCTTGCGACCAACAGAACATCCTCTTCTCAGAAACATCGCAAGCCAGCGTTGCCGTTCCTAGGAGTCGGGCTCGTCAAAACGTTTATCACGGGGCCTTGGTATATAGAAGATATAAGAGAAGAGACATGTGTCCGTTGTTTGTAGAATCAGTAAATCGTTAGCACCCACCTCCCCCCACCGTCACTTTCTGACCGGTGGAATACATTAGAGTTTAAGCTTGACCTGTCAAAAAGGTCCCGAACAAAACGGCCACCGACATAACTGCCCGATCAAAACGGCCCGATCAAAACGACCCCAGACAAGTTGTTTACATTTTTAAACACAAAATTTTACATTTTTTTGCATTTTAAGCTTTTGTCAACTTTTTCACCCTTAAAAATGTAATCGTATTGTAAATTATTTCTTGTGATGTTATTATCTTATTTCTTCTCAACAATCATCCGTGACTTGGTACCGTATCAAGTAACTGTTATTAAATTCTTTCTTGTGATGTCATTATAATTGTTTCTTGTGAACTAAACCTGACACCGAATCTGTGAGTAAAAATGCTAATATAATAGTTCAGTGTATTTTTGACTATCAGTCCTGAGCCGTTTTGTCCGGGGCCGTTATGTCGGTTTTCCATTTGTCGGGGCCTTTTTTGTCCGGGGCCGTTATGTCGGGGCCCATTTGTCTGGGCCTATTTGTCGGGGCCGTTTTGTCCGGGGCTTTTATGTCGGGGCCCATTTATCTGGGCCCATTTGTCGGGGTCGTTTTGTCCGGGGCCGTTATGTCGGGGCCCATTTGTCGGGGCCATTTTGTCGGTTAACCGGGTCAAAGAACACCACATACACACACAAAACTGGCCACCTCGTGACGTCACGTACCAGCTTGCCTCATTGGACATGCGATATTGACATAAACCAACCTACAGACCTTACAATGATGAAATAGTGGTTTTGCCTGTCGAGGATTATCCGGGGTTTAATCAACTGTTGATATCTTTATTGGCGCGACTTCTATTCTCTGTCTCAATCGTCGGTTATAAAAACAGTTGTTCCTCCAGAGAAATATCTGTCCCTATCAGGAATTTATTGTCAGTGCCTCACTCTCGCTCTATCTCTTTCTCTCTCTCTCTCTTAGTGTGTGTGTGTGTGTTCATGTGTGTTTCTCTCTGTGTCTCTCTTCCTCCCTCTCTGTGTGTGAGTGTTTTTGTGTGTCTCTCTATCTCTGTTTCCCTCCCTCTGTCTCCCTTTCTCCCTAGGTCTCTCCCTCTTTCTCCCTCCATGCCCCATCTCTATCTCTCTCTCTCTCTTCTCTCTCTCTCTCTCTCTCTCTCTCTCTCTCTCTCTCTAACTTCATCGCTATCAATACATTTACCTTCGTCTGTAGAACTAGATTTTTCAAGGTATATTTCGGTGGATATAAGTTCCAAAAGTTTTAAAACAATTCTGTCAAGTCTTTTGTTTGGTGTTGTTAAGAATCTTCTCATCACGTACAGTTATTTTTTCACGTAATGATCTCGTCTTGACCGTTACTGCTGCGTTTCTTTCCTTCCCGGAGAGTTCTGTGCATGATTTCAAAACAAAGTAGGCAGTCTTTAAGTGAAATTATTTGAAAATTGTTCGGTTATAGTGTGTGTGTGTGTGTGTTTGTGTGTGTGTTTGTCTGCGTGACTGTGTGTCTTTTTGAATGCGTGTGCATAACTGTGTGCCTGTCGGTGTGAGTACCTGTGTCTGTGTGTGTGCATGTATGTGTGTGCCTGTATGAGTGTGTGTGTATGTGTTTCTGAGTGTGTGTGTGTGTGTGTACGCCTTATGTGTTTCAATTCGCATGTTGAGACATGACCCTGTAGACACACAGACGTACTAATTATTGAAAATGAAACTGTTTGATTGGTTCTCCACTGGTCAAGATGACCGCGTCCATGGTCTACGGTCAGTAATCAGTTCGGAGCCCACCATCTTCACCCTAACACCAAAGGACCCCTCACCTTCCAAACAAGTCTTAAATTCCCCATGGGGGTGGGACATTGAACCTGGAGTTTTGACTTTTCGACTTGATGAATTCCTCACCTGAAAAAATTTGACTTGACACAACATACACTGGTACCATAGTGATCCAATGATCTTGGCTGGCGTGCTTGTCATTAAACCCATTGAGGTCTTTCGACGCCGACAGGTATTTGTATGCCACACTGTGAATTGAGCCTTACGACTCCACCCGTTGGCTGGCTGAATGGACGGACTCACGGTTTACGAGTTTGTTATGAGCTGTCACTAGAGTGGAAAGGTCAATCAATCCGTCATACACGGGACCAAAAATATCGATTGATCAGGCAGCTATCAAAATGTCCCCCCTCCCCCCCTGCACCATCTCCCCTCATTCCAGACAACTGTCCCCGGCACAAAGATCGAAAGTCTTAGAGCTGACGAAAATCAAAAGCTAGAGTAGTTTTTGGGGGAGGGGGGGGGGTGAAGAGGGGCTCATAAATTTTAATGAATTCAACAAATGAAATATACGAAAAGAAAACCAACATATGAGTAAATTTATAATACATAACATTGAATTTGCATTCCGAGGAAGTTGTCCATTATTTTAAGTTAGTAAGATTTTAGTTGGCTGTTTTAACCTTAATGTGGGTAATAATTATGTAATCAGTTATTTTATGTTATTTTTCTTATTACTATTATCGTTTTTTATTATTGTTTTTTTTTAGGTTTTGTTGATTTATATGATTTCAATTATTGTAATTTTTTTTTGGAATCGAAGTTTTTTTAAAAAATATGTTGATATAAATAGTTTAATTGTAATTCTGTAAATTGCTGGAGCCGGTTTTGTATAAATTGCCGGATTCCGAACTTGCCTGAGCCAGAGTCGAAATCCGGTTCACCTCTAATTGAAATAACTTCCTCGCGACCATAGCAGTTTTATTTTTGGAGAAAAAAAAAGAATGTTCTATAAAACATAATTACTCCTATTAAAAATAAAGCTCAAATTTATTGTTTTCATTGCACAATTTGTTTGTGTATTTTGTATTTCAATCGTATCTCAACTCTTTCATTTTCGACTAACCTCATTTAAAACTAAGTCACTCGTTACCTCTGTTTCCTATTAATGTTTAAATACTTATTCTAAATTTTTGAATTGCTTTTCTCAACTCTGCCTTAACCGTAAAATAACATATCGATCGGTGAGATAGATTTCTTTCCTAACCTGATCCATTATTGATTCTATATCAGGTATTTTCTTACAGCTATCAACTCTTCATTGTTATTTATTGTCGTAAAATTCGGAAGTGTCTAAGTGGGGTTTATATAAGTCAATGGGTTAAACTAAGTCAATGGGTTAAACTAAGTCAATGGGTTTAACTAAGTCAATGGGTTAAACTAAGTCAATTAGTTTAACTAAGTCAATGGGTTAAACTAAGTCACTTAGTTTAACTAAGTCAATGGGTTTAAACTAAGTCAGTTTGTCCAAATTATCCACACACGCACAATTCCACACACAATCACAGCTACACACACTCATCCCCACCCCCACCCCAACATATCCACAAACCCACACAATCACAGCTCCACGCACACACACAGCTCCACACACACACACACACACAGCCCTATACATACACAGCTCCACACACACACAGCTACACACAGCTCCACACACACACACAGCTCCACACACACACTCAGCTCCACACACACACTCAGCTCCACACACACACTCAGCTCCACGCACACACACACAGCTCCCCACACACAATCTCCACACACACACACAATCTCCACACACACACAATCTCCACACACACAGCTCCACACACACAGCTCCACCACACACACAGCTCCACACACACACAGCTTCACACACACACATCTCCACACACACACATCTCCAAACACACACAGCTCCACGCCCACAGCTCCACGCCCACAGCTCCACGCACACAGCTCCACGCAAACAGCTCCACGCCCACAGCTCCACGCCCACAGCTCCACGCCCACAGCTCCACCCGCACATCCACACACCCACATTTCCACACACCCACATATCCAGTTACTCTTGCTTGCGTCGCGTGCTCTCTTTTACCCGTAACACTAACTATAATACTATCAGCAAACGGCCGTTTGTACATCACCACAGCAACTGGTGTGGTGCCGGCTGGTGAGATCTGGTCTGGAATTTTGTTGTTTTTCTGGCCTGAAGTCACGAATGTCGTCTGCAAGTGCGCCCCGCGCCCGAGCCGCCCCATGCCACCGAGCCGCCACACACCCGAGCCGCCCCACGCCCGAGCCGCTGAGACCAACCCTGTCATTAAACCACCGTCATATCACTTAGTCACGTAAATCCCCGATCAACAACGGCACAACTGCGGTACAACGGCGGTACAAGATGTTTGTACCTGGACGGAGGTGGAAAGTAAAGATTGACTTAAGAGCTGCTTGAAACTGTCAGCGTGTTATGTCTTGGTCCCACAACAACAATAGTGTAGTATGTTGTACTCTCATAAACGTACCACAGAGACCGACAGGTCAATTTATAGTTCAATCTTTAACAGTTCAATGTACAACAGTTTAAATATCTTAAGTCACATATGTGCGACTTTGTGCCCCATTTCAACTCGAGTTTATCGACGAATTAACCTTTTTTTTTAAAAAAAAGGGTATTTATATTTATTGTAGAGCTAAAATACCCTGGATAGCGAAGTCATTAGTGCGCTCGCCTCAGAAGCTGAGGGACGTTAAAGCCACTATAAAAATGTTGATGAATTCTAAGAAAGTTCTCCGCTGACCTGGAGAGGGATTGGCGCCGCAAAGGTCTGCTATGCCTGAGAATGTTCTAATTAATTGAAACATTAGAATTCCCCTATGACCTCGAAAAAAGGTTATGGGGCACACACACTAATACCCTACCCAGTGCCCCTTGAGTATTGGGCACTAATGGTAGGCAAAATGGGCTTTTTAAAATGCAATTTTTTTACGTCAGTAACAGTATCATTTATTATTGTGTTCAAACAAAATAGTTCGCATTTTCAACGTCCCAACAAATATAAATAATAAAACAAAATTTTTCGTATTTTGATATATGTTTCGATTTTTATGTTTCATTGGGTCTTGATATTTTAAAAAAAAATAAATCTGTTTATAAAAGATCCTTCTCGAAGCTTTATGGGCACGTGAATTACATCAAGAAAAATAAAGATATTTTTGTGAACATCTTTAAGTCCTTATACTGAATGTGATACGGCTAATTATAAATCAGTTTTAAATATCTGGAACATTAGAAAAGTATATCTGTATCTTCATCAAAATTAACTGATTTTTTTTGTCTCGATCCTGAGCTGTATTTCTTTCCAAATAGCTTTACAATTTTTCTTTGTGTATATAATTGTTTTGTTTTTTTAATTAATTGATTTTTTACAATTTAATAAAATTCCCCTTACCAATGTTAAAGTTCTGAAAAGAATATTGTTATTTTTTTTATTTAAATCTTTATTAAAACTGAATGAACTAAAATATTCGGCTTAGCAATTGTACATTGATGTGGATATATTCCACCAAGAAATCTATTTTCTTCGAATTTGGATCGCGAAAATTGAAAATTTAAAATGTAATTTTTTAACCAGTTCAATTTTTTTAGTTTTATAACATACGTTTCAACATGTGCATTGTACATTATATTGTTTTCGTTTTTGGAATTATTCAATTATTTCTATGACAAAACCGACTTCCAGCAAATACCTCTCAAAATAAAGACCCGTTACTAGTTTCTACTCGCATTACAAATGTAAACACAGACACTGAGAGTTTTCATATGTACAGATCATATTTTAATACCTCAACAATCATTGAGTTTTCATGTTGAGTTTTCATGTTGAGTTTTCATGTTGAGTTTTCATGTTGAGTTTTCATGTTGAGTTTTCATGTTGAGTTTTGTGAATATTGGCTCAATAATATGTCAACAATTTAATACCTTTTTAAAAAAAATTTGATTCAAAGAAGTTTCTTCGATATATTTATTAAAAATTAATTAATGAGAACGGTGCACAACGACATATTTCTATGTTATCCATCGCTGCCTCTCGTAACTTGGTTTCTTCCAGAGATCACTTTAAGCTGCAAAATCATTATATTTTTAAATTATTATTTGAGACTTTGGGATCACTGCTCATGTTGGTTTTTTTTATCTGCTGAACTTGTAAAAGTTAATGGGCCCTACAGAACTTCGAGTGTTTTTAGGGCCCTAAAGCTCTTTGTGTATTTTGGATCAATATTCCCTCCCCTAACAACTTTGCTATAAATAGTTATGAAATTCACCTACTTGAAAATCTGTTTAGTTTACAATTCCTTACGCGTTCTTTCATCATTTACATTTCTACCTGTATTTGATCTATTTTTCTTCACATATAGAATACTCATCCTTTTCTGTACGCGGATTAAAGATTGTGCTGTTTCTTCCTTACAATTTGTCATCTAACAGAAATCTTATTTCTTTTCGTTTGTCTAGGGGCGGCATCTAAGATGAGAGTCTAGGATGGATGGGACGGATGCTGATGGTGAATGGAGTGATGAAGAAATGTTACAGTCGGGATCTCAAACAGGTCAACAACACGGTGGGGAGAGGGGGTGTGGAGGGGTGGCTCCTGTTGTGGTGGGGAAAGGGGTGAGGGGTGGACTTCTGTGGTGGTGTATGAGTGTGGAGGTGTGTGGTGTTGTATATGGTGTTGTATGTGGTGTTTGAGTGTGGAGGTGTTTGGTGTTGTATGTGGTGTTGTATGTGGGGGTGTATGGTGTTGTATGTGGTGTTGTATGTGGGGTTTGAGTGTGGAGGTGTGTGGTGTTGTATGTGGTGTTGTATGTGGTGTTGTATGTGGTGTTGTATGTGGAGGTGTATGGTGTTGTATGTGGTGTTGTATGTGGAGGTGTATGGTGTTGTATGTGGTGTTGTATGTGGTGTTGTATGTGGTGTTGTATGTGGTGTTGTATGTGGAGGTGTATGGTGTTGTATGTGGTGTTGTATGTGGTGTTGTATGTTGTGTTGTATGTGGAGTTGTATGTGGTATTGTATGTTCTGTTGTATGTGGTGTTGTATGTGGTGTTGTAAGTGGTGTTGTATGTGGAGTTGTATGTCGTATTGTATGTTGTGTTGTATGTGGTGCTGTATGTGGTGTTGTATGTGGTGTTGTATGTGGTGTTGTATGTGGTGTTGTATGTGGAGGTGTATGGTGTTGTATGTGGTGTTGTATGTGGTGTTGTATGTGGTGTTGTATGTTGTGTTGTATGTGGAGTTGTATGTGGTATTGCATGTGGTGTTGTATGTGGAGTTGTATGTCGTATTGTATGTGGTGTTGTATGTGGTGTTGTATCTGGTGTTGTATGTGGTGTTGTATTTGCTGTTGTATGTGGAGGTGTATGGTGTTGTATGTGGTGTTGTATATGGTGTTGTATGTGGTGTTGTATGTTGTGTTGTATGTGGTGTTGTATGTGGAGGCGTGTGGTGCTGTATGTGGAGGTGTGTGGTGTTGTATGTAGATATTATGTGCTAGTGTTTCATGTGGGTGTTATTTTTTAGAGTTATATGGTATTATGGGATGTTATATGCGGTTGTTGTATGTTGGCGTTGCATGTGGCTGTGATATGTAGATGTTATATGTAGGTGTTATATGCAGGTGTGATATGTGGGTGTTATATGTTTGTGCCTTGTGTGGATGCCATGTGTAGGTGTTGTATGTGGTTGCTGTAGATGGGTGCTCTATGTGGCTGTTATATGTGAGTCCCTCATGTGGGTGTTTAATGTCGATTAGTAACCGCTTTTAGCCAGGTAATTCAGCGTTGATGAAAGCTAAACGCCTTATTAGCGTCATGCGTGTGAAGCGATCTGTCTGAATGTTCCTCAAAATTTCGTCTTTGACGTGACAACTTACCATGTTGACGTGACAACTGACCCCTCATTTCTCCAGGAGTATCAGAGACCGAACAAGAAGACGGACATCGCCTGACCGTCCATCGGCCAAAGACACCATCGATAGCTGCGTCCACCTCGCACCACCGCCACATTGACCACACAGGTACTGACCCCTTTGGTGCTGACCACGAGTCAACCATGGCCACTGGTATCAATCCCGTGGATTTGATTCTGGATAAAATTGACGCAGAGCTTGAGGCCATGGGTAACTTGGATTCTAAGGTAAATGGCGGCGGTGTGTGTGAAAGTACAACTTCTACACGTGTAGGCAACGAATTTGGGTTCAAAGAAATATGTAAAATATTTGTTCATGGTTTGAAAATTTTCGGAGTGAAAGGACATAAGCAGACATGAAGTAGATCAGAATGAAAGGCTTGTGAAAGGAATTACCAGTGTCCAGTCTTGACCAACTGGATATAGTTGTAGTCTTTTCATTTTAATTTTTGCTTGCCATTTTATGGACATCACGTGATTCACTCAAACGCAGCCAAAATACACATACACAAACACATACACATACATAATACACAGGGCACAAACACAGACACAAACCCATATACATTTACAAACACAAACACATACACAAACACACAAAAACATATACAAACACATACACAAACACATACACAAACACATACACAAACACATACATAAACAAATACATAAACACATCCAAAAACACAAAGACAAACTCCATGGTCTACAGATACTTTTTTTTTCGTTTGTGTGTTATTTTAAATCATGGATTTTATTCATGACATTTTTCACCAGTCACCATGGCAACCGAACAGAACAGACAACTCATTGTCCAGTCCACCGAGGCCGGACAGTACAAGGTCAAGAAGTGCAACATTTGGAGGTGCGGACACAGGTTCGGTCACTACTTCGGTCACTACTTCGGTCACTACTTCGGTCACTACTTCGGTCACTACTTCGGTCACTACTTCGGTCACTACTTCGGTCACTACTTCGGTCACTACTTCGGTCACTACTTCGGTCACTACTTCGGTCACTACTTCGGTCACTTCTTCGGTCACTACTTCGGTCACTACTTCGGTCACTACTTCGGTCACTACTTCGGTCACTACTTCGGTCACTACTTCGGTCACTACTTCGGTCACTACTTCGGTCACTACTTCGTTGTTAAAAGTGTCTGTAACATCACTATAACATTCGGTCACTACGTCGTTGTTAAAAGTGTCTGTAACATCACTATAACATTCGGTCACTACGTCGTTGTTAAAAGTGTCTGTAACATCACTATAACATTCGGTCACTACGTCGTTGTTAAAAGTGTCTGTAACATCACTATGACATACTTAAAAACAATGAACTCAGGTTCGGTCACTACGTCGTTGTTAAAAGTGTCTGTAACATCACTATAACATATTTAAAAACAATGAACATTTGAAACGAGTTCATCTACAATATAACTTCCAAAAAAAGTTATATAGTCTTAAGTTTACAGATTTATTAATATACGAGCAACCAAGCCCGTCCAAGGACGTTCCGCCACCGTTCGGCGACATGTTGTAACTCCCCTCCAGCAGCCGTCTCGAGCGGCATACATGTGCATCACGTCAAAAATACTATTCATTATAGTTAAAATAAATAACTCGTAATAACAGAGCTTTTGACTATAAATCCAAACGAGCATAAGGGGCCGTCCATAAATGACGTCACGCGATTTTTGCCGATTTTTGACCCCCTCCCCCCCCTCGCCACGCGACGTCACAAAAACTTAGACCCCCCCCTCTAAAAATACGTCACAAATCTTTGACCCCCCCCCCAAAAAAAAATAAAAAATAAATAAATAACAAAGAAAAAAAAACTTTATTTTCTATTTGAAAATAAGTATATTTCAAAACACTTTTATTGTCATTTAAGTATTTATTATTTATTTAGTGAAGATCTACATTGTAATATCGTAACCCGCGTGAATCATTTTTAAAAAACGTTTAACCGGCCTTCAGAAAACGAACTGTGTTAACATCCTTAGCTTATATTTTATTTTAATGAATACAAATTAAACATTGACTATTGATCATCACGGTTAACGTCTTTGTTTAGAAAAAAAAATTATTTAAAAATAACATTTTTAAACATGTATTTTTTTTTAAAATCCCTCAATTGACTGACGGGCATCCCGTAAGACAGAGGTCGGCGAACAGAGGTAAATAACCTGAACTGGGGTCAAAAAGGGAATTCTTGGGGGTAATGCAGACTCATTTGGGACTATAACATCCACTACAATACGCTAGATATATTAAAATACGTCATGTGTACGTGTACGCTTGGAACATATGCCCATTATTAAACAGGTTCCATCCAGAAAATGCATTTTTTTTAAAATTTGACAACTATGTAGATTTCTTACCTACGCACTATATGAAGACACCTAAATCTACCCTACTTTCATTTATATTGACACGAGTGACAATAATCTTAATCCACATGACCTGTCTTTATCGCGTATCATTTCTGTGATATTTAAAATTAATGCCTTAAAAACTGAGCTAAGAAGAAAAGTTGTTTTGTTCTCCTCTCGAATTGCAATGTCAAGAATTTGATGCATTCAATAAAGTTAATGAATACTTGACTAATTTTAAATGGGCTCATTTACCATTATATCTAGAACAGTGTTTCTCATACTTTTTAGTATTGCGGACCAGCAGGAATTTTTTCCATTGTACCAGGGACCGGTGCACTGACAATTTTTTCTGTCCTTTTTTGATAACATCTGCGGACCGGCAGCGGATGGCCCACGGACTGGCGTCGGTCCGCGGACCACCACTTTGAGAAGCACTGATCTAGAAGACTAGAATGGCCAGGGGCGTTTTATCAAAAACCATCGAACAATTATATCAAACTTAAAACGTTTTTAATTCTATGAAATAGATTCCCTCCCCCCTCCCCTTTTAAAGAAAAAGGATATTCCGTGTCGTTTTGACTTAAAATATCTACACATAATCCTATTCAAATCATTTTTAGACACTTGTCATGCTTGTAAAACTCACCAGTAGCATTTTCGGGGGGGGGGTGCTAAAGACGCTCCCCCAAATCCCCGAGTCACATGAGCAGGACCTAGAGTCTGGGGGGGGGGTAACGCAGGTTTATGTAACGCAGACATAAACTTGTATATTTTGTGGTAACGGGCATTAGAGAACGAAACGGAGCTGCGGTTAGATCACAAATGCTTTGATGTTAACATCAAACGACGCAGTGTAACAATTTCATATGTTATCTTGTGGATTCTCAAACTTATGGATTATAATTAGATTTAATTTTCGTGTCTTGATAGCATACGCCAACCAGCGTCTGATGGCCTACCGACCAGCACATTGAGAAGCACTGATTTTTTTTTAAAAAAGAAAAAAAAAGTCATTAAATAAATTCTAAGGGACCAAATATTTCAGTGGAATTTTTATTTAAAGTTACCCTTTTGATGTGACGTCACACTTCTTCAACCCCCCTCCCTCCCCCTCGTCACGCAACGTCACAAAAGTGTGACCCCCCTCCCCCCTAGGTGCGTGACGTCATTTATGGACGGCCCCTAACTCAAAATAAAGTCTTGGAAGAAATACTGCACCAAAAATAACTCGTTTTGAACGTCCGCGTAAACGTGTTCAATATGATTGGCTGTAGGAGTCATATGTGTTTGAGGGACCAATCGCTATCGATGACCGGACAGAACATTTCCTTTTATTATATAGGATGTTGATGATAGTAGTATAGATTAATGTTTATTTTTGTATAATGGATGTTTATGATTTTTATAGAATTGTTTATTATTATTTATTTTATATTAATGATTGATTTCTACTGGTTATTTAAGCACGATGGCTTTTAACTTTTAATCAACATACATAATTTGCAATGTGTCCGTCACGTCCCTCCGTCCCGTCCGTGACGCTACTACTAAATATAGAAAGCAGCGCACCAAATTACTGCACCAAAAATAACTCTTTTCGAACGTCCGCATAAAATTGTTAAATATGAAAATAAATTAATAAAATAAAAGTAAATGAAATAAATAAAAGTTCTGAATTACATTTATTTTTTTTTCCTCACGTGTATTGCTTCAAAATTAATAGATTTCAGCTGAAATGTATTTATTTTGAAAACTTCCGTCATTTTTGACGGGTAATATACTAGTAGTTTAATGATAGATAATCATTGCTTATTACAATCCCATACAAATCCTCGTTCTTCTTGTCTGGAATTTCGGCGTGAAGTGGGTTGCCATAAGAAGCCAGGAAAATAAACACTATCAACAGTTAAATCTCAGATAAAATGCAAGAATATACACAAATCCAGGATAAGCTAACAACGCAATAATCTTCTGTACAGAAAGAGCGTCTGAAATATCAACCAATATACATAATTCCCGTTGTCTGTATGTATGTAATGTAATGTATTAAATGACGTCATTGTTTGATCTTATATTTAACAACAGGAATTATGTATATTGATAAAAGGTGTGCATCAAAAGGTGTGCAAATTAAAGATGCGCTGTAAAAAAAAAGTATTATATGACGTCATTGTTTTAGCTCATATTTTAATTTTGGAAAAGGGAAATATGTAAAAAGAGGAATTGAGGATGGTTAATTATAAAATCAAAAACAAAGGGGGTGTCGTAGGCGCCCCACAACCCCTATTATAAAATACTTTGTGTGCATTTCGGAAAGTTTGATATTTCGTAATTATCAAATAGGGACAAGTTAGTTGGGCTTTTGAAAAAGGTCCGCGCCTATAGATTTCAGCTGAAAACTTCCGCCATTTTTGACGGGTAATACACTAGTATAAATATAATGATAATAAAAACACTCACTTTTTGTGCGTGTTTTTTTATAAAGGAATTATCTCCTTACGTAGACAACCCCCTCCCCCCAGACATTTCATTTTTCAAATCTATTTCAGCCAATGGGAGCACAGCGTCATGTTCGCCAGGATACACGTACGTCGATCAGTCCATGAGGTCCCAGGCACACACGCGCGGCTCATCTGAAGATTACAAGGCAACTGGGCCGCGAAATGGTGAGAAACGCTGATATTGAGAGCATCCGTTGTCTTTTCGTTGTCTTTTCGCCTGGCAATAGTTTAGTGACACTGGGCAATAGTTTTTAGTGACATTGGGCAATACTTTAGTAACATTGATCTTAAAGCCAGGCAGGTGCCATTAGAAAGCTTGGGTTTAATGGGGTCAAGGTCAGGTGTTAAAACTTAGTCGGGTGCTGACAGGTCATGCCTACCCCCCCCCCACAACCTAGCTACCCCCAGGCCAAGAAGGTAGCGGTACTCTGCCGGGCTTTCAATGTCAATTCAAATGACATCTTTGTTGACGTGAACACAAAGATTTACCAAAACAGACACCATATTAAGTGAATGTAAACAATAGGTCATGTGACATACACTTGAAGAAAACATATGTCTTCCCAGGCTATACAAGTGCAAGACATGACCTTGACATTCCAAGTGACCTTGACCCACATTCGGCTCACCAGATCGACGTCAAGTTCAAAGAAATTATGAGGAATAAGAAAGGTGAGCCATGGCATATAAAACTCAGCCAAGAAAATGAAAGAGTTAAAAAATTGACGTTATAGCCAGTTCCCACCGTAACATTTTGGTCTAAATTTGTACCCGTGAACCGGCTATAACTGTAAATGTCTTATTTTGGCTCAACAGCTAAGGAGTCTTCGTGGGATCATTTCACTTAGAGCGGGAATTCTCAGACAAGATGCTCGAGGGCAGTACCGGGCACGGAAGTGAGACTGACACAAAATGTGTATACACTTTTTTTAAAAAATAACGGATACAAGTTTGAGAGTTTTGCGTATTGCTGTCGTCTAGGGGGTGGGTAACGTTGTGAGTATTGTTATCGTCAAACAGATGGATATCGGGGGTATATAATTTTTTTTTCGATACCAAGGATCAATTTTTCTATAAAAAAAACTATTTTAGGGATGCGTAAAATTTAGTTGTTAATGATAGACGGGGTTCTATTCACGCGAATAGGGATAAACACATTAGCTACATCAAGGAAAGGGGTGTTGGATATCGATGTGGAGATTTAGGTCCATGATATCGCTGCCACATTTAAGCCAATAATATCGATGCCACATTAAAACCATTGATATCGATGCCACTTTAATTTACCAGAGGGAGACACTTCCTTGTTTTCTGAATCTCCTCGTCACGTGATCAGAAGGCCGAGGTGTAACTCGACGGGGGCAACTAGGGGCAAACCAACCCGCCATGTCCGTATTCAAGAACCCCTTGCTGGGGCCAGCTATAAACCGTTCTGTGAGAAGCTTTGCAAATATTTATTTATTTATGCTAATAGATTTTCTTTTTTTTAAATATTTTTGCTTCCATTTTCATCGGCCAGGCAGCTTATAGAAACATGAAAGAACACTTTATTTGTATATTATATTTTTATGTCTTTATTTTTTTCATGTAACATGTTATTTTGTTTCCTTTTTCACATGACATGCATAAAACAGGCTGTGGGGAGTGGGGCATATCTACCTGAGCTTTTGCTAAAATCTTACCTGTTACCTAAAAACACGTTTAATATGACACCCAGGGGACATAATTCTGCTTTTCTTTTCTCTTTCATCAATTGAGTGATGTCAAAGTCTGTGTTGACTCTGTCTGTGACAAGCATATATCCATGTCCGTAGCGTAATACTAGCTAGCACATTTATTTGACAAGCATAGATCCATGTCCGTAGCGTAATTCTGTCTAGTAGATGCAGTCATTTCTTACTATATAGCCAGAGTAGTTATTTAAGGAGATTTCTGAAGTAGTTATTTAAGGAGATTTCTGAAGTAGTTCTTTAATGAGATTTCTGAATTAGTTCTTTAAGGAGATTTCTGAAGTAGTTCTTTAAGGAGATTTCTGAAGTAGTTCTTTAAGGAGATTTCTGAAGTAGTTATTTAAGAAGATTTCTGAAGTAGTTCTTTAAGGAGATTTCTGAAGTAGCTCTTCAAGGAGATTTCTGAAGTAGTTCTTTGAGGAGATTTCTGAATTAGTTCTTTAAGGAGATTTCTGAAGTAGTTCTTTAAGGAGATTTCTGAAGTAGTTCTTTAAGGAGATTTCTGAAGTAGTTCTTTAAGGAGATTTCTGAAGTAGTTCTTTGAGGAGATTTCTGAATTAGTTCTTTAAGGAGATTTCTGAAGTAGTTATTTAAGAAGATTTCTGAAGTAGTTCTTTAAGGAGATTTCTCAAGTGGTTCTTTAAGGAGATTTCTGAAGTAGTTCTTTGAGGAGATTTCTGAATTAGTTTTTTAAGAAGATTTCTGTAGTAGTTCTTTAAGGAGATTTCTCAAGTGGTTCTTTAAGGCGATTTCTGAAGTAGTTCTTTAAGCAGATTTCTGAAGTAGTTCTTTAAGGAGATTTCTGAAGTAGTTCTTTAAGGAGACTTCTGAAGTAGTTCTTCAAGGAGATTTCTGAAGTAGTTGTTTAAGGAGATTTTTTAATTAGTTCTGTAAGGAGATTTCTGAAGTAGTTCTTTAAGGAGATTTCTCAAGTAGCTCTTTAAGGAGATTTCTATTTCGAAAAGAACTGGACTGTAGTGGCATCAATAAAATTCAATTTAAAAAAAAATAATTTAACACCTGGCCTTCGAACTCGTGGAGTATGCATACCATTAGCTGTCCACTAGACGTGGAGTATGTCTACCATTAGCTGTCCACTAGACGTGGAGTATGTCTACCATTAGCTGTCCACTAGAACGCTAAGATGTAGAATTTAGCTTAGAAATTCACTCTCTTTTACTGTTTGATTTTTTTAAAAATTTTGTTATATAAAATAATGAGCCATCTTATTGTTTCTTTTCTTAAATTTACATTTTGGAGTACAAATTTTTTTAAAAATATTTATCTTACATAAAATTGAGAGCAATTTTAATTTACTTTTATTAGTGAAAAATTAATTCCAGTTTTTACATACTTTCTTTTGAATTAATTTCTTTTGCATTTAAATTTTTGTTAAAAATTAATAATTTACATAGATAAGAAGGATTAATTTTTTAAGGATTCTAACCAAATAATCCTGTTAAAATAAAGGTTATGTCATGGCCTAATTTTAAAAAAAAATGTTACAGTCACTAAAAGTTTAGTTACACTGCCATTTTTTAAATTTTTAGTATGTATATATATACACGTATAAGCTATATGTTGGTATTTCAACTTTTCTCTTTCTTTTATTTGCTATTGATAGTTGAATTTGATTAAATTTTTAAAAAACTGTTTTCTATTGTTTTATTTTATTACTTATGTGCTTGGATTAGAAGGTTATAAAAAATTAATATTTTATGCCAAAGGTAAGATACGTCATGTCTGTAGTGTATCCGTGTCATGACTTTAAATAAGTTGTGACAATAAAATCTTAATTTCTTGTTTTATTTTACAGGTTGTCTTAAAGCTGGGATAACTATTGATTATTCCTTGTATTAATTCAACCTGTAAAAATTGTGATACTTTTTAATAACGTAATAACTTTGTTAGAGTTATCCAAAATAAGATGTCACATGAATTTTTTCACACGAAAAATCTACGCCGCCTAGCAACTGGACTAAAATCCTGTGTTGGATTTCAGAGACCTATAATCCTACATGCTTTATTTTTCCTGAACAGTCCCCCAAGGCCAAGCACTGCACTCGGACAAGACTGTCGGATCACTGGCCAGTCGTCTGAGGACACGCAGTTCGACACGGCCGTCTGCCATGATGCTGAGCACCGGATACGGGACGGACAACGAGTCTGTCAAGACGGAGGAGTTTGAGACACGGTTCATGGGTCTCATGGTGGCCCCCACGGACGTGGAGAGGGGTGACGCCCCTGTCAGGTGTGCAGGTACGTCGTGGGCACAAAGACCTATGTCAGGTGTGCAGGTATGGCAAGTGCTGAAGAGCTTGTCAGGTGTAATGGGAAAGTCTTCGGTTCCGAAAGGTATGTAAGTTGTTCAGGTACATCACGTAATCAAACGGCTGTCAGGTTTGCAGCTGTACTGCTAGTTTATTCACGGATGCCAGGCTGTTTCTATTGCAGTACTTACGTACCATTAGATGTATGTCATTTAACAGATTGTAAAAAGCCGTTGTGTAGACAATTGTTGGCCGTTATGATTACTTACGTCATTGATTGTATGTGGTGGCGGGAGATAATACGAGGTGAACATACATACAATTGTACATGTAATATAATCGTGTTGTTTATGTTATCATGTAATCATGGGAAAAGCGAACATTTCAAATACCGAAATTAAAGTGCATCCTATACACGACACATACAAATACATTTTGAAAATTAATTATTTTTTTTTAAAACAAAAACAATTGCTTAAAATGTTAGGGTGCGTCTTTTAGTTGGTAAAATACGGTACATCCTTGTTATTGCGACAATGTTTCAAATATAAATATATCATTGTTATTGATTTGTGTTATCATGTTTCGTTGCTGCCATCTGTTTCATGGTTACTGTTAATCCGCCAGATGCCAAGCCTCCGATTGGACCTAGTGCCCGGTACAACAAGTCCAAGACACCTGGTAGCCCGCCTGGTCTGACACCACAAGGTACGATATGTTGTCTGTGCAGTCAGGCTCAGGCTCGCACACTATTGTAAGTTTATAGTGAAAGAAAGACAACCCAGGAGGAAATCTTAGTCGTGAAACAAATCGAGTCACTTCCCTTTACACTTAAAAAAAAATTATTATAATAATTTTTACAAGTTCTCTGTCAATATACGTAATTCCCGTCGTCTGTATGTATGTATGTAATAATGTAATGCTGTTTCTAATTTTAGAAAGCAGCGCACCAAATTACTGCACCAAAAATAACACTTTTCGAACGTTACGCATAAAATTGTTCAATATGATAATAATTGAATCAAATAAAAATAAATCAAATAAATGAAAGTTCTGTATTACGTTTTTAAAAAATCTGATTTGTATTTATTTTGAAAACTTCCGTCAAGTTAATTATTTAACTTGAAAACATCGTAGACCAAGTAAATACAAATAGGAGCCCTAACATTTTTAAAATATTTTTTAAAGTCCCTTTCTAGTTTTATCTACAAAAATTTAACAAAGTAAAAAGAAAATGTCTCTCTGGGAAATCTGACATCCTAGGGTTATATGGCATTTGTAAGAGTAGACAAATATCTGAATGAGCGTTGTAAGAGTAGACAAATGTCTCAATGGGCGTTGTAAGAGTAGACAAATGTCTCAATGGGCGTTGTAAGAGTAGACAAATGTCTGAATTGGCGTTGTATGAATAGATAAATGTCTGAATGCGTACGGTAAGAGTAGATAAATGTCTGAATGGGCGTTGTAAGAGTAGATAAATGTCTGAATTTGCTTTGTAAGAGTAGATACTTGCCGTTCGATTGCAGAGCCGCACGTCTCTGATCAGTGCGCACCGCGGAGCGTCCAACTCGTAGATAACGGTGTGTGCGAGTTGTGTCTTGGGGAATTCCCGATCTAACACAAACAACGCACAAAAAGCAAGCCCCATCTTATGAAACCTGCTCACATCACAAACAATTTCCTGGCTCACGCGGAGTCTGCCACATGCACGTCTATCAAAAGACATTTGACACCGTCCTTCTGCTGACCGACTTCTCATCGCTTAGGACAAAGTCGACGTGCTGCCATGGTGATAATGTTTGATCTCGCCAAGTTTGTTTTGATTGGAAAACACACACACTCATACACACACTCATACACACATTCATAGAACCATACGCTCATAACCTAAGTGAACAGGTCAATCAAAACATATTCCAGATTTTTTTTTAAAAGAACTAAAGATGTCGACGTTTTCCTGTGACATAAACAAAAATATTGACGAGAGGATATCACTGTGACGTCAGTGACTTAAGAAATGTCTTATATATGTTGATAAAACTTTGTCTGATGTTGATAAAACTTTGTCTGATGTTGATAAAACTTTGTCTGATGTTGATAAAACTTTGTCTGATGTTGATAAAACTTTGTCTGATGTTGATACAACTTTGTCTGATGTTGATAAAACTTTGTCTGATGTTGATAAAACTTAGCATGGTGTTGATAAAACTGTTCTTATGTTGAAAAAAATGTTTTCTGTTGTTGACAAAACTTTGATCGCCTTGCAGACGAGGAGCTGCTCCAGAGACTTGTCAGAATTTCAGAGGAGACGAAAGCAGCCCATCCCCTCCCACCGTCCATCATCAGTCGTCCCCGGAGTCTCAGTCCAACACGGATGAGGTAAGGTCATAGGTCATTAGATCATTAGGTCATTTTTATTTCTTTGAGTTGTACGTTAAATGTTTGCTCATATTTCTTATTGCATGAAAATACTGCCAAATATGGATAAAGACATGAGTTATGACAAACGAGAGAAAACTGGTTTCTGATGGTCAAGATTGTTGCATGACGTCGTGTTGTTTCTGTTTGAACTTTGTCGATGTGACACCGCCGCGTGCACACTTCATCAAGGTCACATGAAACACATTCAAAGATTTAAGACAAATATGAAGTTTTTTTATATTATTTGATAGAGCGTGCGAGTCTAGCATGGATAGTGTTAGCACAAAGAGCATGCGAGTCTAGCATGGATAGTGTTCGCACAGCAAGCATGCGAGTCTAGCATGGATAGTGTTAGCACAGAGAGCATGCGAGTCTAGCATGGATAGTGTTAGCACAAAGAGCATGCGAGTCTAGCATGGATAGTGCTAGCACAAAGAGCATGCTAGTCTAGCATGGATAGTGCTAGCACAAAGAGCATGCGAGTCTAGCACAAAGAGCATGCGAGTCTAGCATGGATAGTGCTAGCACAAAGAGCATGCGAGTCTAGCATGGATAGTGTTAGCACAGCGAGCATGCGAGTCTAGCATGGATAGTGTTAGCACAAAGAGCATGCTAGTCTAGCAAGGATAGTGTTAGCACAAAGAGCATGCGAGTCTAGCATGGATAGTGTTAGCACAGCGAGCATGCGAGTCTAGCATGGATAGTGTTAGCACAAAGAGCATTGCTAGTCTAGCAAGGATAGTGTTAGCACAAAGAGCATGCGAGTCTAGCATGGATAGTGCTAGCACAAAGAGCATGCGAGTCTAGCATGGATAGTGTTAGCACAGCGAGCATGCGAGTCTAGCATGGATAGTGTTAGCACAAAGAGCATGCTAGTCTAGCAAGGATAGTGCTAGCACAAAGAGCATGCTAGTCTAGCATGGATAGTGCTAGCACAAAGAGCATGCGAGTCTAGCACAAAGAGCATGCGAGTCTAGCATGGATAGTGCTAGCACAAAGAGCATGCGAGTCTAGCATGGATAGTTTAGCACAGCGAGCATGCGAGTCTAGCATGGATAGTGCTAGCACAAAGAGCATGCGAGTCTAGCACAAAGAGCATGCGAGTCTAGCATGGATAGTGTTAGCACAAAGAGCATGCGAGTCTAGCACAAAGAGCATGCGAGTCTAGCACAAAGAGCATGCTAGTCTAGCAAGGATAGTGTTAGCACAAAGAGCATGCTAGTCTAGCAAGGATAGTGTTAGCACAAAGAGCATGCGAGTCTAGCAAGGATAGTGTTAGCACAAAGAGCATGCTAGTCTAGCAAGGATAGTGTTAGCACAAAGAGCATGCGAGTCTAGCACAAAGAGCATGCTAGTCTAGCAAGGATAGTGTTAGCACAAAGAGCATGCGAGTCTAGCACAAAGAGCATGCTAGTCTAGCAAGGATAGTGTTAGCACAAAGAGCATGCGAGTCTAGCACAAAGAGCATGCAAGTCTAGCAAGGATAGTGTTAGCACAAAGAGCATGCGAGTCTAGCAAGGATAGTGTTAGCACAAAGAGCATGCGAGTCTAGCATGGATAGTGTTAGCACAGAGAGCATGCGAGTCTAGCATGGATAGTGTTAGCACAGCGAGCATGCGAGTCTAGCATGGATAGTGTTAGCACAACGAGCATGCGAGTCTAGCATGGATAGTGTTAGCACAGAGAGCATGCGAGTCTAGCATGGATAGTGTTAGCACAGAGAGCATGCGAGTCTAGCATGGATAATGTTAGCACAGAGAGCATGCGAGTCTAGCATGGATAGTGTTAGCACAGCGAGCATGCGAGTCTAGCATGGATAGTGTTAGCACAACGAGCATGCGAGTCTAGCATGGATAGTGTTAGCACAGAGAGCATGCGAGTCTAGCATGGATAGTGTAAGCACAGCGAGCATGCGAGTCTAGCATGGATAGTGTTAGCACAAAGAGCATGCGAGTTCAGCATGGATAGTGTTAGCACAACGAGCATGCGAGTCTAGCATGGATAGTGTTAGCACAGAGAGCATGCGAGTCTAGCATGGATAGTGTTAGCACAAAGAGCATGCGAGTCTAGCACAAAGAGCATGCTAGTCTAGCAAGGATAGTGTTAGCACAAAGAGCATGCGAGTCTAGCACAAAGAGCATACTAGTCTAGCAAGGATAGTGTTAGCACAAAGAGCATGCTAGTCTAGCACAAAGAGCATGCGAGTCTAGCATGGATAGTGTTAGCACAGCGAGCATGCGAGTCTAGCATGGATAGTGTTAGCACAACGAGCATGCGAGTCTAGCATGGATAGTGTTAGCACAACGAGCATGCGAGTCTAGCATGGATAGTGTTAGCACAGAGAGCATGCGAGTCTAGCATGGATAGTGTTAGCACAGAGAGCATGCGAGTCTAGCATGGATAGTGTTAGCACAAAGAGCATACGAGTCTAGCATGGATAGTGTTAGCACAAAGAGCATACGAGTCTAGCATGGATAGTGTTAGCACAACGAGCATGCGAGTCTAGCATGGATAGTGTTAGCACAGAGAGCATGCGAGTCTAGCATGGATAGTGTTAGCACAGCGAGCATGCGAGTCTAGCATGGATAGTGTTAGCACAACGAGCATGCGAGTCTAGCATGGATAGTGTTAGCACAACGAGCATGCGAGTCTAGCATGGATAGTGTTAGCACAGAGAGCATGCGAGTCTAGCATGGATAGTGTTAGCACAAAGAGCATGCGAGTCTAGCACAAAGAGCATGCTAGTCTAGCAAGGATAGTGTTAGCACAAAGAGCATGCGAGTCTAGCACAAAGAGCATGCTAGTCTAGCAAGGATAGTGTTAGCACAAAGAGCATGCTAGTCTAGCACAAAGAGCATGCGAGTCTAGCATGGATAGTGTTAGCACAGCGAGCATGCGAGTCTAGCATGGATAGTGTTAGCACAACGAGCATGCGAGTCTAGCATGGATAGTGTTAGCACAACGAGCATGCGAGTCTAGCATGGATAGTGTTAGCACAGAGAGCATGCGAGTCTAGCATGGATAGTGTTAGCACAGAGAGCATGCGAGTCTAGCATGGATAGTGTTAGCACAAAGAGCATACGAGTCTAGCATGGATAGTGTTAGCACAAAGAGCATACGAGTCTAGCATGGATAGTGTTAGCGTTATAGAAGAAAGAATGCATATCATATCAAGACATTTCGTAAATATAAGCTTCTCACTTACATATCTCTGATATTACTTGAGTATCTGATGATTTGTCTTTAATCAAGAAATAGACATACACGTGTCCATAGTTACTCTGAATGGTCTGACATTGTAGAACATACACTCGCTGTCGGAAACGTCATACAAAACACGTGTTAATTCGTAGAAACTTGAGGGGCACCATACATTGATGGACATTCTAAATTTTGCTCTATGGTAAGGGTTAGTTTTGGGGTCAGACGTATATTGCCCACATTGGGGCCTAGAGCTGACCAACTGTTGTATGGTAAGGGTTAGTGTTGCGGTCAGACGTATATTGCCCACATTGGGGCCTAGAGCTGACCAACTGTTGTATGGTAAGGGTTGGTGTTGGGATCAGACGTATATTGCCCACATTGGGGCCTAGAGCTGACCAACTGTTGTACGGTAAGGGTTTGTGTTGGGGTCAGACGTATATTGCCCACATTGGGGCCTAGAGCTGACCAACTGTTGTACGGTAAGGGTTTGTGTTGGGGTCAGACGTATATTGCCCACATTGGGGCCTAGAGCTGACCAACTGTTGTATGGTAAGTGTTGGTGTTGGGGTCAGACGTATATTGCCCACATTGGGGCCTAGAGCTGACCAACTGTTGGTACACGGACATAGCTTACACACTTGGTACCTGTTTGTCATGTAGGATGTGTATAGAGCAACGGTGGCCAAACCACGGCTCGCGAGCCGCATGCGGCTATTCTGTGTTCACATTGCGGCTCGCGAACAATTTATGAAAGATATATTACAAGGATTACTGGAAGGTTTACAAGTCAAGTATAATGGCCCATAGTGCTTGAATGCGGCTCTCAACAATTTTTTACATTTTAATATTGCTCTCAGTTACTACAGGTCTGGCCACTCCTGGTATAGAGTGTGAAGTATTAAATAAATTTGAGGTACATATAAATGGCGTACATTGTGTACGTATAAATGGCGTACATTTTGTACGTATAACTGGTGTACATATTGTGCATATCAATGGCGTACATTTTGTACATGTAAATTGTGTATATACATTTAGTCCCTTCAGTCGACTGTGCCATTCTATGACATAAGCCGGAAGAATAGTATCGATCATTAAACCTAATACTTAATCGATTCCCGCCATTGAGACCACTCGGCACTCCCAGCCCGGGGTTTTTGGTCAGGTGATTGTCCGTGAGACATCATTGTCTCCCTTGGCGGGGATGACTGGGGCGTTCTGTCGTGAAAGAGTTCTCACGCTTGGCGGAAGTGGAGCCAGAAATTAATCAAATTGGCAGGCGAGTGGCGTTTAGTAGCGGATATTTCTACGGATGTTCAGTCATGCGGACATAGGTGTTTAACTTGCGGATGAAGATGTCCGTGGCTACGATGGATCAGAGATCTGTCTTAAAGTGTTTTGAGTTTTTGGATATATTCAAACGTTTTGATGTGACGAAAACATAATTTTTTTTAAATTACTGATTTACCACGGACAAATGCAGGGTTATTATTTTCGTTTGCTTCATTACATGTGTTAAAATATCAGAGTGCTATAGCTGTGTTAAAATAGAAATTAACCGTGACCTTTATTTTGTTTGATCGGAGACACGTTGCCATGGTAACTAAATTAATAGTGTCCTTATTGATCAGGCATGTGTTAGTATCGTTGTCAAAGTTGCCTCCTTAACGAGGCATTAGCCCTGTGGTTAAGGCTGTCTCTTTAATCAGACATCAGATCTGTGGTCAAGGCTGTCTCTTTAACCAGACATTAGCTCTGTGGTTAAGGCAGTCTCTTATAATTGATATGTCTCGCGAGCAATGACGTGACCTAATCCATCAAATAGCCCGCGAACTGCTAGTCACTTAGGCAAGTCACATCAGTATTGCAGTAATTGAAGCGTGGTACACCAATCATGTAGTAATTGAAGCGTGGTTAAACAATCATGCAGTAAATGAAGCGCGGTAAAACAAATGTTACCATTATTCAGTATTGTAATTCAAGGACATAACTCTTTGAAGTAGTACGTTCTTTGTTGACAGTACTCGACATCTGACATTATACACAGGCGTTGTTCAATTCATTGGTCCATTTTATTTGCACACCGTGTCTGGTCAGTTTCTAGAGAATGAAATGACTGATGTCGTTAGTGGCATGTTTCCATTCTTTAACTCCATGACCCTCAGAAGTGACCTCTCATCCATGACTTATCCCATCCCCCCTCATCCTCGTGGGGTCATCGGTCAGTGGTTGGTCACTCTGTGAAGGTTAGCCTCGCTAGAGGTTTACCTCGCCACATCTGGGGTCGCCCCGTTTTCCAGTGGTCCGCTGAGGGAGAGTTTTCTCTCTCCATTATGAGCGTGATTCTTGTTCGATATCCAGAATGTAGTTTACGTCTGTGAATAGAGATCGCAAGTTTGGTTTCTATAGCAACTGTGTGTCTGTAAGTAAACACGACGCAGAACGGAAATGGGCTCATTCAGATCATCGTCGGAGCCAGTGGCGTAACAACGGCTTGGCATTGGGGCAGTTGCCAAGGGCGCCGTCCTGCGCCAGTTCAAAAGGGCGCCGCTAAATCTCTAATTTTTAAATTTTTATTTAAATAAAAGGCGCCAAAAATAAATTAGCCAAGGGCGTCAAAAACCCAGTCACGCCTCTGGTCGGAGCACTCGATTTGTTTTCTGCACCAGGACCAGTGCTATGGTCCTAACATGGAACCTGAAACTACATCCAGACTGGTGCTATAATCCTATCTCAGGGACTGAAACTACACACAGACTGGTGCTATAATCTTGACTCAGGACCTGAAACTGCATCCAGACAGGTTCTATATTTCTATCTCGACCCTGAAATCTTTAAACTTGGAGCGCACCTCCCCCCCCCCAACCAACTTGGAGGTTTGCCGACAGACTTCTTTATGACATCAAATGGGAGTGAATGCAATTTTTTTCCGGACTCCCACAAAAAAATCTTGTGAAATAAAGTAGCCGGTGTCATATACCAAATTGTTTTGAAGTCCATTTGGATAAAATAATTCTGACATAACAACAAAAGATGCGATTTAAGTTGTCCTCTGGTTATGGTTATTTTAGCCGGAGTCCTCTGGTTATGGATATTTTAGCCACTGTCCTCTGGTTATGGCTATTATAGCCGGTGTCCTTTGGTTATGGCTATTTAGCTAGTGTCTTCTGGTTATGGCTATTTTAGCCACTGTCCTCTGGTTAAGGCTATTTAGCCACTCTCCTCTGATTATGGCTATTTTAGCCACTGTCCTCTGGTTAATACTATTTTAGCCAGTGTCCTCTGGTTATGGCTATTTTAGCTGCAGTCCTCTAGTCATGACATGTCCTCTGGTCATGACATGTCCTCTGGTCATGACATGTCCTCTGGTCATGACATGTCCTCTGGTCATGACATGTCCTCTGGACTTTATGAATTAAGTAATTACGAATAATTCAACTGTTCAATTCCACATGCAGGTATTTTATCTGGCACAAACGACAATGTGACACCCTGAATAACCCACACATATGACAATCCTGTTACCTCGTCTAACTGTTCCACGCATGTTTTCCGCCACCTTTACGAAGCGTTTCCTTCGCCCACCTGATATTTCATGATATTTCCGCCTCCATGTTTTCAAAACTGTCTCGCCACTGGTATCGATGTGTTGTTTTTTCTTCTAAGAAAAATGTCTAACAGGATCGATACCACCAACCATGCCATGGCCATCTTTATCTTAGCCATCTCTGACAGTGACACGAGGAATATGGTCAAACTTCTTGTGTGTTTGTTAGGGAGATGGGGGGGGGGCTGGTTGCACTAACAACTGTGTACTTCCACTTCAAGGGTTTCAATGACCTGGGCGAGTTGAGGGGGCTTCCCGGTCAAACAGCGACTGAGTTCTTGACAGATGGAAACTTTATGTTGATGCCAATAGGATGTAGGATGTCACTCTATGATTTAACTCGCTCGTGACAAGATTTAGACGTCATTTTGTGACATGATATGATGTCATTTAGTGACAGGATATAGATGGCATTCAATGACAGGATATAAATGCAATTTAGTGACAGGATATAGATGGCATTCAATGACAGGATATAAATGCAATTTAGTGACAGGATATAGATGTCATTCAGTGATAGGATATAAATTAATTCTGTGACAGGATATATTAGCAATTCTTTGAAAGGATGTAGATGTCATTTGTGACCGTATAATATTGTCATTTTTGTGACAGGAAATAGATTGATTTTGTGAAAATAAAATGGATTTCATTTTGTGACTGGATGGTTTTGTCATTTCGTGGCATTATGTTTCATGTCATTCTGTGACAGAATTGTTTTTCTGCCTCCAATCATCTTATTTGTATTGGACCACTGACATCACGTGACTGTAGCTTGTGTGCATTGTAGCGGGAACCAAACAAATCTTGGCATGACAGTGTCATGGATATCTTGTACTGACATAGTCTTGGGTATCTTGTTATGACAGTGCCATGAATATCTTGTTAAGACATTGCCATGGATATCTTATTATGACAGTGTAATGATATCTTGTTATGCCATAGCCATGGATATCTTTTTTTGACAATGCCATGGATATCTTGTTATGAAAGTGTCATGGATATCTGGTTATGACGGGTCCATGGATTTCTTGTCAGGACATTGGCATGGATATCTTGCAATGACAGTGCCATGGATATATTGTTATGACAGTGCCATGGATATCTTGTTATGATAATGCCATGGATATCTTGTTATGACAGTGCTATGGATATCTTGTCATGCATAGCCATGGATATCTTGTTATGACAATGCCATGGATATCTTGTTATGACAGTGCCATGGATATCTCGTCATGAGTGTCATTGATATCTTGTCATGACAGTTATCTAGATTCGTCTCACTCGTGACAAGTGACATGTCAGTGGACACTAATGGCGTGTGTCTGAGATAAAATACGCGATAGATTTCCAGCAATAAATGACGATTAATTGTCGAGCTTTAGTACAAAATATACTGTCAGATAATCGATACATAGCATAAATAAACGTAATAAACACAATCGACTAATCGTTACGTTTTAAACACAATCAAATACTAGATACAAAATAATCACAATAAACTAAGCGATATGTAATTAACATAAGACAACCGCTACCTAATAATAAACATTGCCAGAAACGCGATGTAAAATAATAATGTTTCGTCAGTTAATTGCTACATGATAAACACTAACAGGTAATCGAACGTAAAACAACACAGGTAATCGATCTGAGATACGAATGATCACGTAATAACTGAGACATGGCGTGACACAGAAACGTGAATTGGAAAGTTGTAACAAACCTCGCTATAACATGGGGCCAAACAGAACAGTACGTGTGACGTCACAGTGTCCCCTCGACAGCATGCAGTGGTCAGCAATCATAGTCATCTCACAGCATTGTGTAGTGGGGTGGGAGGGTGTGCACGGAGGACATCACGGTTTCCTAAACAATGCTCCGATGACGTCATGTTAACTCTCTTTGATTCAGAAACCAGTATTCTCATGCGTGTCGTGGCTACAAATCAAAACTTTTTTTCTTTAAATTTAAAAACACTTCGATCTAGCGCTCTGATTGGATGGTTAATTTGTAAAACAATTCTAGAACGGTTCAATATTGTTTTGTCCTCACCTCAGTCTGATATTGTGGAAGTCAATAAAACTAACAGACGATCACATTGTTTTCGGAGCAAGAGTACCGCCATCGCTGTGACGCCGTAGCGAGCGCGACTTCCGGCGAGTTGAACAACCCATGACGCACGCGCTGCGCTATTCTCAGAAGGCCGGCTATAATTAGCCCCGCGGTTGGCGTCAATCTCCTGCAGTGATCGCAGACACTGATTTGACACCCGTTATAGAAACCATCATCTCGTGCGTGTGTGTGTGAGTGCTTCTTTTACTTTGTTCGTCCGCACCACCATACACGGGACTTCAAAGAAACTTTACCTTATCGCCTGAGTCGACCTGGTTCTCGTTGGTGACGTCACCGGGCCAGGGACCCAATCGATTGCGCTAAAGACCGGACTAATTTGGCGGCCGTTTTTACGTCATCGGCGGAGGATCACGTGGAAAGATGCAAGAACTCGACTCCAGGATGACGTCACGGGTATGTATATAGATCTTTATGTTTATGATTTTGTTCACATGTTACTTATGTTACTCTTTTTAACATTTTTATAATAAATACATGAAACGGTAAAATATATATTATCATTAGTGATATTGATCTATAACAAAGAGATGTATAATTCTAGGAGGTGAGATTTAATTAACTGATCATTATATATGATGCCGTGTCTGAGAGATGAGGTACAAATGTTTGTCTACAATTTTTTATTTACTTTTATACACGTATGATTGGGGCTCATGGCTCTTTTATACTCATATGACCCTGTGTCATTGCCTCCGTTGAACACTCTTCACCTTTTGCCGTGGCTGATGGCTCTGTCATACATGTATGGCTCTGCCTTCTGTGCCTTGTATGGGTATGTTACTCCGTATGTCGTTTGTACAAACTGTTGTATGTAACGTAGAAGACATCTTTGATCGCTAATTCCAGCCACGCCCCGCCCACTTCATCCATATTCTCCCTTATCCAACTTCCCCCTGGATGGCATCGAGTATGCAATCCAGATATTGTGTTGTCGCTTATACGGCTGCAAGTAGTTTGTTTGTTTGTTGTTTTAAAGCTTTAAACTACAGGGTAATAATTATTATACGTCATATTACCATGCGTAACTCATTTTGTGTTCAGCTTTAAAGCGATGGATAAAGGGGCCGCCCCTGCACCCACCACATACACACACGCACATACAAACTACACCTTTGCTATGTCTACGTCCGTGGCTATCAGTGCTCCACATCAAACAAACACAACTGCATTTAATGCCACCCCTCAGCCCCCAAAACATACAAACTATACCTCCGTTTGGTCCAGGCCGGTGGCTATCGGTGGTCAAACAAACACGAGTTCCATGGACGACAACAATCCGCCATGACAACCGCACGACCTTATCGGGTGAACCTGACATTAACAGCTGATCAATGAGGTACGGGCGCCTGCTATCAGCAAGCGTGGTGTCGCGGGGGTCAGAGGATATGCCCTTTAAAATCGCCAATTAATGACGTCATATAGTAGTGCAATTTTTTTTAATCAAGCAAATTCGTCGTTTATTTACGTTTGAGGTCGGCCATTTTCTTTCCCCATTCTGTTTATTACCTCTGACAGCAATTTGATAAAGGTTTTATTTTTCGTGGTAATTAAGGTCAAGGTTATAAAAGACAAGGCTGGAAGCCATGTTTTGTTCCTGTATGCCCGGACTCCTTTTATGAAAATCTTTGATAATATTATTTATATCTGCACGCTTTAATTGTATTCAGTGAAGCGTGTTAATAAAATCGTTGAGAAACCTGCCAGCAAGCGTCACCGAGATCGACATTGACGCCTGTAACCCCCATCCCTCGCCTCCCCACCCCCGGACGTTATATCGCTTTTGATGCTACAATCCCACGTCATACCAAACTGAAGATTCCCATTAGAGGCGGATCATATCATAAATTAATGACAGGGGGAGAGGGGGTGGGATTATTGATCTATAAATAATTATGAGTCTCACGGCATTTTGACGGTTGTAGAACTGTTGTGTGTGGTTGTTTGTTTTTTTGTTGTTTTTTTGTTTGTTAATTCTATGATCAACTGTTTCACGTCTGCTACCATGTAAGGAGTTTTTTCCCGTGAATAAGTTTGAAGCTTACCTCAAAACTCCAGCTACCAAATACGCACAATTGAATATTTTAAAAAAAATTAATAAATTCCAAGTTTTAAATATGCAACATATCGCATACAATAGATAACTTTAAAACTCAAGCTTCTAAATACGCAACATTTAACAACACAAAAATTGATCACCTTAAAGTTATATCTACCAAATGTCCATCATTACGTAGACATATTTCTTATGCAATAACCTTGACCCCATTTTAGGTAGAGTGTCATCGCTCGATTCAGGTTCACTTCGGCGATTTGTCATTACAAAAGCATACATTGCGATTTGTGACCAAGATTTTAAAAAAAGAATGCATTTGAAATTAAGCCATGTTTCTATGCGTTGATTGCAATAGGTAGGCCACACCATCACATTGTAATAGCTATAGGCCACACCATCACATTGGAATAGCTAGGCCGCACCATCACATTGTAATAGCTATAGGCCACACCATCACATTGTAATAGGTAGGCCACACCATCACATTGGAATAGCTATAGGCCACACCATCACATTGGAATAGCTAGGCCGCACCATCACATTGATAGCATAGGCCACCCATCACATGGCTAGGCCGCACCATCACATTGTAATAGGTAGGCCCACCATCACATTGTAATAGGTAGGCCACACCATCACATTGGAATAGCTAGGCCACACCATCACATTGTAATAGCTATAGGCCACACCATCACATTGGAATAGCTAGGCCGCACCATCACATTGTAATAGGTAGGCCACACCATCACATTGTAATAGGTAGGCCACACCATCACATTGCAATAGCTATAGGCCGCACCATCACATTGTAATAGGTAGGCCACACCATCACATTGTAATAGGTAGGCCACACCATCACATTGGAATAGCTAGGCCACACCATCACATTGGAATAGCTAGGCCGCACCATCACATTGGAATAGCTAGGCCGCTCCATCACTCATTAAGAAACTCTTATTTCCTCGATCAAATGTGTGGCTAATTTGATCATTGTGTGTGAGTTTGTCATTAAATTGATGACATCATGACGCAGGCAGTAAGACCCACCCCCTCCCCTACCTCACGCTGATTCCAGCGCCATATTTGACCCTTCTGTCCAATCAGCGGTTGACGTTGCATTAAGCCCTCGTGATGTCTTGGGGCTCGGAAACACGAGATTCATTTCAAATGTGTTGACAAGTTGTTTAACTCATTTTATTCACTTGTCCAATACATCACTTATTCACTGTCAACAGTGTTTTAACAAATTCAACTTTATTTTTTTCCCAAGAAATAAGAAATTTTTTGATTCGGCATATACCGTGCGGTTCTCATAATCTGTTACGAAACCCCAAAATTGTGGTAAATTATTTTTGTTAAATACACAATTGAAAGTGTACTACCAACCCATCCAGCTTATTCCCCACAATAGAAACGCAACCCAAACACCAAACTGTGTGACTACCTGCTACACACAAAGTCTGTGTTTCTCTATATTGTGTATAACAACAGCGGTTGCATCTCATGAGATCCCATGATGGGGTTCAGTCGCGCAAAGTACTCTAAAACTTCCTTCTCAGAACTGAGCAATTATGTTTCTATCCATAGTTGGCATCAGCTTTGTTCAGCTCCCGGTAAGCAAAGAAACAAACCAATACATTAATTATTGAAGGCGGGTGGTGAAACCTTGTCTTCCACAAATATTGATTGGGTCCCGGGGGGCCTGAAAAAAAGAGCGGGGGCGGTGACAGCGCGCGATGAGTTTCTCAAGTGTCATCATTGATGTGTTGACATCTGGATACTGGGGTGAGGACATCAGGATGTGGTTGGGGCAGATCTCATGATGGCCGTTTGGTAATCTCACTATAATCTCGCTAAAATCTCGCTGTAATCTCACTAAAATCTCGCGATAATCTCACTAAAATCTCTCTAAAATGTCGCAATAATCCTACTAAAATATAGCTATAATCTCATAAAATCTCGCTAAGATCTCGCTATACTAAATCTCATACTCACTAAACTCTCGCTATAATCTCACTTAAATCTCTCTAAAATGTCGCTATAATCCTACTAAAATATCGCTATAATCTCACTAAAACTAATCCCTCTAAAATGTCGCTGTCATCCTATTAAAATATCGCTATAATCTCACTAAAATCTCGCTAAAATCTTGCTATATAATCTCGCTAAAATCTCACTGCGACGTTTGTATTGCATGTCACACTAAGACATCCTATAAACCTAAAAACTCACCTGTCTACCAAACTACTTAACCGCCCACATATCTGCAGATGTAGCCATCTACTCACCTACCTATATAATCACCTGTCCATGTATCTTCACGCCTGTCTTGCTATATAGTAACTTGTCTACCTATTCACCTGTCTACCCATCTACTCATCTGCTTACGCATTTACTCACCTACCTACCCAATCACCTACCTACTTACACACCTGTCTACATGCCTAAACACATGTCTACCTATCTTCTCACCTCTGTACCGAACTACATACCTTACTACCAACCCATCCAGCTTATTCCCCACAATTGAAACGCAACCCAAACACCAAACTGTGTGACTACCTGCTAAACACAAAGTCTTTTTGTTCGAAGCTTTTAAAATCTGTGTATACCTGTAATAAATAATTGCAGCTCCACCTGTAATAAATAATTGCGGCTCCACCTGTAATAAATAATTGCGGCTCCACCTGTAATAAATAATTGCGGCTCTCAGGCTCCACCTGTAATAAATAATTGCGGCTCCACCTGTAGCGCCCACTGTATAAATAATTGCGGCTCTCATTATGAGGTTGCAACATGATCCCGAATGTCCAGGTAATTCACAGCCCCTTCCAACGACAGCCGCAACCCCCTGATTTACACACCTTGTCCCACACAGGCTCACCTTTGACCCACACAGTTTCACCTTTGACCCACACAGGTTCACATTGACCCACACAGGTTCACCTTGTCCCACACAGGTTCACCTTGTCCCACACAGGTTCACCTTGTCCCACACAGGTTCACCTTGTCACACACAGGTTCACCTTGTCACACACAGGTTCACCTTGACCCACACGTGTTCACCTTTGACCCAGACAGGTTCACATTTGACCCACACAGGTTCACCTTGTCCCACACAGGTTCAACTTGTCCCACACAGGTTAACCTTTGACCCACACTGGTTCACCTTGACCCACAAAGGTTCACCTTTGACCCACACAGGTTCACCTTGTCCCACACAGGTGCACCTTTGACCCACACAGGTTCACCTTGACCCACACAAGTTCACCTTTGACCCACACAGGTTCACATTGACCCACACAGGTTCACCTTTGACCCAGACAGTTTCACCATATCCCCAAACAGGTTCACCTTGTCCCACACAGGTTCACCTTTGACCCACACAGGTTCACCTTGACCCACACAGGTTCACCTTGCCCCACTCATTGTCACCATAACTCACCACCACTCCAGCCATTAGCTCCCCCCCCACCCACCCACCATTTTCCCTCTCCTCGCCCCTCCCCTCCCTAGCCTTGAATCTTGACGTCTTCTAGCAGCGCGGTGCACTCAATTACCGCTCGTGACTTAACTCATCCCACCCCCATCTCTCTGACATCTGTCACAGGATAGAACTGCCTCGTGTCCCATGTTATGATGGGGGAGGGGGGAGTATTTGATGGCAAGAACCACCCCCACTCCCGCTCCTGCTCCCCGTATATTTATCTTCCTATCAGTAAATCTTTGATTGGGTAGATCAAAGTCCCGTGTAAGATCGTGCCGTTGGCGAGATTTCAGTTTCCTACTTGTGATTGCCACAGTTTCATTTAGGCACTGGGCTGGCCAGGCAGGAAAAATCTATTTTCTATAATTTCATGTTATTGGTATATTTGGTATTGGTATATTGTGGCTCGCCAATAATCTGAAATAAAAGTCGGTCTTTTTTTTTATTAATAAGAGAAAAGGAAGGGAGAAAAATAGCTCTTTATACTTTCGCTTGGAAAAATAAAACGTGATTTTGATATAGATTTCAATGATCTTTTTTATGATCTTTACAACTAAATAAAAACTGATGCAGTTTGCCAGGTGAATTGGATTATAAAATGTTCAGTCGTGTAAATCTGCGTACCAGGCTGCCAGCACATAATAATCAGATATCCCCCATAATTACACGGCTAAGCAGCGTCGCTGCATCCTCGTTCATTTCTCCACTATTCCGTGCTCGTTGTGAAATACTTAGTGATTGCGAAACGCCAGGAGCGCGTCCGTGTTTTCATGATTTGATCACCATGGTAGGATGATGGTGGTGATGACGATGGATTCGCTGGGTGCGTTCACTCGTGGTGCAGAAATGTGCGCGACTGCGAATGGTTGAGCTATTCTAAGGATACGTTGCGCAGCACCAAGGATATGTCGGCTGTTGCACCTGAGCATGGCACCGGCGAGGACAGGTAATCACATTTACGTTAAGAGATCATCGCTCTGTCCCCAAAAAAAATCGTCTTATTGTCAACGTAATGTCAAAATATCTTCATCTTTCTGTCAAAAAGTTATTGATCTGTCAATAAGTCATCTTTTTCAAATTAGTCTTTATTCTGTCAAAAAATCATCTTCATGTAAAAAAATTAATATTAAGAAGCGTATTTTAAATATAAGATTTCTAGGAAAGGATTTCGCGCCGTGGTCGCGTGTCGTGCCTATATTTAAACTCAGTGCTGACACACCACGTGGCACCGTCGACACGCAGTCGTCACGTGGTCAGTCAATGTAAGCTGAGTTTAGCTGTTGTTGACGACGGCTGTCTCACTGTGTCATTTCTGTCACGTCATGTCTGCTTTCTGTTTTCTTCGGGTGTTTGTTTATCAATTTTTTTACATCTGATTTAACACGTCGTCAACATCCGATGACTCATTGTTAACCTCTGATGTCACAATGTTAACCTCTGATGTCAAATTGTTAACCACTGATGTCACGTTGTTTAACTTTTCTCTCTCAATGTTAAAGTTGTTTCCCTGTATCTTGTGTAACTTATGTAAACTTTGTATATGACTGTTTTAATCTAACACAACCATTATCACATATATTTATCGGTTGATTATAAGTCATGAGAATGAATCAGGCGAATGGACTTGTAGTTTTATTCACATTTACCCGACCTCAAACAACAAGATGTATGTCTGTAGCTTATGTGAGGCAGTAGGTGATCGCTTACAGACATCTGATGTCGCACTGCACGACATGACATAAGATTAGTTCAGACAGGAAGATGTTGTTATGTTGTGATGTTGATATGTTGAGATGTTGATATGTTGTGATATTGATATCACAGACAGTTTCAAGTTGTGGTGTAAGGTTAATATCTTTTGTATTGAATCTAGTGGGTTACGTCATACTATATATTTGATATTGAATCTAGTGTGTTACGTCATACTATAGATTTGATATTGATTCTAGTGTGTTACGTCATGCTATAGATTTGATAATGAATATAGTGTGTTACGTCATACTATAGATTAGATATTGAATCTAGTGTGTTACGTCATACTATCGATTTGATATTGATTCTAGTGTGTTACGTCATACTATAGATTAGATATTGAATCTAGTGTGTTACGTCATACTATCGATTTAATATTGATTCTAGTGTGTTACGTCATGCTATAGATTTGATAATGAATATAGTGTGTTACGTCATACTATAGATTTGATATTGAATCTAGTGTGTTACGTCATACTATAGATTTGATATTGAATTTAGTGTGTTACGTCATGCTATAGATTTGATGTTGAATTTAGTGTGTTACGTCATACTATAGATTTGATATTGAATCTAGTGTGTTACGTCATACTATCGATTTGATATTGATTCTAGTGTGTTACGTCATGCTATAGATTTGATAATGAATATAGTGTGTTACGTCATACTATAGATTTGATATTGAATCTAGTGTGTTACGTCATACTATAGATTTCATATTGAATTTAGTGTGTTACGTCATGCTATAGATTTGATGTTGAATTTAGTGTGTTACGTCATACTATAGATTTGATATTGAATTTAGTGTGTTACGTCATGCTATAAATTTGATATTGAATCTAGTGTGTTACGTCATACTATAGAATTGATATTGAAACCTGTGTGTTACGTCATAATATAGATTTGATATTGGTAACTTGATTTTTACCCATATTTAATTTTCTTTCTTATACTATTGAGTAAAATCTTGTCAACTAGAGTGTACCAATGTAACAGACTAAAATCATGACTGATTCATGGGAGTATCACATGGGAGGATCACATGGGAGGATCACATGGGAGGATCACATGGGAGGATCACATTGGAGGAGTATCACATTGGGAGGATCACATGGGAGGATCACATGGGAGGATCACATGGGAGGATCACATGTAAACAGCAAGATTTAATCTTGTTTTCATTTTATCAACCGTTATCTCAAATCAAATTTGAGTATAGTGGCAGGGAAATATGTTCATATATTTTGTCATGGAACCGTTCACGTACATATAAATATATGCAAATAAGCTTGACAAATGACCCTCGCTAGGGTTGACCAATCACAGTTTATGTTTGGCAAGTGAGGGTGGTGCAGGGTGTGGGCAGGTAACAACAACCGCAGTGCGCATGTCTCGAGACCAACAAAGCGTCGGCGGTTCACTTTTGTGGTTTTCATTTATTCGTGCTGCTGTTTGTGTCCGTTCTTCCCCCCCCTCCCCGTTCTTTGAAGTATCTATGAGCAAGTCTGCGGCGCGTGCTACACCGCGGGTCGTTTCTAGTATATCTAATTCGCCAGTTTCTATATTTAGATACATGTAGTAGTGTGCACACCGCAACGAGCCGCACTATGCACACTGCACTGAGAAGCACTATATAGAAGTAAAGGAAGTGAAGAAAGAAGAAGAGGCCTGTTTCAGTGCTGTGTAATCATCTCAGTCTCTCCCCTACTTTATATTTCCTTTTGCGCGTTTGTTTATTTGTTTGTTTGTTGTTTTTATGCATTCAGTGTGTCTCATTGGGTAAAAGCAAAGAGAACAGTGCGCTCCATATATGCAATATATAGTAATTTTCGCTGCTATATTTGTTTGTTTTTTTTCTTCTATTTTAATTTAAAAAATAGACCACTAAACCTAACCCAGACCCGAAAACTAAAACTAGAACCTTTATTACGTTTATGGATAAAATAATTGCACTTATTCCCTTTTCAAGTGTAAAAATACAACATTTCATTCCCGGAAGTACGCCTCGCTCTGCCATAACAAAAATGAGCGCACCGTTCTCTTTGCATTCGCCTCTTGTTGCTCTCTTCTTTTAACCACGTTCATTCGTGTTCTTCTGATTTCTTCGTGCTGCTGTTTGTGCCCCCTTTCTTTTCCCCTTTTCTTTGCACTATCGATGAGCAATAATTCTGCGGCTTATGCTAGGCTGCGTGTTCAAATAGTTATGTTCCGAATTTCTTTGGTTAAAGTTATATGGATTAGTCTTGTAAACTTAGCCAACCCAATCAAGGAAGAACCTTCACTCGGATTATAGCGAACAACTTGAAGTCTCAAACATGTCAATAATGTTATGACGTAAATCCTCATCCTATGTCTTATCTTATCTTATCTGTTTACAGACGCTCCTTCTATACAGAAGATTATTGCGTCCTACGCTTATCTATGGTTTGTGTTTAGTCCTGCATTTTTATCAGAGATTTAAATGTTGATAAAGTGTTGGTTTTCCTGGATTCTTCAGGCAACCCATTCCACGCCCGAATTCCGGACGGGAAGAAGGAAAACTTGTTATTGTTTGTGATAGTGGTACATTTGTTGGTATTGTTTGTGATAGTGGTACATTTGTTGGTATTGTTTGTGATAGTGGTACATTTGTTGGTATTGTTTGTGATAGTGGTACATTTGTTGGTATTGTTTGTGATAGTGGTACATTTGTTGGTATTGTTTGTGATAGTGGTACATTTGTTGGTATTGTTTGTGATAGGTGTCTCTGTAGGTGACGTCAGTCTGTTACTCCCAGTATCCCTCTTCATCCGTTCACCTCTCCAAGTTGACCTTTACGCGTTTTGTCAAACAATTAACGATATCTGCTAGCGGCCTTCTGAACAAAAAGTGTTCTGCTAATGATCAGGCATCAGGGCTTCGTATTTTCACATCCATGTCTTCATCCGATTCACGTATATTGCATCCATTTGTTGGTGTTAATAAATCCATTGTGGCATCCATTTAGAGTCCCTTGCATCCCCTTGTGGGTGCAAGCATCACATTTTGTATGTCATTGTTGCCCTTTTAGGTTCACTCCCCCCCCACACAACTCACTACGAACAAACATTATAAGTTGATATTGTTTTGAGCAAATGTAACTGTTCAATTAGCAACCACGACGAAATTGTCGTTCGTCCGTCGAGTCGACGAGGACTTTCTAGTCATCCGAAGGTTGCTGGGACTGGCTGTGTCTGTGCGTGCGCAGATGGCTGATGAGGCCGATCCTTGCACGGAAGGTTCGGGAACAGAAGGGAGAAGGGGTATTTGGGACGTCTCCAGGAGAGTTGACAGCATGGGCCTTTCGGGCTTGCCTCTTCTTATCTGCGGCGGTGATCCTGTTTGCCTCGCATGCTGGAGCTCGCCATGCTGGAGCTCGCCATGCTGGAGCTCGCCATGCTGGAGCTCGCCCTGCTTGAGCTCGCCATGCTGGAGCTCGCCATAGAAATTTCTCTTTGGCAGTCTCTTTTACCACGAGGAAATAAAACTGGTGTTGATAGCAAACTACGATCTTGTGCCACATGGGGGGGGGGTACACTGAAGTTGATAGTAAACATGGCCAGAGCCCCTACCAGGCTCCAGTCGATGACAGTTAATTGAGGCCAGAATTTTCATGATAGTAATCGGAACCTTCTTGTCGTCATCACGTGACATGGATTGGTCGAAGGGTTCGGTCTAACTACCCCACCCTCCCTTCACCATCTCTAGCCTGAGAATCAGATGATTTAGCACGACTTACTACCATAACGAATCGATACTCTAACTGTAGGATGATGATGTGTCTTTAGGATCGATACCCTAACTGGTGGATGATGATATTGTGTCATTGGGATCGATTCTGCCGGCAATTATTCGACTTGACATGCTGGGCGATAATCTTTCATTAGCGATACCACGAGTTCTTGAATGTGTGTACATGCATTGATAGGCGTGAGTGTTGGTACATCTGAGTACACAAGTTGGTACATCTGAGTACACAAGTTGGTACATCTGAGTACACAAGTTGGTACATCTGAGTACACAAGTTGGTACATCTGAGTACACAAGTTGGTACATCTGAGTACACAAGTTGGTACATCTGAGTACACAAGTTGGTACATCTGAGTACACAAGTTGGTACATCTGAGTACACAAGTTGGTACATCTGAGTACACAAGTTGGTACATCTGAGTACACAAGTTGGTACATCTGAGTACACGTGTTGGCATATTTGAGTACACAAGTTGGTACATCTGAGTACACAAGTTGGTACATCTGAGTACACAAGTTGGTACATCTGAGTACACAAGTTGGTACATCTGAGTACACAAGTTGGTACATCTGAGTACACAAGTTGGTACATCTGAGTACACAAGTTGGTACATCTGAGTACACAAGTTGGTACATCTGAGTACACGTGTTGGCATATTTGAGTACACAAGTTGGTACATCTGAGTACACAAGTTGGTACATCTGAGTACACAAGTTGGTACATCTGAGTACACATATTGGTGTAAAATTGTACGCTGCCACTGTTTGCAAGAAATTTCTTTCCTCCATTTAATCCTTGTAAAGATTAACGATATTTAGATAAAATTCTCTCTATCAGTCTTTTCGTCTATATTATGTGTTATCTTTATTTTTTGTATCTTTCTCTTTTTTTTCTCTCAAGTCCTCCTCGTGTTAGATCAATTTCTCTTTTCCCCCTTCCCTCCACCACTCGCGTCATCCGTTCGTTCTTTATGCATTTGGTTGATAATACAGATTAACACAACGAGAGAAACTATTCACTTCTAGCCCACGTTTCAACGTTGACTTGGTTTATTTTTGAACTACAAGATTTTTGTACGTGGCCCACGCGTCAAGAAACATGACCCCTAGAGACGGGATGTTCTCTGATTGGCCCATCTTGAGTTTTATGGGTTTTTTTTTAAATGTCCAATGCATTGTGGCAGTTTACGGAACAAAATGTTTTCTCTATGTGTCTCCAATCAAAATAACGTTTTGAAAATCAAGTCTAAATGTAGCCATTATTTAATGGGGAATAATTTTACAATCAACAGGCCACCGGTGGGATGTGGGGAAGATGTTTGAAACATAAGTGTTCCTGTTGTAGACGAGATTTTGGATGTGCAAATAGACCAGGGTTTTAACTATGTTGGATTTTGGATGTGTATATAGACCAGGGTTTTAACTATGTTTGATTTTGGATGTGCAAATAGACCAGAGTTTTAACTATGTTAGATTTTGGATGTGCAAATAGACCAGGGTTTTAACTATGTCAAATTTGAATGTGTATATAGACTGTAATGGTTATGTTATTTCTGGATTTTTAAATGCACCACAGGTTTTATTGTGTTTCTTTTGGGTGTGTTAATAGATAATGATTTTTATTTTGCCATTTTGGATGTGTAAATAGCGCAGTCAATTTTTTTAAAGTTCTTTTTGTTTAAAATACAAAGATTTTTTTTATTGTGACTTAGTTTTTAAAAATTATAAATAGACCAAGTTTTTTCTTGTATTGGGTGTTATTTTATATGTAATTAGCTTTTTTATTTACGTGATTTTTAATGTGTAGGTCGACCTTGGTTTTTGTCATGTTAATTTATAATGTGTTAATACGGAAACAAAGTCATTGTGAAAGTTGTCCTTTAAGTGTTGTTGCTTAGAACTGTCCCCGTAACGGTGTGGCAATGTCCAGCCTATCGTGATGTTATGTTGTTGGAGCTGTCTCGTGCAGCGCAGACATTTGACACAACTGTCACAGTCTACTGTCACCGTGTACACCACACAGCACAGATGTCACAACTGTCAGTGTGTACACGACACATTTGACACAACTGTCACCGTCTACTTTGTCACCGTGTACAACCCACACAACACAGATGTCACAACTGTCAGCGTGTACACGACACATTTGACACAACTGTGACCGTCTACTGTCACCATGTACAACCCACACAAAACATGTGTCACAACTGTCAGTGTGTACACAACACTGATTTCACAACTGTCACCGTCGACTCATTGTTTCTTGCAGTCGATGCTGTGTCGACCTATTCTCTCTGATAATGTCTGACCTATATAGTGGGGGTGGGGGGGCAGAAGGGGGGACATAATCGCTGCCACATCACGCTCAATACACGCTTGGTCGGGGCGGGCACACGCAATGGTTGGGGCGGGCACACGCAATGGTTGGGGCGGGTGTTCCGTTGCTGGGCCGGGGTAGATGGTTAGGTTTGATATTAGTACAATAAACCATTTTTTTCTGTACAGCTTTGAACGACTTTCCAACGGATGTAAAGTGGATATGCTTTTTTGTTTCGTCAAACTAATATGTTTCTTCCTGTTCCGAGAAGGACATTGGCGCTGTAATTCGATTCAGCCAATTGGAGAGTTCCTGTAGTGCCTTCCATCTCGTCTCAAATCCTGGGTATCAACCTTTGGAACAACATCTGACTGTTGCTTCGTAATTTTCGCAAGCATCACATTTCTGATAACTAAATGTAAATGGTGAAGTTTATCGTATGTGGCCTTATAATGAACTAATGAAAGCAAGACTGTTTGACCCATGGCGGGTCACATCAAAACAAGAATTATTCGCCCGTGGCCAGTTATAGGAAAACAAGACTGGCTGACCTGTGGCCAGTCACATGAAAACAAGACTGACTGACCTGTGGCCAGTCACATGAAAACAAGACTGACTGACCAGTGGCCAGTTATATGAAAACAAGACCGATTAGCCAGTGGCCAGTTATATGAAAACAAGTGTGACTGACCCGTGGCCAGTTGGTCGATGACAAGATGTACGCCAGGAGACCACGTGGTCGGTTGTGAGTACGGCCCGCTGTTGATGCGCTGATGTTGTCACGGGTCATCTCAGAAATGTTGCATGATAGTGTTGTTGTGTTGATGTTGTCACATCTCCTGTCGTATATGTTGATTGATGGCTTCAGTCATGTTGTCTCCCGTATTCAGTAGTCGTAAAGATTTTCTGAAAATTCTAAATTCTCTGAGCCAAAAGTTTTCTAGTTTATCAGAGCTAATACTTGTCTAAATTCTCTGAGCCAATAGTTGCCTAAATTCTTTGAGCCAATAGTTGTCTAAATTCTCCGAGCCAATAGTTGCCTAAATTCTTTGAGCCAATGGTTGCCTAAATTCTCTGAGCCAATAGTTGTCTAAATTCTCCGAGCCATTAGTTCTCTAGAGTCTATAAGGCATTTTACTTATCCTAGATGATACCATGTTGATACTTGTATCTAACTTATCTACACATCCAACACTTTGTATTATCTCGACCCACCGTTTTGTTCGTGACATGTTTAGTATCGACCCACCACTACAGCGAGCGATCTGGGTTATTTCAATACTAATTGAGACGTTAGATTTACACTGGTATCGATCAAAACATCAATTACATTTAATGATCCTGTTGTTAGTTGACATCACGATACTTGACTGCCAAGGCAAACATGACTTACCTTCACCTTAGATGTATCATGACTTACCTTCACCTTAGATGTATCATGACTTACCTTCACCTTAGATTATCATGACTTACCTTCACCTTAGATGTATCATGACTTACCTTCACCTTAGATGTATCATGACTTACCTTCACCTTAGATTATCATGACTTACCTTCACCTTAGATGTATCATGACTTACCTTCACCTTAGATGTATCATGACTTACCTTCACCTTAGATGTATCATGACTTACCTTCACCTTAGATGTATCATGACTTACCTTCACCTTAGATGTATCATGACTTACCTTCACCTTAGATGTATCATGACTTACCTTCACCTTAGATGTATCATGACTTACCTTCACCTTAGATGTATCATGACTTACCTTCACCTTAGATGTATCATGACTTACCTTCACCTTAGATGTATCATGACTTACCTTCACCTTAGATGTATCATGACTTACCTTCACCTTAGATGTATCATGACTTACCTTCACCTTAGATGTATCATGACTTACCTTCACCTTAGATGTATCATGACTTACCTTCACCTTAGATGTATCATGACTTACCTTCACCTTAGATGTATCATGACTTACCTTCACCTTAGATGTATCATGACTTACCTTCACCTTAGATGTATCATGACTTACCTTCACCTTAGATGTATCATGACTTACCTTCACCTTAGATGTATCATGACTTACCTTCACCTTAGATGTATCATGACTTACCTTCACCTTAGATGTATCATGACTTACCTTCACCTTAGATGTATCATGACTTACCTTCACCTTAGATGTATCATGACTTACCTTCACCTTAGATGTATCATGACTTACCTTCACCTTAGATGTATCATGACTTACCTTCACCTTAGATGTATCATGACTTACCTTCACCTTAGATGTATCATGACTTACCTTCACCTTAGATGTATCATGACTTACCTTCACCTTAGATGTATCATGACTTACCTTCACCTTAGATGTATCATGACTTACCTTCACCTTAGATGTATCATGACTTACCTTCACCTTAGATGTATCATGACTTACCTTCACCTTAGATGTATCATGACTTACCTTCACCTTAGATGTATCATGACTTACCTTCACCTTAGATGTATCATGACTTACCTTCACCTTAGATGTATCATGACTTACCTTCACCTTAGATGTATCATGACTTACCTTCACCTTAGATGTATCATGACTACTTACCTAGATGTATCATGACTTACCTTCACTTAGATGTATCATGACTTACCTTCACCTTAGATGTATCATGACTTACCTTCACCTTAGATGTATCATGACTTACCTTCACCTTAGATGTATCATGACTTACCTTCACCTTAGATGTATCATGACTTACCTTCACCTTAGATGTATCATGACTTAACTTCACCTTAGATGTATCATGACTTACCTTCACCTTAGATGTATCATGACTTACCTTCACCTTAGATGTATCATGACTTAACTTCACCTTAGATGTATCATGACTTACCTTCACCTTAGATGTATCATGACTTACCTTCACCTTAGATGTATCATGACTTACCTTCACCTTAGATGTATCATGACTTACCTTCACCTTACATGTATCATAACTTACCTTCACCTCACGGGTATTGATTGGACACTATCATAGCTTACCTTCACCTTACAGGTATCATAACTTACCTTCACCTTACATATATCATAACTTACCTTCACCTTACAGTTATCATAACTTACCTTCACCTTACATGTATCATAACTTACCTTCACCTTACATGTATCATAACTTACCTTCACCTCACGGGTATTGATTGGACACTATAATAACTTACCTGCACCTAACATGTATTATATCTTACCTTCACTTCACAGGTATTGATGGGACACTATCATAGCTAACCTTTACCTTACAGGTATTGCTGGGACACTATCATAACTTACCTTCACCTTACAGGTATTGATGAGGCACTATCATAACTTACAGTCACCTTACATGTATCATAACTTACCTTCACCTTACAGGTATTGATGAGGCACTATCATAACTTACCTTCACCTTAGAGGTATCATAACTTACCTTCATCTCACAAGTATTGATGGGACACTATCATAACTTACCTTCACCTTACAGGTATTGATTGGACACTATCATAACTTACCTTCACCTTAGAGGTATCATAACTTACCTTCACCTCATAAGTATTGATGGGACACTATCATAACTTACCTTCACCTTACAGGTATTGATTGGACACTATCATAACTTAACTTTACCTTACAGGTATTGATTGGACGCTATCATAACTTACCTTCACCTTACATGTATTGATTGGACACTATCATAACTTACCTTCACCTTACAGGTATTGATTGCACACTATCATAACTTACCTTCACCTTACATGTATCATAACTTTAACTTACCTTCAACTCACGGGTATTGATTGGACACTATCATAACTTACCTTCACCTTACATGTATTAATTGGACACTATCATAACTTAACTTTACCTTACAGGTATTGATTGGACACTATCATAACTTACCTTCACCTTACATGTATTAATTGGACACTATCATAACTTACCTTCACCTTACAGGTATTGATTGGACACTATCATAACTTACCTTCACCTTAGAGGTATCATAACTTACCTTCACCTCACAAGTATTGATGGGACACTATCATAACTTACCTTCACCTAACATGTATCATAACTTTAACGTACCTTCAACTCACGGGTATTGATTGGACACTATCATAACTTACCTTCACCTTACATGTATCATAACTTTAACTTACCTTTAACTCACGGGTATTGATTAGACACTATCACAACTTACCTTCAGCTTACAGGTATTGATTGGACACTATCATAACTTAACTTTACCTTACAGGTATTGATTGGACACTATCATAACTTATCATCAGCTTACAGGTATTGATTTGATACTATCATAACTTACCTTCACCTTACAGGTATTGATTGGACACTATCATAACTTATCTTCACCTTACATGTATTGATTGGACACTATCATAACTTACCTTCACCTTACAGGTATTGATTGGACACTATCATAGCTTACCTTCACCTTACAGGTATCATAACTTACCTTCACCTTACATATATCATAACTTACCTTCACCTTACAGTTATCATAACTTACCTTCACCTTACATGTATCATAACTTACCTTCACCTTACATGTATCATAACTTACCTTCACCTCACGGGTATTGATTGGACACTATAATAACTTACCTGCACCTAACATGTATTATATCTTACCTTCACTTCACAGGTATTGATGGGACACTATCATAGCTAACCTTTACCTTACAGGTATTGCTGGGACACTATCATAACTTACCTTCACCTTACAGGTATTGATGAGGCACTATCATAACTTACAGTCACCTTACATGTATCATAACTTACCTTCACCTTACAGGTATTGATGAGGCACTATCATAACTTACCTTCACCTTAGAGGTATCATAACTTACCTTCATCTCACAAGTATTGATGGGACACTATCATAACTTACCTTCACCTTACAGGTATTGATTGGACACTATCATAACTTACCTTCACCTTAGAGGTATCATAACTTACCTTCACCTCACAAGTATTGATGGGACACTATCATAACTTACCTTCACCTTACAGGTATTGATTGGACACTATCATAACTTAACTTTACCTTACAGGTATTGATGGACGCTATCATAACTTACCTTCACCTTACATGTATTGATTGGACACTATCATAACTTACCTTCACCTTACAGGTATTGATTGCACACTATCATAACTTACCTTCACCTTACATGTATCATAACTTTAACTTACCTTCAACTCACGGGTATTGATTGGACACTATCATAACTTACCTTCACCTTACATGTATTAATTGGACACTATCATAACTTAACTTTACCTTACAGGTATTGATTGGACACTATCATAACTTACCTTCACCTTACATGTATTAATTGGACACTATCATAACTTACCTTCACCTTACAGGTATTGATTGGACACTATCATAACTTACCTTCACCTTAGAGGTATCATAACTTACCTTCACCTCACAAGTATTGATGGGACACTATCATAACTTACCTTCACCTAACATGTATCATAACTTTAACGTACCTTCAACTCACGGGTATTGATTGGACACTATCATAACTTACCTTCACCTTACATGTATCATAACTTTAACTTACCTTTAACTCACGGGTATTGATTAGACACTATCACAACTTACCTTCAGCTTACAGGTATTGATTGGACACTATCATAACTTAACTTTACCTTACAGGTATTGATTGGGACACTATCATAACTTATCATCAGCTTACAGGTATTGATTTGATACTATCATAACTTACCTTCACCTTACAGGTATTGATTGGACACTATCATAACTTATCTTCACCTTACATGTATTGATTGGACACTATCATAACTTACCTTCACCTTACAGGTATTGATTGGACACTATCATAACTTACCTTCACCTTACAGGTATTGATTGGACACTATCATAACTTACCTTCACCTTACAGGTATTGATTGGACACTATCATAACTTACCTTCACCTTACAGGTATTGATTGGATTGACCAGGCGGTGGTGTTCAAGTAGATTTCCTTTGTTTTTTGAATGGGAATAACTCATCATCGGAAAGCGTGTTGTTTTTCCCGGCAAAATGGAACTGAAGTCTGAGAGCGCGGAAAAAACGTTGAGAATCGCTCTGTAGTTGAAAACGGTCGCAAGATGGTGTAAGAGGAATGAATTTAAGACCCTTAGATAGAAGGGATCGTTCATTCTCTGAGAGTTGTAAATCTGGGGGTATGCAAATTACTAAATTCTTGTTGGTGGTGGTCTGTTGAGGTATAACTTGAGGAGGTTTAAGTTTACCAAGCTTCTTCTTTTTGTTAGTTGATAGAAACAGATATAAATCCCGGTTGAGTTGGTGGATAATGACTCTAATGAAGTTAAGTGCCAAGTGGTTATCACTTAACTTGGATCTCATACGGTCTTCAAGGCTGTATATCTGGGTGCTGAGATAAGCGATATACCGTTTGTGAGAGTGTACGAGAAGACGCATGCGTTGAAAAGCAACTTTTCTCTCAAGTGATAAAAGTTGAGATTTATCCTTAGAATTAAATGAAGCAGATGCCGGGTTAAAATTGCTGTTAAAGCCTTTGGGTATTAATTGGAGGCGAATGCAATTATTAAGAAAGTTGAGATGAACAGTGTATCTGTTTTTTTAAAGAGTTTAAAGGCCAGGTCTTTGCAATCGTTACCTAAGTCAGGTGTTAGTAAACTGAACGCAGTTAAAATAAAGGATCTCAGTTGGTTCATAGTACTTTTGATAGAAGGCATAGTGGTCAAGTAAAAGGAAGGGCTAAAGGAGAAGTGAGAGGAATATAGGAATGAACAACAAAACGAAAATAAAACAAAACCCAAACACAAAGTAGCAGTCAAAAGGTGAAAGTAAATAAAGTAATGGCGGTGAGACTGCAATCAGGCTTTTAAAAAGGTAAATGCATAAAATAAAAACATTACTGTAACTCTCCAGAAGAACTGCCTCCTCACTTCGGCCTACTTCAAACCTACGGACAGTCACTCTTACCTACTCTATCCCTCGTCTCATCCCAAATCCTGTAAGGATTCTATTCCATTTTCACAACTCCTTCGCCTCCGTAGGCTGTGTCAATCTAATGAGGACTTTTTGGAAAAGGCGTTGGAAATGGTGGAGTTTTTTAGACAAAGGTCTTACCCTGAAGCTATACTTCAATCTGCACTTCAGCGAGTTAAAAACTTCACTCGTGCCGACGCCTTTGTATCACGCTCCAGTGATAGTAATGAAAGGAGCAAATTGGTGCTCACATACCATCCCCACAACATCAGAGCAAAGGAAATATTTTTGAAAAACCGCACCATCCTCCTCGCGGACCCTGAGACAAACAACATATTTTCCACCCCACCCCTCATTGTATTCAGGAGGGATAAAAATCTGCGAGACCTATTGGTTCGTAGCCGTCTGCTTATTCCGTCCTCCCATCTGGGCACCAAGCCATGTGGTCGTAATCGCTGCAAGACATGTCCCTTTGTTACCCAGACGGACCAGATTGTCTTCCCTAAGGGGATATTCAAGATTAGGAATGGCTATCTTTGTACTAGCCGCAATGTGGTCTACACCATTGTGTGTAAGCGCTGTCCTTTGAAGTACATTGGTGAAACGGGGAGGTTACTCTCTTGCCGTATCGCGGAACATGTACGGGCCATTAAACAAGACAAACAGTGTCCTGTCTCCCGACACTTCAATGGACGGGACCACATGGGCGTCGATGACATGTCTGTCACCGCCTTGGTTTCTTGTACAAACACACCCGGCCGGGTCAGTCTGGAGAATAGACTAATCCATGAATATGGGACTCTTACACCACATGGGATCAACGTTGTGTTCGCACTGACAAGCTGATTGATTGGCCACACCCACCCTTTCCTTTCCTATTTAAGCTCTTACTTTTCTCTCCTTGCTTTATCTCTACTGGATTACTTGGATTTCACCGCAGCTAAGTGTTTTTTTTTCTATTATTTCGTTTTATTCGTTTCATTTGTGTACTATTTGTCCGTTGAAGAAGGCTCTTTGCCAAAACGTTCGCTGTTGTGTTACGTCCTGTCAGGCCTACTAATACCCTGTTTTTATTTTATGCATTTACCTTTTTAAAAGCCTGATTGCAGTCTCACCCCCATTACTTTCTTTACCTTACATGTATCATAACTTACCTTCACCTTACATGTATCATAACTTACATTCACCTCACAGGTATTGATGGGACACTATCATAACTTACATTCACCTCACAGGTATTGATGGAACATTATCATAACTTACCTTCACCTTACATGTATCATAACTTACCTTCACCTTACAGGTGTCGATGGTACACTATTATAACATATGTTTACCGTAACGATCTCGATGGGATAATAGAGTATTTTGTGTCTGAACAATCAGCCTAAACGTGTAATTTCTAGCACCCACCTTTCTGTCTACATCTCTTAATCTCTACATCTCTTAATCTCTACATCTCTTAATCTCTACATCTCTTAATCTCTACATCTCTTAATCTCTACATCTCTTAATCTCTACATCTCTTAATCTCTACATCTCTACATCTCTTACATCTCTTAATCTCTAAATCTCTTAATCTCTACATCTCTTCCATCAAGGTTCTATCTCGTCCATTCAGATTTATCTAATAACACGCTGCTAAATTTCTACCTACCATCCAGGCTTAATGTTTGCAAACCATCCAGGCTACATTTCTATCGACCATCCATGCTACATTTCTACCTACAATCCAGGCTTAATGTTTGCCTACCATCTAGACCAGTGCTTCTCAAACTTTTTAGTATGGCGGACCGGCAGGAATTTTTTCCATGGCACCAGGGAGCTGTGCACTATTTTCCCTGCACTGACAATATTTTCTGTCCTTTTTTTTTAGAACATCTGCGGACCGGCAGCGGATGGCCCACGGACCGGCACCGGTCCGCGGACCACCACTTTGAGAAGCACTGATCTAGACTACATTTCTACCTACCATCCATGCTAAATTTCTACCTACCATCCAGGCTTAATGTTTGCCTACCATCTAGACTACATTTCTGCCAACCATCCAGGCTACATTTATATCTACCATCCAGGCTTAATGTTTGCCTACCATCCAGGCTACATTTCTATCTATCACAGTCTATTTTTCTAACTCATCTCTGTTTTATTCTCCTCCCCTCACTGCTTCTCGTGGCTGTCTCCCCCCTCCTTCCCTCCTTCCCTCTCTCCCTACCTCCCTTGCTGTGTAATCACCGGTCTCACATTTCACATCTACTCCAAGTCCATCGTTTCCCACGTGACCACTCGGTTTCCCCGTCTACCACAGTGCAACACGCCCACAGCCTCACCCACAAATGAACACTCTACTCAACAACTGACTACAGTCTTAATTTCCACTGTGCTGACATGTCTGGCCCGGACAGTTGGATAGTGTCATAGTGAAGACAACGTTTGTGTCTCTAACAACAGTGAACTCCGGCAAGGAATTGTCCCACGTGACTTGGAGTCGTTCAGAAAAGTGGAGTCATGTGACTCTTGTGAAAATGTTGTTGTTATTAGTTATATTTATTGGTATATTAAGCTTATACATCAGCGCTGGTATTGGCATCAGCCCCAATTATTGTTCACATACCGTGAAATTTTATATTGATATTATAGGATGAATCAAATAAACTTATAGCCATCATGTGCTATGTTAGGACTCTGCATTTAGATTTCAAGGACACTTCTATACATTCCAATTAAATATTTTCCTACAACTATGATCAGTGGTGTAGATTGGGGTGGTACGCCAGGGGCGGAGAGAGAACTTTTCCGCCAACTCCCACGGGGGAAAAGAAATTCGATGGTTAAACCGAAAATACCAAATCCTCGACATAGCAAAAATATGCCGCCCGGGGTATAAGGACCCACCTACCGAACGCCCCTGGTAATTATTATCTTAATGAATTCCTCTACAGGAGGAGGATGGTACCTTTTCTATTGATACTTTACTTTTCCTGCTTCCATCCGTCCATAAAACTCCAGTTGGTGGATGTTTGAGGTTGCGCTACTTGGTAAGGTAAACTTCATCAATTGTCTATTTAAAGAGCATGAAGACACAGCTATTTCGTCTTTCTGGATAGTGGTCGTGTTGTGTGTTGTACGACTACAGACCCAATCGAGGAGGGTTCGAGTCCTGGTTTAGCGAATTTAATCTAAGTTGTAACACGCTTCCATCTGAAAAAAAACAATTTCTTACAACTTTATTTTCATTGCTAGTTGATAAGATTCTTCGAGTCTGTATTCACGTAAAATGCCTCTAAAGTCTCAAAGAAATTGTTGTATGCACAAAATTTATCATGTTAATTCATAGATATCCATATCTAGTTTCAATATCATTCATTCTCTTCCCCGATACAAACACACACGCTTGACATACACGCTTACCTCAATGTGACATAATCACACACTTAATGCGACATACACGCTTACCTCAACGTGACATAATCACACACTTAATGCGGCATACACGCTTACCTCAACGTGACACAATCACACACTTAATGTGGCATACACGCTTACCTCAACGTGACATAATCACACACTTAATGTGGCATACACGCTTACCTCAATGCGACATAATCACACATTTAATGTGGCATACACGCTTACCTCAACGTTACACAATCACACACTTAATGCGGCATACACGCTCACCTCAACGTGACATAATCACACACTTAATGTGGCATACACGCTTACCTCAACGTGAAATAATCACACACTTAATGTGGCATACACGCTTACCTCAACGTGAGATAATCACACACTTATTGTGGCATACACGCTTACCTCAACATGACACAATCACACACCTAATGTGGCATACACGCTCGGAAAAGTAAATGTGACGTAAATACGCGTGGCATAAAGAATTTGTCACTTACCACGACACATGACGTACACGTGACATAACAGAGACCTCTACAGGTGGTCAAGGCTCGCCAACGTGATGTAACCCATACCTCTTTACGGGGTCAAGACAAGTGAATGTGACATTTTAGAATTTAAAAAAAACATTCAATGTAAAACAGACACACCATACGCCCCACCCATTGCGACACAATCACAGACGCCCCACCCACTGTGACACACTACACAGTCACCCCGCCCACTTTGACACACCCACAGACGCCCCGCCGACTGTGACACGCCCACAGACGCCCCGCCCACTGTGACACACCCACAGACACTCAGCCCATTGTGACACACACATAGACGCCCCGCCCACTCCGACACACCCACAGACGCCCGGCACACTATAACACACCATAGATGCCCCACCCACTGTCACCCACCAAAAAACACAGCCCTCAAACTTGACAACAAATCGTGTCAGAACCCCCTTTCGAATAACACCTCAACTGTTTTGTTTATTTGTTTCTTTTTCTGTCTTGTGTGTTTAGCGCGTCGGCCATATTATTTAATAATCGAACGATGCTACGCCCGTGTGCGGTTACCATGGCGACAGGCGGGGATAATGCACTTGGGCATCGGTCTTTTTCGCTGTCAGCATTTATCACCCATTGTTATTTCCCCTTTTGTTTCTGTTATTGCTGCCGTGCTGGTTCTATAATCTCCTCCCTCCCCCCCCCCACGTAACCATTCTTCCTACAACCCCCCACCCCCACAGAAAAAAAACAACAACACACACATCGATGGATATCTATACTCATGCCGACACCCACACATAACTGCACTCACAACCACTAGCTACACTACACATCCGCAAGTTTGTAGTGGTACACGTTGGTGATGTGGCGATAGTGTGTGGGGGTTGGGGGGGGGGTTGTTAAGTCAATCAATGCCGTCGGAGACTTTGTCTCTGTCCTGGAGTTCATGCCGCAAATCGTGACCGATATATTAGAGGGGGGGGGGAGTGGCGAGGTGGTGTGTCGGGGCGGGGTGGGGTGGGGTATACTGTCTTCGTATTCATCTTTACTGAGAGTTGTACTCGGGGGAGAGGGGCGGCTTTCAAGGGCATTTATTTTGTTAAAGATTAAAGAGAGTTTGCTAAGTGTAATGTCAGGTTTCATTGTTGGCATAAGTTATTTGTTTGTGGTGAAAGTGTTTTTATATAGGTTAAAGTTTCTTTTTGTTGCAATAGTGTCTTTAGTATCAAGAGTTGCTTTTGGCGGTGTGTGTGGAGTGTTAGAAATGGGTTTCGAATTTCTGAGTGGATCCAAGTGAGTGATCAGTGATCTGTGTGTGTGATCTTTGTGTATGATCTATGTGTGTGATCTGTGTGTGTGATATGTGTGTGTCATATGTGTGTAGTTCTGAGTGTGGAATCAGGCACGATGCTCTGTTTATGAAATATGTGTGTAAGAACTGTGCGTGAGATCTGCGTAAGATATGTGTGTGATCTGTGCTTGAGATCTGTGTGTGAGATATGTGTGTGTGATCTGTGTGAGGTATATGTGGCGGATCGGGAAGATGTATTGCATCAGTTCGATGATTTGCCATTGCTGATTAGCAGTTTGTAATTCTATTGTTTGTTGTTTTCGTGTGAATTGTGTAGATAATAATTCATCAATCAATCATTCAGTTTATTTGTGTATGGATGGAGTGGATATATTGGATATACAGTGCTTTTGACAGTAGTTTAAATGTATACATTACATTTTAGTGTGTGATAATATCTTATCAAATTTACGGAACTAATGTTTATATTGGATTGGTTTTTTCAAATAATGTATAATTCATTACTGTGTTCAAATATTTTTAGAGAGATTTAATATCACTTTAATAGAAAAATTATTTTAATAAATTGCACTACATAATGACATCTTAACATTTTAATTAACATCCAAGGTCTAAAATATGACACGTTCTCTTTATTCTTCTCAGCCTGCAGCGCCACCGCACGGCAGACAACCTCAGAAGCGTCTGGGATGCCAGCGATGGCGCCAGCAAGCGAGGCAACCAGCTCTTCTCATGGGACGACGACTTCTGGCGGCAGACGACAAGGAAGGGCCCCCACAGCATCTCGTCATCGGCGTCGACATTTGAGGAGGTCGAATCCCTGTGCCTGTCCAAGAGCTCCTCAGACTCTATGAGCAGCAACCAGCGGCCTTGGGAGAGGGCAGGTCATGGTGTCGGGGGTCAAGGTCAGGGGCTGTGGGGCGCCAAGAGAAGGTTCGTTTCCCGCCAGAGTTCCACGACGAGCACCTCCACGTCCAGGTCCAGCGGACTGCTCCCTGACCACGCAGGGGCAGAAGGCGACGGTGGACACAACAGCAATGCCTCCATAGCGGATACGCTGCTGGAGAGCATGGAACTCTTGGGCGCTCGGGGGAATCTCGATCTTGCAGATAAAATATATCTGGAAAAAATTTTCCACCGGGTTTTGGATTGGAACAACGGCATGCCCGTGTCGTCTGCTACATCGTCAAACGCAATGGATAAACATTTCTGGGGGTCCGTCCAGCAGATGGCGCTAGAGGATCAGCGGGATGCTACCTCTCCGCGGTCCCACATGGCCTTAAAAGAAAAACTGGAGAATTTGACTAAAGGGGAAAATTCCCCGTTGAAATCCAAGCCCTCGTTATCTCCTCGTTCCCTGGCGTCTCCGAACACGGAAAAGAGACGCCGCCGTGACCTGATTATTCCAGATGACGAGGAGACGTCGAGTGTTTCTTACAGAAATCAGAAGTCACCGAACCCGGTTTCGAAAGCCGGGCCGCTGTCCAGAACGGCGTCCTACTCGTCGAGAGACACGAGCAGGTCGAAAGATTACAGCGGCCCAGAGTCAGTGAGCAAGTATTCATATCTGTCGTCAATGTCGTCGCTGAGCATGGACAACGGTTCTCTCAGGGGCTCGCCCCAAGGCAGCATGGCGCCCCCGGCCCATCACCCCAATCTGTCAACGTTCCTCCCCGCGCCCCTCAGACTGAGCGGAAGTTTTGAGAGCACGGCTTCGCCGCCCGACACGTACATGTTCAACCAGCCGTACACCACGAGCCACGCCGAGAGGGTTCTCATGGGGTTGGGGTTCGGGGCCACCGAAGGGTTCCTCCCGGAAAGGTTTTTGCGCGACTGGTACATGAAAATATCAAAGGCGCAGTTGGAGGCCCAGATGGCAGCACAGGCGGAACTGAAAACCCCGGAACCGTTCGAGAACCCCCCGGCGTTCGGTCCCGCGGGATCCCAACCAAATCTCCCGTCGGACGCCAACCCGGATTCGCGACCGGCCCGTCGCCGGGACAGTCACGTGAGCACGGTCTCTTCCATCCTCGACGAGGCGTCGAGCTACTTGCCCACAAGCAACAGCCAAGATTCAAAAATCCAACGCCTTAAGGAGTACATAGCGGCGTATTCCAACAACACCCAGTCTCCGACAGAGGGCAGGGACTTCAAGGTCAGACATTTCGCCACTTCCAGGCAAAAGTCTCTCCCTCTGTACCTGGAGACTCTGTCTGAGGAGGAGGAGGGGAGATCGCGGATATCTGGTGTCGATCCCTTCGACAAGGAGGCACGGCTGCAGATGTTCATCTCGGACGCCATGTCCAGCAGCGGAAAGAGTACGGGCTCCAACTCTGAGCACTCGTACATCAGCAGCAACCAGTCCGAGAGCGACTCGATGAGCAGCTGCTCGGAGAAACGCTCGCACAGCAGCCAGCAGCTGCACATACAGCACCAGCACGCGTACAAGAGACATTTAGCCGAGCAGAAACAGCTGGAGAAGAATCGCAGGCAGGACGAGGATAAAACGGGGGAGAGATCTTCCAAGGGAAAACAACTCGGGGTGGGAGGCGATGAAACGCGCAAGGTGCATCCCAAGAAATCTCCCGTCAGGCAAATAACAGTGAGGAGAAACGGTGCTAAGTCTGAAACAGAAAAAAGTGTTGATGTCAGCCAAACGAAACAGGCACAAGAAGCGAATGATAACAATACTAAATCTTCAGCGGTAAAAGATAACGTTAAAAATTTCGTGTCGCAAAGTTTAAATCAAACCCCTCAAATACGTGAATCGATGCAGCACTCCAAGGACAGCCTCGAGGTGGAGGACATTATGCAGAACCAATCAACGAGAGTTGGTCGCGCCGTGAAGGCCGTCACAGGCCAGTTCCAGGCCAGCGCCCAAACGATAGGGGGAGATAACAAGATGTCCGGCAACGTTGAGCCTGCCATGGTGTCCATTGTGTTGGAGGACGTCGATCGTGACGTCACTGGGTCCGGCTATGACACTATGATGTCCATGTCGTATCTTGGCCTGCCGGCCTCCAGATGCTCCTCCTCGTCCCTGTCCCCCATACCCCAGTCACCCGTAACGGTCATCGAGGTGGGGCTCGACAACCAGCAGGACAGTCTGGACACGGAGGGTACGGGGTCTTCCAAGGAAACCGACGATGACGTCACGGCGTCCAGCACGATGGCGCCCGAGGGCGGCTCGATCAAAAAAATGCGGCGCAGCAAGAGCCGATGCTCTGGCGCCTACAAACAATCAGGCCCCGAAGATTTCTACTCCAGGAGGAACAGCGGGGCAGCGTCCCCGGTACCGAACTTCTTAAACCGAGTCAGCCCGTCGTCGGAATACAGGGAGCTTCAGCCGAGGAGGCGCTTGTCCCTCGAGGTTCCCCTCATGCCTGAAGTGAGACAGATGCTGGACAGGCAACGAGCGCTGAGCGTCAACCAAATCTGTGACAACTACCCCGAGCACGAGCCGCCGAGGCGGGACTCGAGGCGTAGGGCGTCGTTTTCTGAAGAGGACCCCATCATCATTAATGACGTATTGGCCGAGCACGTGAAAGGGATGCAAGGGGAGACGAATAGCTCTCCCGGGGCAAAAACGGCGGTGAAGAGGAAGAACAGCGGAGAGGTCGTTGAAAAAAGGACCGACGTCAAGTCGGGCCTCGATATGAACCACAACGGAAGTCATTCAGCGACTGCCCATAATGCTGGTCAGCTGCAGAGATCGGGGTCACAGACAGAAGACAAGTGTCAGTGCTGCTCAGAGGCGAAGCTAAGCCACCAGAACTCAAGCGGCGTCGACACACCGACAAATACGGAGAAACCTCAGTTTGACTTCAGCGTCAGCAGGAGCACCGAAAGCAGCCCGGGGTCGGCAAAGTCGGCCTTTCGAGTGGCGACACGGTCTCGGAAAGATGTTCCCAGCAGTGGTTACTTCTCGGAGGTCAGTGAAACGGACATTGACGAGTTCCCGATGGGTGTGATGCCAGTCATCTCCTACAACCCGCGGTTAATTAGCAGCATCGGCAAAACACTTCAGTCCCAAGGATCCGACGCCGATACGCCGAAGAAGGAGACAGAAGACCGGAACCTGGTAACGTCGCCGACGCTGACCTTCTCCGACTCAAGACCGTCAGTGCGAGACATCAGGTCCGGTCAGGGGACCGGAAACAGGGTGTACAGCATCAGCAGGGCTGTTCAGGTCAACGACACGGCGTTCAACCAACGCGTCCCGTACACCACACACCACCATCTCCACCATCCTCACCTGCACCACGGCCTGTCACGTGACTCCGACTACTACCTCGCATGTGACAGAGAAGTTCAGTGCTTGTTGGAATGTGAACATTTCAGCGGCCGCAATTTTACCGAGGTAGGTTTTGGGAAATTTCACAAATTTACTCAGACTGGGGTCCCCACGTTTGAGATATCTTGTCAGACAAACGAATCCGATGGTGACGTCACGACACACGATAGTGTTTCAGGAGCCCCGGGATGCACTGCTCGCTCAGAGTCCAGGGGCGTCAACACCGTCATGTCACTGATTGGCCGGGAACACGTCAACGAGATGATCGCGTCCAGTCCCGGCATGCCGCGAACAGACTTCCATCTGGTGGACGAGACTCTTAAATTGATAGAAGACGAACTCAGTATTATAGACGCCAAAGAGACTATTCGAAACATTCTCAACACGAAAATAGTACCAGGTGACATTTTTTCCTGCCCTCCACCTCCCGACCTTGACCCCGTTTTCAGGGGCAGGATAGCAAGCACGCCTAACCGCCCATTGGTAACGGTACGACCCGAACTGCTACAAAACCGGACGAAAAGTCTGTCCGCCGACGAACGTCTTCCCACGAGATTCGCGCCGTCCACGTGGATTGACGCCACAAAGTTATACACCTCGCTCGACGACTCTGTGGATGTGCTTGACGGCTGGATAAACAAGCAAGTTACGAGAGTCGACGAGGACAGTGTGTTCAGCGATAGACTTCCTGGAGCCCAGAAATACGGAGCCCCTACCGAGAGGTGGCTTCCTCTGGAAGAAGAACGAGTTTCAACAGACAGGGAAAGCCACTACGGGTTAATGCGATCTGACTCGCACAACAGATACAACCAGAGAAATCTATCCGTCGAGGCGGGAGAGAGGTCTGCTTTTTACAACCCCCGTGTCCCGTCACTCGACGAATACAATGAACGCGAAGTCGTCAAGTCTCGCGGTCCCGGAAGTGGGGGTGGAAGTGGCTCATCAAGCGAAGACTATCCAACGGTCAGTTCTCAGGGTCTTATGGTGAAAATGTTTGAGCTTCAGCAAGGTCTGACGTCATCGTTGAATCCAAGGAAAGATGACTCCGAGACGGACGGTTCTGCTGACCTGCAGGACGACACCGTGGAAGTTCGGCCTGAATCCTTGGACCTCTACGATTTCCCCAATGAAAACGCCAACACGAGTTTCAGGTTCCAAACACAGAGTAAAGTTTCAGAATGGCGCCGATTTTCTCTCCCCATTTTGGAGCAATGCGCCCCTTCCAAACGAGGACACTCGAAGCTGTCGAGACTAAAATACCAGAATAACTCATCACAGAAGTCTTACAAAAGCCTTGACTTGGAGATGGACTTCATGCAGGCCAGTGAGCCACTGGGCAGCCTCGGCCCGAGGTCGTTCACACGTACTGTAAGCTCGGAAACTAAACCATCTGAACTCAGGTTAGGAAAAACGAGAACTGATTTCCCGAGTCGAAACACCCATGGTAGCGAGGTTTTTGAAGACTCGATGGCACGGGTGTTTAGCAACGGCGAGTCCAATGGTTCACCAAGGGAGGTGACTCCGGAAGTAGATGCTGGGATGGATTTGTTGAGGACGCCACTCAAAGTGGATATATCGGTGTCCAAGATGCAGAAGCCGACATCACCGCTCATGACGGCATTGAGAGAAACCCATTCCCCTGGGAGCGTGGGGAGTGGGAAAAGCACTCCGGAAATCTTAATATCTCCGCTGCGAGCTTTCCAGGTGGACTTTCTGCAGGTACCCGGCTCTCCTAAGGATTACCTGACAAAAGCTGCGTACCCGTCAGTGTCAGGCTCCCCGACCAGCCCCCATTCGTTAAGTCCTCTCGCCGAAGTGACCCAGGTCAGTAATGCCACAACCAGCGATTCCAACGTTTTCATGTTCGGTAAATCTCGGTCGGAGTGGATTAAGTCGAGAAAGGAGTTTTCAGACTTGCGCAGGGCGTCGATGGCTGAATCGGACGTCCCGGCGTCCACCATTGGTTCTACAACCGACCTGAGCCGGAAGAGCTCCGTCGAGCACTCAGCGGATGAATTTAGTGACGTCTCGATGCTGCCTCGGTTATCGATCGACTCGGCACAGGACGAGCTCAAGACAGAAGAGGACGAGGTGGAAATCAAATTTGACGTTGATGACATCGGTGACGAGGCGAAGAGCAGTGTGTTAAAGGAAGTAAAGCCAGCCTCACCAGATTTTCACATAGACATTATAAAAATTAAACCGGAACCAGTTAAGTCAACAGCGAGCAGCCCAGCAGAAGATAGCCGCCAGGACAGTTTGGATGTTGAGCACGCGAGCAACAAGTCGCTGGACGGCTCCGATGCCGATCGTGACCTTGACGACTTGGACATTGGCGAGTACGGCTTGGTAGTGTATTCACGGCCGAGCAGCGCCAGTAGCTACAGCGACGCCATGCTGGACATGGTGGACACTCTTAGCCAAGATTCGCTGTCATGTGAGGAGGGGAAGCCGAGGATGAACTATCTCATGGTGGATGACCATACCGACGAGCTCCTCCAGGTGTCCGACTATGGTGGGGTCAGTCCTAGCCCCACCCACATGAAACGAGACTTTAGAGAAGATTCCTGCTTGCCGGCCAGGATGGAGTGGACAGCTGCGAAGTCATACCCGGCGCCACCTCGTCACGGCGCCCCGACCACCACAAGGAAGCGAGTGAAAACTATCCCCAAGTCGCCGAATGACGCGAGTGACTCTGATGACGAAAATTACGACGCAGCAAACGAGAGGAGGGAGAGGGCTCGGGCGAGGTTCAGCAGAGACCGTAGAAACTCGAAAGACAACTGGGACGTTGTTCAGTCTGTCCTCCTGTGGCAGAGTAGAGAGGACGATTTCAGCCAAGTGTTGACCGTTGACGAAGAGCCCTCGACAAACACGATGACCAAACAGGAAAGTCCGGTGAAGGCAGAGGTCAGCAAGGACGTGGACAGCTCGGGTGACGAATGCGACAAGGAAATTCTCCGAATAAATCTGAGCCTACCTCTGCGAGGGCGACTCGTTAAAATGACCAGCGACCCCGTCGACAAAGACATGTACTGTCTCGCGGTCAAGCAGACGTCACTCAAAAACATGAGTCCAGTCCCCGAGCTGAAAGAGGATGTCACTCCAAATAAAATAGTCCGTCATGTTGACATTGTTAAATCCGAAGTCCAGGACCCAATAGACGCAGTGGTCACGGATTGTGAGACTGGACTTTTGGAAATGTTCCAGAACGCCGATCTGTCGGATTTACAACAAATTACAAAATTTGTCGATGAACCTGATTTTGACCATACTTGTTTTGACGAGTTCGAGGGCTTGCCGACTATTTCGCGTTCTTCCGACCACTTCGACAACTGCGTCACCGCACACATAGTCGACGTCGAGTTCACCGACGATGACGACAAGGCATTGTCCAGCTCGCAGCAAAACAGCCTGGATGACCCCAGTGACCTCATCGACGACCTTGAGATGTTGGCCCTGTTCAAGAAGATCGACGAATTCAGCCAGGGGTCAAGTCTGGTCCAGGAGGAGAGCACCGGGTCTTCCCCGCGGAGGTTCCCGCTGTCCCAGATCTCAGAAGAGGAGACGATGAGCGAGGAGACGGCGAGTGACGGCAGCAGGGGCTATAACTGGTCGGTCAGGAGTCGCTTCATCCGGGCCCAGGAGAACCCCGAGTTCAGCAGCTTCACGCGCAGTGAAAGCCCGCGGTCTCCGCACATCACCGGGGTGGATGGCTTTACGGATGTGGGAGAATTCGGTTGTGCGGAAATTGAGAAGAAGCTGTCACGACAGCATTCTGCTGAAAGTGCGTCTGAAGTTACAGAACATCCGTTTAGTAACAGCAAGCGGGTGGCTCTTCATAACGTGTCTTCGGGGAATAACTTGGAATTGATGGATAAGGATTATTCTGAAAGAAACTTTGAATCGTTTCGTCATCAGTCGTCTGAAAGTGACGATCATTTAGATTCGGCCCGTCCTCAGTTGAAATCAATTCCCCAGCAATCGTCTGATAGTGAGTCCGTTTCGATACAAGAGAAGTCTTTAGCCCACCAAGACGTTGAGCCAATGGAGTCTTGCGAAAGAGACAATGGATTTATTACACATCAGTACTCTGAATCTGATGAGGTGTTCACACAAGACATCATAGAAAACGTATTTGAAAATGGTCAAGGCATTCGGCCTAGTATGGAAAATTCTATTTATATCCGAACAGAGGACCTTGACCATGTGGACATAAAATTTAGAGCCGTGTCACCATCTTCCAAGATATTCGATTTCGCCCAGTCTCTCATAGAAAAAAGCATCAAAGCAGAAAACTCAGTCAACGAATCTCTGGAGTCGATTAGCCGGACAGAATCGATAAGTGACATGTGCGTAAGTCAGCCCACGAGTACTGACCACAGTTTCGATGTCTACAGCCTCAGTCCGCTGTCCGGCTCACCGAAATCACCGCCCATCGAAACACACACAGTCGAGAAGACGATTGATGTGTTCGGTAACATAACCACTCGATGTTCATCAACACACACCATGAGGTTTAACAACTTGAACCTCCCGAGTGGTCAGTGCAGCCCGCAGTCAAGTCTTAGCGGGCCGAGCAGTCCGCGATCTAGTCTCAGTGGGCCGAGCAGCCCGCAGTCCAGCCCAAGATCGGGTTTTAGTCATTCGGAAGAAAAACACGTTTCAACTGTGTCATTAAACATCGGAGATTACAGGAAGAAGGAAATGAAAATAAGTTCTGAAGTAGGCGTTAAAGGTTGTGAGACGGACCTGGCGGTTAAACCAGCTGGTAATGACGATGTGCTAACGACTAATGATGTGTTGACAGATACACTGGCTGCTAAACTAGTGACAGATGATGACTTGACAGAGAAATCTGTCACTAACAATGAGCTGTCACAGATAAGTGATAAGTTGTCAGTGACTTCACACAGACGAAATAGAATTTTAAAGGCATTTAAGAAGAAATTCAGCGCTGACGGATTTAACGCCGAACAGGCGCCGCAATCGACAGCAACAGACGGCAGCCTACAACAGGAGCGCCATGTAAACAGCGGGCTGTCACAGGAGGATTTGAAAGACAGAGTCCGCTCCATGTTTCTGTTGGGCGGGGAGGGCCGTGGTGAAGTGGATTCCGGTCTGGACAATGAAGTTATAGACGGAAGTGAAACGATTGAGGTCATAAATGAAGAACTTTGTAAGGAAGCCGAATGTCACAATTGTGATATTGTCCCACATTCGTCCTTCGCGGAAGAAGATTTAAAATCACGGGTCAAGGCCATGTTCCTAATCGAGACTACGCCAAAAACTCTACCCACAAACCGCGATCACTCGCCCGACGACGGATCTCAAACCGTTGACAGAAATCACCGGGTCAAAGTGACGACCATGTTTTCCAGGAACAGCAAAGAAGCGAGGACTTCATTCACCAGCACGTCCATCTCCGAGTACGAGGATTCCCCTGACGAGCTGGTGGAGCCGCCGTCTGCTGCGCCTCTGTTGGAAGGATTGCGCAACATACGAACCCAGCTCTCCTCCAGGGCCCGCAGCGTGCCAGAAAACCAGCAGGCTCCCGCCGCCAAGAAGCAGAGGCCTCGGAGTCTGAGGACCAGGGACTCACTGCTGAAGCTGCACGAGCAGCCCAACGTATCGTCGTCGGTCGGCAGCGACACGGACTCCGAGCTGACGTCAGCATTACGCAACCAGGGTGACTACGACATTCGTGAGCGCGACCTGGCGCTGAGGCGCTTCAGCAGTGACGTCATCGACGAAGAGGACGCCGACGCACACAACGGGGCAGTGGTTGGCGATTCGGAATCAGCGGCTTGCGAAAACCCTGGTGCCGCGGAATCAGACTCGATGGCAAAGCCACAAGGAAAAACCTTTAAATGCACTACGAAAGAAGTCCAAAACCCCAGGGTTGTAATACAGCAGCCGAGTGAGGACAGCCTGACCACGCAAGACAACCTGCGGAAGGTCAACCTCCCACTTTTGAACGCACCTGCTTTCGCCAGTCCGGTCAGTGGTCTTCCTGAACACGATGACCACCCTCCCGGCGGTGCAAAACCATCAGGGCCCGACGACGCCAAGTACCGATACTCGATTAATCACGGCTCATCGAGTACTTGGCGCCGACGATTCCCCCGCATGCAGTTTCTCAGTCCTAACGCGGCTCTGACACAGAAGAAGAGCTACGACTACGTGCAGCCCCGCGAGAGCTACACGAGGGCCAGGGACGAGTCCCACCCCGAGTTGTCCTACCTGGACATCCTGCCGAAATTCGGGCAGTCGGACGCAAGCGAGCCGAGCCGATACACCGTCCAGCCGGGCTCGCCTACTTTCCGTTACACCATGACGTCACCGGAGCCAAAACCAGCGGGAAACGACGAGTACGACTCGGATAAAATAACCGTTTCCGGTGATTTCTCCGTCGGTCTGCAGGCGGACTATTCGGACGAGTTTAACGACTTTGCTGAACAGATCAGCAGAGGCGGCGACGAGAACCCAATCAGAGCCGGAGCTACAAACACAGGTGGAGAATCTGATGAACAGTTCTCCGAATTAAAAGATGAACAAGTGGACATAAACGTCGTTACACATTCCGTTAGCAACGATTTTGTCACGGAAGACCAAGGCGAGTGCGGAGATAACAACGGCCCAAATCTAGACCTTATGATTTTTGGTCAAACGATCGAAAAACATCCTTTGTCAGACTTGCTGGATACGACATCAAACTCGGGGTGGGCTATCAACTCAAAGGATGACGTCAACGAAGGACAAAGCGCAGAAGAACCTTCCGAGTTTGGAGAAACCACTTCCGAAAAACTTTCCACGTCACTTCCTCTCACGACGTCACATCCGCCTGACATCGACGCCTTGTTCCATCGGTCTGGGCCGCGCTTCACGGAAAGTTCAAGGCCGTACTCTGAATCTGGTTACTCCCACCTCGTGCGTCTACCAGACGATTTGACTGACGCTTTCGACGGACTGCAAGTCGTGACGCACGCCAAAAAGCTTTTGTCCGTCACGAGCCATGACTCTGGGTTCGACTCCCAGGGTTCGCCCATCGATCTGGCGTCAGCGAGAGTCATGGAGCTGACTCTCTCCTCCTTCGGCACGGTCAAAGAGGAAACAAAAAGTGACCTCGGAAATCTGGTCGAGTTTTAATATCTTTGTGCGTAGTATACCTTGTTTGTGTGGTGTGTCATTGTATCGAGAAATCCTCTCATACTATTCCAAGAATATTAACTAAGAAATACACTAGCTTAGACTAGCTAGATAGCTCTTGATCGTTCATCTTGATTGAATACATTTCTAAAACAATTTTGTCTTCGAGAATGACCATTCACGTTTCGTTTAGTCGTCCTATGAAAATACGTTTAAATTTTTAAGAATTAATGCATCGTTTTTGTTTGTAAGTCATCTTTTATTTATTTGTCCTATTTGAGATTGTTAATAATTTGTGATTTTGTAATAAAAAATATTACACGCTTCTGTGAATGAAATACAATGTGACAAACTCTCAAAACTGAAGGGAAAAATGTCTACAATAATTGAAAGTTTCGAACCTTTGACATCATTCTGTAAATAACACCAATCCGCCCCAAGTTTTTGAGTGTGTGTTTGTTTTTTAAATTAAAAGTTGACCGTTATGTCCCTTCTGATGTTACCCGGGGTCCCATTTCGAGAAGCGAATAGTGAATAGCAACGCGATGCGGGATAATGACGTCATTTCACAGCTTCATATTCCAGCAAATAGTGATGTCCCTTTGATGTCACAGCGGCCTTGTTCATTAAAATTCCAATGTTATTGCTCAATATATATATCAAAGGAGTATCGTCAATATTTGTATCAAAGAAGTATCGTCCATATTTATATCAAAGAAGTATCGTCCATATTTATATCAAAGAAGTATCGTCAATATTTGTATCAAAGAAGTATCGTCAATATTTGTATCAAAGAAGTATCGTCCATATTTATATCAAAGAAGTATCGTCAATATTTGTATCAAAGAAGTATCGTCAATATTTGTATCAAAGAAGTATCGTCAATATTTGTATCAAAGAAGTATCGTCCATATTTGTATCAAACACATATCGTCAATATTTTTATCAAACAATTATCGTCTGGCACAACGCCATACATTTTTATGCATTCCATAAAACACAAATGTGGGTCAAGGCTTTAACTTGTACATACACCTCATTCGACCGGTACTAGATTCGTAGACGTAAAATGATCTGATCTTTCGTTGTTTTACCCTAATGATCTGATCTTTCGTTGTTTTACCCTAATGATCTGATCTTTCGTTGTTTTACCCTAATGATCTGATCATTCGTTGTTTTACCCTAGTGATCTGATCTTTTGTTGTTTTACCCTAATGATCTGATCTTTCGTTGTTTTACCCTAATGATCTGATCATTCGTTGTTTTACCCTAATGATCTGATCATTCGTGTTTTACCCTAATGATCTGATCATTCGTTGTTTTACCGTAATGATCTGATCATTCGTTGTTTTACCCTAATGATCTGATCATTCGTTGTTTTACCCTCATATAACTCTTAATTACTTATTATTTACACCAAATTTGGTTTTTGTTTCAAAGAATTTAAGGATTTCTAAAATTATTTTTTAATGTATTTGTTTGTTGTGTTATTTTTGTTTTACATTATTTTGTTATTATTGTTTTTGTGTGTTAATTCTAAAATTAAAACAATGATATCCTAAAATGTGGTAAGGATTTTGCTGAATTAAAATTGTCTACGTGTTTTTTTTTAAGTTAAAATCACAACATCAATGTGCAAAAGATGTGCTTTGGAATTATTACAAATAAAATGTTTTAGAATTAAAAATATAAACATCCATATCCAAAAGAGAAGTGTTTAGAATAACATTGTTACAAATCGTTACTTGTGTTTATAAAGGAAATCAAAACATTCATATACATGTACAGTGTTTTATGATGCAGACATCCAAGATTTGTTGATTGGTTATCGTTATCAAACTACGGGTTGATCCAAATGTTGTTCACACTTTAGGGGGCGCGATGGTCTAAGTGGTAGCGCACTGGACTAGCCGAGGCAGATCCCATGTCGCAGGTTCGAGCCCAGGTACTGGCAAGGCCCCTGGGGCATTGTGCTGGCCACACATTCCCCTGCTCGTCAGTGGTGGCTAAAAACTTGTGAACGCTACTTCACTTGCCCCATAGTCCGTCATGGACTGGAAAGGGGGTCTTGTTCACACTTTGTACGTGTTCTATCACTAGACAAAACTATGTTTGTTCTAATTTATATATATATATAACTTGTACATTTCTATGTTTTCTTTTTTTATGTTATTTATTGCATTTATATAAATAAGATAAAGATTTTATTTATATTTCTGAGCTATTTTTTATATGTAAAGACAATATATATTCATTTTATTTTTGTATCCATGGCTGTAGAAATATGCACCTTGCCTCATCAGATGTGTTAAAATAATGATTATAACCTGTCTAATTTGTTACACATTCGTGTGTGTGTGTGATGAATTCTTCAATCAACGTTTACTTGCTGTCATGTCTTTCATCTCGGTCCCATCATTCCTCGTGTGACGTCAACAGTTCGTGACGTCATGAGACCACGCTGTTGCTACCAGCAACATTTGGTATCACAGGCACGTTAATAGAAGATTTGCTGTCATTATTTCAGAGAGGGGCTGGACTTCAGGGTCTTTTCATGATATACCTGGGCTGGACTTCAGGGTCTTTTCATGATATACCTTGGCTGGACTTCAGGGTCTTTTCATGATATTCCCTGGGCTGGACTTCAGGGTCTTTTCATGATATTCCCTGGGCTGGACTTCAGGGTCTTTTCATGATATTCCCTGGGCTGGACTTCAGGTCCAATGCATGGTATGTCTGGTCGTAGATGTCTTGAGGACCAACTCTCCTCCCAACTGTCAGAGTTTGACCAATTGCTCGCCTCTTGTTCCCATAAGCAGAGTAACTAGGGTCAGTGCCTGCAATGTTCCCTTCCATGTACTTGAGATTCACATTTTTCAGGGTAACTCCTATTGTTTTGGCCATAGAGTTAATATGCATGATATGTTTTTATTAGCTGTTATGATCTTTAGTTATCCTTGTTAATAAGACGCCCCCCATACCACGCCGACCCCAGCGTCACCTCACTGACTCACTGGACACTTCAGTTGATAAGCTCCCGCCCCCACACCAGCGTCACCTCACTGGACACCTCAGCTGATAGGCCCCCCACCCGCCACCACGCCAACCCCAGCGTCGCCCCACTGGAAACATCAGTTCATGATGACGATGATGATCGTTTCTTGTCTAGCGCTGTTTCTCCACGCTAGTCCAACATTCTCACCATGCTCTCAATTTCTTAGCTCTGTTTAAATTATTTTTAAAAAAGCCTTCACATGTTTTCTCAAATGTTTCATCGTTGTCATATTGTCTCAGTGGGTACGGTGCAATTTCCTGTGGATTGATCAAAGATGTTTCAAAATGCGCATTCCGAGGTACTCCTTTCTATATTCACATCTGTATACGTTTAACTTGTTCATGATATGTTCATCTATTCATTGGCCATCAAGTTAGCCTCGCAGCCTTCACATCTTGTTAATGAACAATCTTTGCCTTGTATGAAACTAATTTATCTATTACATTCCATTGAAAATACTTAATGCAAATAATGTAGAAAGCAAAAAATTATATGAATTAGATTTATTTCCCTCTGGTAGGTAAATCCTTAATTGGGTCAGCTTCATTGCTTTTTTCATGAAATGTTGTTGGAGTTGTGCAACTTTAAAACGTTTAGAGTGACGTCCCACTGATAATGTTCCCTTTGTGAAAGATGATGTTGTCATGTTTGGCCTAATGGTGTTACCATGGTGATTTGTATCAACATTCCATTTATGAAATAAAATTTATGAACAAAGACATTTTAGTTTAGTCTGTGTAAGTTTGTCTGAATGTTGGTTAATGTCAACAAAAATTTCGTTTCCAGTTTTCGACGTCATGATCTGTATTTTGTTAGCCGTTATAACCTTTTGGAGTGACGTCAACCGTTTAGGTTTCTAGACATTGTGTCAAATCTTGTGTCATCAGCCATATGACGTGTGGTCCTTGTCGTCGTCATGACATCTAAACATAATCTCCTTTCTAACAATCATTCGATGCCCAGCGTGACATATCTAACTGCCTTGTGTAGAATTGTTACCCCGTAATATGTCATTTATATAACACAGCAAGGGGCACATACAACACGCAGAGGAGTCATTTGATGATTTGTTCGTGCGATATTTAGTCTTATGACTTATGGGAGATTTTATTTTTACATTGTTCAGTTCAGTAAATTGTAGTACCAATATCTTCTTAAGTTATGGGATTATATTACATCTCTATAGACGATCTAACGGGGCGTGATATAAAAAGTATGAGAACCACTGCTTTTTAGCGGTGCTGTTGAAAAGTTCGAAGTTTTGAATAATTTTTGAACATCTCCAATAGCCGGATTGTTCCCCTTAGTCAGCATGGCCTATATTCTTATTGTTGCTGTTGTTGACCATTGTACAGAGGAGAGAAGAAGACGGTCACCATACAGCACGACGGACATAGCGATAGGGAGAAGGAGAGAGAGAGGGAGAAGGAGAGAGAGACGGAGAGAAGGGCCAGATCAGTCTCACCACCACCACGTGACTTGAGCGCAGCACGTGACATAAGCACATCACCAGCACCGACATCAGGCAGACACTTGACTCCATCTCTGGTGCCCCCCTACACTGCCAAGGTCAGTTTTTGCCATCTGTAGTGTCCACCCACACAGAGAAAGGTCCGATTTTAGATCTCAGGTTAGGAAAATAGAGTTAGACTTTAGGCTAGCTTGCAGCTTCATGTCTATAACGATTGACTGTTGTAACGATTGACTTATGTTTTCAATTGACCACAGGCTGACGTCAGATCGACCACTTTGTTTGGTGGTAAGACAGGTGATCACTTGACTGATGCAGATTATCAGGTAATTAAAGTCCCGAGTATTTAACATGTGCACTCGTACTGTGGTTGGTCACGGTAACCCTGGTCATTTTCACATCCTTTAGCGGAAAGGGGATGGGCAAAAGGTTGTCCCTCTTTGCCTCTGTGATGTCAACATTTCATTTGTGTCGCTTAACATATTTAAATTAGAAATTTTAGGTTTGGGTAAAATCTTTTTATTTTCAAGTCAGTTTTTTGTAATAATATTGTAATTTTTATGTGAGCAAAAAATGTTACTATATTTGTTTTTTTGTTTTTTTAAATTTGTATATGTTACATGTTACAGACTTCCGTGTTATTTTAGGAAGTCTTGTGTTTTCTGTTTAAATGAAATGTGTCTTTGATTAGAACAAAGATGTGTCTTGGATTTTTCTGAAATGTGTCTTTGATTAGAATAAAGATGTGTCTTGGATTTTTCTGAAATGTGTCTTTGATTAGAACAAAGATGTGTCTTGGATTTTTCTGAAATGTGTCTTTGATTAGAACAAAGATGTGTCTTGGATTTTTCTGAAATGTGTCTTTGATTAGAACAAAGATGTGTCTTGGATTTTTCTGAAATGTGTCTTTGATTAGAACAAAGATGTGTCTTGGATTTTTCTGAAATGTGTCTTCTGTTTTGTCCAAATGTGTCTTATGTTTGACCGACACTTACATCCCTCGCCCAATTTTCCTCTCTAAATCCCCCCACCCAGCATGAGCTCCAAGAGTTGAAGACATTGAGGCAAGCTCTGATCAAAACGAGGCAAGACCTGACAGAGGCTGAGAGGTCACTGCTGGACGCCAGGGAGATGGCTGAGGATGCCAAGTGAGCTGCTCGGTTAATAATAGGCTAATTTTAGGATAATGATAGGTTAATGCTAGGCTAATGCTAGGATAATGTTAGGTTTATTTTAGGCCTATAAGAGAAAAGAGGAATTCGAGCTCCCATCCCCTCCATAAAAAATGTGAGGGGGGCGTATAGTTATACATTTTCCAACTGTTCGCTAAGACACATATATTTTACAACAAACCCACAGTTCTCTGTGTTTCGGGTTTTCCCAATAGATCAGCTCTGATGACCCTCGAGTTCAAACGAGGCAACGCCAGCAAGGACCTTGAGAGGTTGAATGAAGACATCAAGAGGAAGCAAGGGCAGATGACGTCGTTAGACTCTGAACTTCAGACCAAGTTGCAGGACCTGAAAAACATGTCCATCATGGGCGTATCCCGCGAGGATGTAAGTTACGGTTAGGGGTTCATATTTGGGAATAGTCGATTACTGTATTGTTTGTAATTGCTTGAGAAAATTCAACTACTTTTAAATTTGATTTTTAAAAATTACTAGAGAATAGTCAAATACTTAGTTCTAAAAAAACAACAACTGGGAATAGTTGATTACTAATAGTAGTCGATTACAGTCCGTAACAGTCCATAACAGCTTGATGATTCGACTTCAAAATAATCAATTACCAAATTTTTAGTATCTATTTAATAAAATGATGGAATACTTGTGGTTTTCATCCTGCAGAAAAATTTACATAAATGTTTTCTAAGAAATAGACTAAATTGGTTGGCCACCAAACTGACACGCCTTGCTCCCACCACCCCTTTATTTTCATTGTCTTCTCAGTGCATGGAGGTCAAGTCGGTGAAAGAAGAGAACCAGAGCCTGAAGGCCAGGCTGAGAAGCATCGACGGCCTTGAACTTGAGAGGAACGAACTGATCAGACAGCTGGACACCGCCAAGGAGGATTTGTTCCGGGAACAGAAGCACTTCCGGTTACAGACAGCGGAGTTACAGGAGGTAATGCGTTTTATTGTTGGGCTATGGGGAACTTCTTCCTCTACATTTCACAGGCCCACGGCCGATGCAGTCAATGCGGCCAAGGGGTCAATGCGGCCAATGGGTCAATGCGGCCAATGGGTCAATGTGGCCAATAGGTCAATGCGGCCAATGGGTCAATGCGGCCAATGGGTCAATGCTGCCAATGGGTCCAGGCGGCCAATGGGTCAATGCGGCCAATGGGTCAATGCGGCCAATGGGTCAATGCAGCCAATAGGTCAATGCGGCCAATGCGTCAATGCGGCCAATGCGTCAATGCAGCCAATAGGTCAATGCAGCCAATAGGTCAATGCGGCCAATGGGTCAATGCGGCCAATGGGTCAATGCGGCCAATGCGTCAATGCAGCCAATAGGTCAATGCGGCCAATGGGTCAATGCGGCCAATGGGTCAATGCGGCCAATGGGTCAATGCGGCCAATGCGTCAATGCGGCCAATGGGTCAATGCGGCCAATGGGTCAATGCAACCAATGGATCAATGCAGCCAATAGGTCAATGCGGCCAATGGGTCAATGCGGCCAATGGGTCAATGCGGCCAATGGGTCAATGCAGCCAATAGGTCAATGCGGCCAATGCATCAATGCGGCCAATGCGTCAATGCAGCCAATGGGTCAATGCAGCAAATGGGTCAATGCGGCCAATGGGTCAATGCGGCCAATGGGTCAATGCGGCCAATGGGTCAATGCGGCCAATGGGTAAATGCGGCCAATGGGTCAATGCGGCCAATAGGTCAATGCGGCCAATGGGTCAATGCGGCCAATGGGTCAATGCAGCCAATAGGTCAATGCGGCCAATAGGTCAATGCAGCCAATGGGTCAATGGGGCCAATGCGTCAATGCGGCCAATGGTTCAATGCAGCCAATGGGTCAATGCGGCCAATGGGTCAATGCAGCCAATAGGTCAATGCGGCCAATGGGTCAATGCGGCCAATGGGTCAATGCAGCCAATAGGTCAATGCGGCCAATGGGTCAATGCGGCCAATGGGTCAGTGCGGCCAATAGGTCAATGCGGCCAATGGGTCAATGCGGCCAATGGGTCAATGCGGCCAATGGGTCAATGCGGCCAATGGGTCAATGCTGCCAATGGGTCAATGCGGTCAATGGGTCAATGCGGCCAATGGGTCAATGCGGCCAATGGGTCAATGCGGCCAACGGGTCAATGCGGCCAATGGGTCAATGCTGCCAATGCGTCAATGCGGCCAATGGTTCAATGCTGCCAATGCGTCAATGCGGCCAATGGGTCAATGCGGCCAATGGGTCAATGCGGCCAACGGGTCAATGCGGCCAATGGGTCAATGCTGCCAATGGGTCAATGCGGCCAATGGGTCAATGCGGCCAATGGGTCAATGCGGCCAATGGGTCAATGCTGCCAATGGGTCAATGCTGCCAATGGGTCAATGCGGCCAATGGGTCAATGCGGCCAATGGGTCAATGCGGCCAATGGGTCAATGCTGCCAATGGGTCAATGCGGCCAATGGGTCAATGCGGCCAACGGGTCAATGCGGCCAATGCTTTGGTCATGAAATCACTTGGGGAGAGCCACCAAAGAAATTTAAGCCAGTGAGACGTAGGTAAACTGTAATAAAAATAATATATAACGTCCATATCAATGTGACTAGTATCCCGACATACTCAATGTTTATAACTTGTATAGCATAAACTATGCGAAGAGAAAGACAGAGAGCTAGATGACTGATGAGAGCAAAAGAAATTCAAGAGATTTAGGGAACATTGAGAGAGTTGAGAGATGCTAAGTCACCGGCCAATTCAATGCAAGGCGATCGACAGACAACAAATCAGTTTTCATGCCCTTTTTTAACCACGTTTTATTAACTCGCTTTCGTTCCTGTGAAATTGTCTAAGATTTTTTCAAATCTGCCAACGTAAAATTGAACCATTTCTGATGGTCCTAGAGATCTCAAAATTTTAACACGGATATATCTTGGATGACAATGCATTATATCAAAATTTCAGATCGATCGAATATACGGTTATTAAATTATTGAACTTTTTAGTTTATCTATAGTCTATATATATTAGCATCTGTACCGTCTGCTTTGTTGACATCCGTGAGTTCCCCCCTTAACCACATCACAATGTTTTGAAAACATTGGGCGGGCGCTTGTGAGGTGTTTGGTAAAATAAATAGAGGTAAAAAAATATTTAAATAAAACAAACCCGTAAAAACAAAGTTTTTGACTATAAATCCCTTATATATGAGACATAACTAACAGTATTGATTATTTTCAAACATTTACAGACTGAATCTGTCTTAACACAAGTTTGCTTCATAACCCTAGGGGGGAGGGGTGGGTGGGAGGGGGAGAGGGGAAAAGTCTGGTCACCGATTCGCTTGACCGAGCTCAGAGTGACACGTAAAATGTAAACAAAAGCGCACCGTCGTTTCGTTGGGTCGCCTCAATGCTCAAACTTTCACGTGGCAAAAAAACAATAACAAATCGTGAATTTAAATTACATACCTCATATAAGGATAAACTAAAAATGCATTAATTTAATTACGGTACGTTCGATCGATCTGAAATTTTGATACGATGCATTGTTAGGTCAGACGGGTCCGTGTGCCAAATTTCAGTTCGATCGGATCATGGGAAGTGGGTCATTTTTGACTTCTGTTTTTCCGCCCGCCCGCCGAGCCCAAGACAGAGAGAGAGACAGAGACGGCGGTGAAGTTAATATAAGGGATTTAATAAAACAAACCCGTAAAAACAACGTTTTTGACTATAAATCCCTTATATATGAGACATAACTAACAGTATTGATTATTTTCAAACATTTACAGACTGACACCGAGTGATGTCCCTTGTCTTTAATAAATGGGGGTGGGATGCGAGGGGGTGTCGGCACGACGGTCGGCGTCAACACGACGGTCGGCGTCAACTCAAACTCACGTGGAACTGGGCAGAAAAAAAACAATAACAAACAGTGAATTTTGAATTACATACCTCATATAAGGATAAACTAAAAATGCTCTAATTTAATTACGGTACGTTCGATCGATCTGAAATTTTGATACAATGCATTGTTAGGTTAGACGGGTCCGTGTTCCAAATTTCAGTTTGATCGGATCATGGGAAGTGGGTCATTTTTGACTTCTGTTTTTCCGCCCGCCCGCCCGCCGAGCCCAAGACAGAGAGAGAGAGAGAGAGAGAGAGAGAGAGACGGCCGCGAAGTTAATATAAGGGATTTAAAAACCAGGTTGTTATAAGTGGACTAAAAAGAATAAAATAAATAGAAGTAAAAAAATAGATTTTTAAAAACCACGTTTTTATAAGCGGACTAATAAATAAAGGTAAAAAAATGATTTTTGAAAACCGCGATTTTAGAAGCGGACTAAAAAGAAGAAAATAATTTAATAAAATTTTGATACGATGCATTGTTAGGTAAGACGGGCCCGTGTGCCAAATTTCAGCTCGATCGGATGACAGGAAGTGGGTCATTTTTTACTTTTGTCTTCCGCCCGCCCAAGACAGAGATGACGACAGACAGAGACGGCGGTGAAGTTAATATAAGGGATTTAAAAAGTAGAAAATAAGTTAAAACTTATTAGTTCAAGTACATTGATTTAATATGACTAAAAACGTGGGGACGGGTGTTAGGTATAAAAATTAAAGATTTCTAATTTAGAATGCAAAAGTGAGATCTATAAGTGAGAGTATGAGTGAGCCGCATATGTTAAGCCTCATAAGCGCCCGCCCCACGTTTTTAGTCATATTAAATCAATGTACTTGAACTAATAAGTTTTAACTTATTTTCTTCTTTTTAGTCCGCTTATAAAAACGTGGTTTTAAAAATCTATTTTTTACTTCTATTTATTATGAACCAGAATATAAATATTACATACACACTTAGATAGCGTAGTATCACATACAGACAGTGGTTCTAATGTTTTAGGTATCACACACCAAGACAGTGGTTCTAATGTTTCAGGTACCACACACAGACAGTGGTTCTAATGTTTCAGGTACCACACACCAAGACGGTGGTTCTAATGTTTTAGGTATCACACACAGACAGTGGTTCTAATGTTTTAGGTATCACACACAGACAGTGGTTCTAATGTTTTAGGTATCACACACAGACAGTGGTTCTAATGTTTCAGGTATCACACACAGACAGTGGTTCTAATGTTTCAGGTACCACACACCGAGACAGTGGTTCTAATGTTTCAGGTATCACACACAGACAGTGGTTCTAATGTTTAAGGTATCACACACAGACAGTGGTTCTAATGTTTTAGGTATCACACACAGACAGTGGTTCTAATGTTTTAGGTACCACACACCAAGACAGTGGTTCTAATGTTTCAGGTATCACACAGAGACAGTGGTTCTAATGTTTCAGGTATCACACACAGACAGTGGTTCTAATGTTTCAGGTACCACACACCAAGACAGTGGTTCTAATGTTTCAGGTATCACACACAGACAGTGGTTCTAATGTTTCAGGTACCACACACCAAGACAGTGGTTCTAATGTTTCTGGTATCACACACAGACAGTGGTTCTAATGTTTAAGATATCACACACAGACAGTGGTTCTAATGTTTTAGGTATCACACACCAAGACAGTGGTTCTAATGTTTTAGGTATCACACACAGACAGTGGTTCTAATGTTTCAGGTACCACACACCAAGACAGTGGTTCTAATGTTTCAGGTATCACACACAGACAGTGGTTCTAATGTTTCAGGTATCAGTCACAGACAGTGGTTCTAATGTTTCAGTTTGGATGGAAGAAACTTTCAAAGTAATCTCCAGAGACTAAATTTTAATCGAAATATATTTGAATTATCCATGTATTTTGTTTCTGATAGGTGTCAAGGTGCTATATGTGTCTATGGTGTGTCTAGTAGTCGCTTATATGTCTGGGGGTGTATATAGTGTCTTACGTGTTTGATGTGACCAATCGTTGTTTATATGGAGTGAATTTCGTCTGTGTCTAAGGAGTAATGTCTTGTCTGATGTGTCTGTAAAATAATGTCTTGTCTGATGTTTCTGTGGAGTAATGTCCTGTATGATGTGTCTGTATAGTCATGTTTCGTCTGACCTGTCTTATAACGCCACTTATGTCACATTTTGTTGTAGGACATTGAAAACTTGACCTGTAAGCTAGAGGAGACCCAGAATGCCTGGACCAGGGACAAAGATCAACTGGTCAAACTGGAACAAGCGTATAGGAGAATGGAGAGAGAGAAGAACGAAGTGATACAGGTAAGGATGGAGAGATGGGAGAAATGGAGAAGGGAGAAATTTCTCATTCATGTAAAGATGTAGAGAATAATACATTAAAATCAGCTAAAGGTGAAAAGAGAGAGAACAAAATATGTAACTTGTTCTCTTAAGGAGGTAGTTAAAGACAATGTAACTTAAATACGTAAAGCTAACACTGCTGGTTTCTTACTATGTAACTTACATCAATCCAGCTAGACATTAAAATATCGGAGTGATTATTCGATGATTCTTAGCGTTATACACAGATTTTTATTGGCTGGTCACGTGACTAGTTGCTAATTTGATATAATATTTTTAAATATTCCCATGATTCGAGTGCCACTGTGGTCTCAGGGTTAGTACATTCCATCCTCAAATGGTGGTTCGATTTTCGATTGGGTCTTTCTTTTCTTTTTTGTGTTTTTTCTTTCTTTCTTTCGAATTTCTTTTTCAATTACTTTTAATGATATTTAATTTATAATCATGATGTTAGGATTAGTATTAGTAGTATGTTAAAGTAGTTTTTGTTATGAACTGTTAAAAAACCCCGCGATGCTTAGGCTTAGGGTTTAGTTATAGTCTTCTTATGCTTAGACTACTACTAGTACTAACGGCTATGGCTATGGACATGGACTTTTCCCACTTATGACGATAAAGATTGATTAAATTAATTTTAAAATCATTCATCTTTTTAAAATGAAGTTTAATATTATTTATAAGCAATTCTAACAGTAATAAAACTAGAATAATGATTTTAATATTAATTTATTCAATCTTCATCGTCGTAAGTGGGAGAAGTCCATCGTCCATAATGACCATACTCCAGGTCCATGATCCATAGCCATCTAAATCTAGTTGGGTTTGCCAAAGTTATAACAAAAATAATAAATAATATTTTTGTTTTGGTCCTCGGATAAAAAACAAGTACCAAGTAGAAAATTATTGTCAGCCAGCCGTTACTGTCACAACTGGTGGGCTGGTGTTCAGATGAATATTTTTCTTCTAAAAGGTTAAAAACTAAATTGAAGTAATTATCAGTAAAATACCACTTAAAAGACGTATAGTAGGCTATATACCTACTGTACACACGGTAATATATTAATACTAGCTGACCCGCGGCGTAGCATACGCCACTAATGATTTAGTGATGGTTGAAGACTTCCGGAAAGACACGGTTGTCAAAATGGGGTGGGTTTGGGCAAATGACTGTGAGTGAATGAAAAGAAGGAGCTCTGGAGAGACCCGCGGCGTATCACCCGTAAAAAATGACTGAAGTGTTCAGCTGAAATCTATTTATTTTGAAAAAATGCACTTTTTTAGGGCGCCTAAGGCGCCCACCTTTTTCAAAATCCCAACTAACTTGTCCTTGTTTGATCAATACGAAATATTAAACTTTCTGAAATGTACACAAAGTATTTTATAACTTTTCACATTGTTCCCTTTTTACAAAATTAAAATATCAGCCAAAACAATAACGTCATATAAATTTTTTTTGGTGCGCTGCTTTCTAAAATTAGTATCTGTTGAACATACTTGCAGCTTGGTATCTCGCAGGGTCCGACCACGAAGAGAATAATATATATAGATAGATAGATATCAATATTATACTATTAGTATATCCTATATAATAAAAGGCAAGTTGCTGTCCGTTCTGTCCCGTCATCTATAGCGATTGGTCCCTCAAACACATATGACTCTTACAGCCAATCATATTGAACACGTTTACGCCATTTACGCGGACGTTCAAAACCAGTTATTTTTGGTGCAGTATTTCTTCCAAGACTTTATTTTGAGTTATGCGCGTTGGGATTTATAGTAAAAAGCTCTGTTTTTACGAGTTATTTAATTTAACTATAATGAATAGTATTTTTGACGTGATGCACATGTAATGACGGTCGAGAGTTGGAGGGGAGTTACAACATGCCACCGAACGGTGGCGGAATGTCCTTGGACGGGCTTGTTTGCTCGTTTTATGATAAATGACTAGTCCTTAGCCTTATGTTATTATTATTGGGGCTAGAACTAAAGAAATCAATTAAACATTCTTATAGTTACAAATCACTTAGAGCTGATAAGACTAAGCACAACTATTTATTTTGATTTTTTTTTAAAAGGCTATGATAGCTAAGATGTAAAAATACGGAAATTTATTATTATTATTTTTTTATAAAAGAAATCTCCGTATAACGCCTCCCTTAAAATATTTTTTCCTTGGTTGAAATGACCTCCTTACAATGTAACTAATAGAAAGCTGGACATAAAACTACACTAAAAGTTTAGTGGCCGATACTGTTAGTGACCGATACTGTTAGTGACCGATACTGTTAGTGACCGATACTGTTAGTGACCGATACTGTTAGTGGCCGATACTGTTAGTGACCGATACTGTTAGTGGCCGATACTGTTAGTGACCGATACTGTTAGTGGCCGATACTGTTAGTGACCGATACTGTTAGTGGCCGATACTGTTAGTGGCCGATACTGTTAGTGACCGATACTGTTAGTGACCCATACTATTAGTGACCGATACTGTAAGTGACCGATAATGTTATTGACCGATACTGTTAGTGACCAATACTGTTAGTGACCGATACTGTTAGTGACCAATACTGTTAGTGACCGATACTGTTAGTGACCAATACTGTTAGTGACCGATACTGTTAGTGACCAATACTGTTAGTGACCGATACTGTTAGTGACCAATAATGTTAGTGACCGATAATTTTATTGACCGATACTGTTAGTGACCGATAATGTTATTGACCGATACTGTTATGGACCGATACTTTTATTGACCGATACTGTTATTGACCGATACTGTTATTGACCGATACTGTTAGTGACCGATACTGTTAGTGACCGATACTGTTATTGACCCATACTGTTATTGACCGATACTGTTACTGGTCATCTCTGGTCTCCATCAACAGGGAAAGGCCAACGAGTACGAGGAGTTGAAGTCCTCTTTCAAGGACGAGGCCAGTGAATCAAAGGTCAGGATGAAAAGGGAACTGATCGACCTTGAGAGTGAGGTCAAGGAGTTGAGGGCTAGAGTGGGTGACCTTGACCTTGAAATCACCTCCAAAGACTCCCTGGTAGATACCTTAAGGTGAAGTATTCCCATGCACGTCTTGTTACAGTGCCCCATACAGTACTTGTTGGTCAGTTAAAAAGTTGCTGGTCAGTTTGTGAATTGTTGGTCAGTTTGTGGCTGGCTGGTCACTTTGTAACTTGTTGGTCAGTTTGTTGCTTGTTGGTCAGTTTGTGAAATGTTGGTCAGTTTGTGGCTTTTTGGTCGGTCTGTGGCCTGCTGGTGAGTCTGTGACTTGTCTGTTAGTGTGTTGCTTGTTGGTTAGTGTGTGGCTTGTTGGTCAGTTTGTGGCTTGTTGGTCAGTAATTGTCTCCTTTGCTACAGGCAACAGGTCAATGACCTTCAGTCAGCCTTGACCAGAGAGAAGCAAGAACGACAGAAGGCCTCTGCAGATTACAAGAACACACTACACCAGCTCAAGAAGGAAATGGTGAGTGGCTGCCCTTTACAATGTCTGCAATACCGTATCTGGAGAAGAGAAATATTTAGTTACTGCCCCTGACTCTCTGTGCAATCATTAGCTGAAAATGCATTTGGGCAGTTACTGCCCTTTCCAAGGTTTCTATACTCTAGCTAAGAAATAAGTTGTGAGTTTACTGCCCATTACACTTTATATTTAATGCATTCGCTTAATGAAGAAATTATGCATTATTCCATTTTACCAATTGTGCAATGTTTTAGCTGAATATAAAATGCATTAAAAATTTAAAAGTATAAAAAGTCCCGAGTTAATGCATTTTATAGTGCATTAAATGTTGTAGCTGAATGTAAAAACTGTGAATTACTTGCCCTAACCTTTCAAACACTAAAACAACTCACCTGTAGATTACGCAAATATCTGTTATAACTAACCACTTACCCAGTAAGTAACGTGACACAGTCAATATAAACCGTTTGCCCTGTCAGTAACGTGACACAGTCAATATAAACCATTTGCCCTGTCAGTAACGTGACACAGTCAATATAAACCGTTTGCCCTGTCAGTAACGTAAAGCTAACAACTGGGATATCAATCTAACCCAATGTCCCTAGCAATAACGTAATTTAACCGGCCGACACTACATGACCCCCGGCCCATCCTACGTGACCCCCGGCCCACCCTACGTGACCCCCGGCCCACCCTACATGACCCCGGCCCACCCTACATGACCCCCGGCCCACCCTACATGATCCCCGGCCCACCCTACATGACCCCCGGCCCACCCTACATGACCCCCGGCCCACCCTACATGACCCCCGGCCCACCCTACATGACCCCCGGCCCACCCTACATGACCCCCGGCCCACCCTACATGACCCCCGGCCCACCCTACATGACACCCGGCCCACCCTACGTGACCCCCGGCCCACCCTACGTGACCCACGGCCCACCCTACGTGACCCCGGCCCACCCTACATGACTCCCGTAACTCCGCCCTCGTTCTGTCCTAGTCTGCCGCCGCTGTCCAGCTCAAGGAGTCCATGTTCCTAGAGAAGCAGCAGGCCCTGGAGAACATCAGACGTGAGACGGAGCAGCAGCGTTGTGAGTCTGGGGCCCGGGCTGAGGACAGGCTTCAGCAACTGGTGGAGGAACACAGCTATCAGATGCAGGTCAGCTGACACGGGGTGGACATTAGGGTCTCTTCTTATTAAGGACCCTTTTTGTTAGGGCCGCTTATTATTAAGGCCATCTCTCATTACGAAAACCTCAAAAATGTATATTTTCATAACTAATACATCTGGCTGTCGGGGCGGTGCTGTTTTAAGTGTGTAGTATTTTGTTGGGTTATTTGCGGCGGTGGTGGTGGTGCTTTGTGAATTAGTGGAAGAGGTTTGGGAAAGGGGGTAAAGGGAATAAATATTTATTAGCCTCAATTATCATGTGTCCTCCAGTTTTTGTGTTATGTCCTCTAGTTTTTGTGTTATGTCCTCTAGTTTTTGTGTTATGTCCTCTAGTTTTTGTGTTATGTCCTCTAGTTTTTGTGTTATGTCCTCTAGTTTTTGTGTTATGTCCTCTAGTTTTTGTGTTATGTCCTGTAGTTTTTGTGTTATGTCCTCTAGTTTTTGTGTTATGTCCTCTAGTTTTTGTGTTATGTCCTCTAGTTTTTGTGTTATGTCCTCTAGTTTTTGTGTTATGTCCTCTAGTTTTTGTGTTATGTCCTCTAGTTTTTGTGTTATGTCCTCTAGTTTTTGTGTTATGTCCTCTAGTTTTTGTGTTATGTCCTCTAGTTTTTGTGTTATGTCCTCTAGTTTTTGTGTGATGTCCTGTAGTTTTTATGTGATGTCCTGTAGTTTTGTGTGATGTCCTGTAGTTTTTGTGTTATTGTGTCCTGCAGTTTTTGTGTTATGTCCTGTAGTTTTTGTGTTATTGTGTCCTGCAGTTTTTGTGTTATTATGTCCTGCAGTTTTTTTTATTGAGTCCTTTAGTTTTTGTTATTGTGTCCTATAGTTTTTGTTATTGAGTCATATAGTTTTTGTGTTATTGTGTCCTGTAGTTTTTGTGTTATTGTGTCCTGTAGTTTTTGTGTTATGTCCTGTAGTTTTGTGTTATGTCCTGTAGTTTTGTGTTATGTCCTGTAGTTTTGTGTTATGTCCTGTAGTTTTTGTGTTATGTCCTCTAGTTTTTGTGTTATGTCCTCTAGTTTTTGTGTTATGTCCTCTAGTTTTTGTGTTATGTCCTCTAGTTTTTGTGTTATGTCCTCTAGTTTTTGTGTGATGTCCTGTAGTTTTTATGTGATGTCCTGTAGTTTTGTGTGATGTCCTGTAGTTTTTGTGTGATGTCCTGTAGTTTTTATGTGATGTCCTGTAGTTTTTATGTGATGTCCTGTAGTTTTTATGTGATGTCCTGTAGTTTTTGTGTTATTGTGTCCTGCAGTTTTTGTGTTATGTCCTGTAGTTTTTGTGTTATTGTGTCCTGCAGTTTTTTTTATTGAGTCCTTTAGTTTTTGTTATTGTGTCCTATAGTTTTTGTTATTGAGTCATATAGTTTTTGTGTTATTGTGTCCTGTAGTTTTTGTGTTATTGTGTCCTGTAGTTTTTGTGTTATGTCCTGTAGTTTTGTGTTATGTCCTGTAGTTTTGTGTTATGTCCTGTAGTTTTGTGTTATGTCCTGTAGTTTTTGTGTTATGTCCTGTAGTTTTTGTGTTATGTCCTGTAGTTTTTATGTGATGTCCTGTAGTTTTGTGTTATGTCCTGTAGTTTTTGTGTTATGTCCTGTAGTTTTGTGTTATGTCCTGTAGTTTTGTGTTATGTCCTGTAGTTTTTGTGTTATTGTGTCCTGCAGTTTTTGTGTTATTATGTCCTGCAGTTTTTTTTATTGAGTCCTTTAGTTTTTGTTATTGTGTCCTATAGTTTTTGTTATTGAGTCATATAGTTTTTGTGTTATTGTGTCCTGTAGTTTTTGTGTTATTGTGTCCTGTAGTTTTTGTGTTATTGCGTCCTGTAGTTTGTATATGACACAGATGACTTTTTGTTGGCAGGCGAAGGAGGAAGAGATTCTCAGACTTGAGGACACCATCAGACGACAGGAGAGTCAGCTACAGGCTGAGGTTGACCACCAGGTGATACCATTTGTTGACTTTTTGGCATGGCTAGTGTGTTTACAGATCCCAATCACAATACTTTGTCTATAGTATTAAGTATATGTGTAATTCTGGCACACCTTTTGCGCATCGGATCACAATAACAACATTGACATTTTTTCTGAAAATATCGGCAGTACTACTGTGTAACAGATGCCAATATTTATAATTTGATAATGTGTATAGCGCAATTCCTCAGCAAGTAATTGGGCTCACAGCGCTTTATATAAAAATTGGAAACAGACACAATTATCAATTCATCAATGTAAAACAAACATTGCCTAAACACAACATATAATGACATTAAGGTGCAAATAACTTACGTTTATCTTTTGAATAAATTTGTGAGTGTTTAATTAATTCCTTAAAAAAAGACACATAATACGATAGACTTAATGATGTGTAAATATTGCCACAGCTGTTGTGGAACGGATCCAAATGGCAACGTTAGATCCAAATGTCAACATTAGATTCAAATGTCAACATTAGATTCAAATGTCAACATTAGATCCAAATGTCAACATTAGATTCAAATGTCAACATTAGATTCAAATGTCAACATTAGATTCAAATGTCAAAATTAGATCTAAATGTCAACATTAGATCCAAATGTCAACATTAGATTCAAATGTCAAAATTAGATCTAAATGTCAACATTAGATCAAAATGTCAACATTAGATCCAAATGTCAACTTTAGATCCAAATGTCAAAATTAGATCCAAATGTCAACATTATATCCAAATGTCAACATTAGATCCAAATGTCAACATTAGATCCAAATGTCAACATTAGATCCAAATGTCAACATTAGATCCAAATGTCATCATTAGATCCAAATGTCAACATTAGATCCAAATGTCAACATTAGATCCAAATGTCAACATTAGATCCAAATGTCAACATTAGATCCAAATGTCAACATTAGATCCAAATGTCAACATTAGATCCAAATGTCAACATTAGATCCAAATGTCAACATTAGATCCAAATGTCAACATTATATCCAAATGTCAACATTAGATCCAAATGTCAACATTAGATCCAAATGTCAACATTAGATTCAAATGTCAACATTAGATCCAAATGTCAACATTAGATCCATAGTCTGAAAATTGTGTGAAAATATTGTCACATTCGCAAATCGAGAGTCAGTGACCTGCAGGATTTAACCCGGATGTGGTTTTACTGCTAGGTGCGGGAAGCTGTGGCCAGGGCCAAGGACATGGCCGAGCAGGACAAACTGTGGCAACTGCGGAAAGAACAGGAAGTGAGCAACCAACGGACGAGCGAGCTGTCCGCCCAGGTGGAGAAGGACAAACAGATCATAACGGAGCTCCAGGCTCAGTTGGTGAACTTAAAGAAGGCAAGTATTCAACACAGCGCTAAAGCACATTCTAATATAAATATAAAATGGCTGGCTGTGTGGGTAGCTATACAATAGGGCTTGCTGTATGGAAAGTATTACTGTAGGGGTTTGGTTTATGGATAGTTTTTCAATATGGGACTTGCTGTACAGATAGCAATAAAGACGGGGCTTTTTGTAACTATTTGGTGGTGGCTTTGTAGCCCACGGTACAATAAACAAAGTCTAGATCAGAAAATCATGTTGTTTACGATTTATTGGGAGTTGGTGGGGGAGTCGAAAAATGTTTTTATAATATTAAAAAGGCGAAGAATTTCTTCATTGTAACTAGTGGGGAAAAAAGGGGGGAGGGGGATAAAGGACAGAGTCCCCCTCGTGCCAGATCAGTTAGGGCACTTACATTATTGTTAGGATTACAACAACAACATATAAGGATAAAAAATGTAATCTATTGACCTAACTATCCACTCTACCGCCCCCCCCCCGACACACACACTCACACACAAAACATCTTTTCTGAATACGTGACTGTTCCTGGAATAAATTAATAAGAAATAGAATTCAATAATTAAAAAAAAATAATGGGATTATTTCACATACAAATACAACGTATTCAGTAGTGGCTGTCAAATAATATATTTGTTGAGGGAATAAACATGACATTTATTACTGTCTTGTTCAGATCTATTTTATTGTCTTCAACTAAAGCCATTTTATGACGGCCTGAGTGACGTCTAGTGTTGCTGGCAGATAGCTAGAGAAGAATGTTCACTTAAAGAGCAGATCTTTTATTGTCCCTCTTTACAGAACGCTGCACAAACGGTCGTACCAGTAGAGTTCAACCTTCGGCGTGATTTATGTGTTGGTTGTTAAAAGTGATCAATCACATTGTGATCCTTCCCGGGAGTCAGTTAGGGTTCGGAAAGGGGGGGGGGAGTGGAGGGGTAGGGTGGCAGGGGGGCATGACTCCTGTCGTAACTCTGATATAAGGAAATAGATATGGAGTTTTTCCGGGATCCCCCCCCCCTCGATTCTAAGGATACTGGAAATGATAAGATATCCAGGTAAGATCTTCAGGTAGCGGATAAGCACAGGTGATAAGCCTGGCATTGAGTCCAAGTGTGGATTGGTTGGCTTAACCTCTGAACTGTGGCAGTAAATTCTCAAACCAAGGATTAGTGGATTACAACACGTTAAGTCGACAGTTAATGCAAACACCCAGTCCCCTCTAACAATATTACGTCACCGCCGCACATAATTTTTAACGCCCCCTTCCTGAACTATGTTTATATTTAACATCCTCTAATAGCACGCATATTTATTACACCGATAATTTATAATTATGTTACTGTAAAACTTACAAAATATTACTCATATAAAAACGCTTGTGGTAGTATTAATATTTCATTAAGAGCAGATGTTGGGAATTTTATGGGGTTAATTTATAGTAGTGTTACATTGGCAGACTGATATATGATATGTTACCCAGAAAATTACGGACATTTATTTTGATGACATGTTTTATGTGATGACGTGTTCATGTTGCGGGGCTCCGTCAAGTGGTTACAAATCTGAGCTCAGGGGGGTCGTCATAAAAGAAATGTTTTGCACTTACCCCCTCCCCTCTCTTTACCCGCCCCCGAACACTCCCTCCCCCAGGCACCCCTACCAACACCCCACCATTCCACCCCATCCACCCATGCCTGTGAAGTTAGCTCGATTGAACTCTGTCATTCCTGGCACCATTGTGTTACGTGTCTGCACCACCCTCACCCTCCCGTCCCCCAGGCCCCAGCCTAATAGGAACCAATCTGTCTTGGCATACCCAAAAGTTTGTGTCTAACGTCTGAGGGCGGCCATGCCGTGTGGTTAGCTGCACGCATTGAACCGTAGTTTGGTCTGTAGGTCAGGTCAAGCGGTTGACTGAGCGCGGTCATTCAGTCATGGATACAGTTGACTTTGGTGCTGTGACCCGGATACGTTTACGATTTCTTGACGCGCGTCACAAGGTAATAAACTTAGATAACTTAGATGTATGTGTGTGTCTTCGTGTGTCTATGTGTGTGTGTCTCTACGTTTGGGCCTGTGTGTGTGTCCATCTGTGTGCGTGTGTAAGACTATGTGTGTATGTCTGTGTATCTAGCTCTGTGCGTGTGTGTGGCTGTATGTGTAATTCTGTGTCTGTGTGACTGTGTGTCTAGCTATGTGCGTGTGTGTCTATGTGTCTATGTCTGTGTCTATGTGTCTAACTCTGTGCGTGTGTGACTCTATGTGTGTGTCTGTGTGTGCCTATATATGTGTGTGTGTCTAGCTGTGTGTGTGCCTATATATGTGTGTGTGTCTAGCTCTGTGTGATTGTTTAAGTATATGTGTATGTTTATCTGTATGTGTGTGTGAATCTATTCCTGTGTGTCTTTGCGTGTTTATGTGTGTGCCCATCTCTGTTTGTGTCTAAGTATGTGTGTGCTTGTCCAACTGTGTGTGTATCTCTCCCTCCGTGTGTGTGTCTGTGTATGTGAAAGGTTCCAGCCCTCCGTATTCAGGGTATGGCAGCACATAGTTTGTACCTAGCGAGTCGGCACAGTACGCTAGGGTTGTCCAGTACAAGGATAGTCCTTGCTAGCCAGACAGTTACTAGCCTCTACGTTAACAGTACTCTGACCCTTGACCTCCTCACGGACTACACCGGGTGACACCATCACAAAGTGTGACATCAAAACGTAAAATTCTGATATTTTTTCCGTTTTTGGCAGTGGCAGACTCGAAGTAGGTATATGGGGTAAGTCATAAAGGGTGACGCCATGAGCTACCGCAATGGGTGACACCAGCCCTAGTGACGCCTCTGAACTAAGGTCAAGGTCCTTAATCTTCATAACGCAAATGTAGATGATCCTAATTGCATAATAAAAAAGATGGCAATGGCAATACTAATGTTGACATTTAAAAATATTTTACTCCATCATGTATACTTTGGGCTCTCAGAGGAACTATTGATGTTAGTTCTTCCCCTACAGCCAGCTCATTCATATTGACTTAGCCTCATTGAATAAACAACGTCTCCATCAGCGATAATCCTAAAACGAAATTCCTAATGATTGTCGTGATACCCCGTTTGATAAAAGTATAAAGAGTTTTTATATGAACCCTACGAACCCACATGTGGAAGAAAATCAGCAGCCCTGAGCCTAGTGCTCTTCGTGGAACTTTCCGGAAAACCCTCCAAGCATCTATGCCCCCCCTAACAGTTGGGAACCCCCCCCCCATAAACGGCCGCCTGGGCATCCAGGACATGGTCGAAAATGCCTCCCACTAAAAGTGACCTCACAAGGAAGGGGGGAATTTCCTTAATTCGACTCGCTACGACCTCTGCACCACCTCGGCTTGGCATACGAGTCTCTATGGTTAAGGAGTGCCGCTGGGCGGGGGATGATCAAGGGCCTACCTAGTTAAGGGTAGTTTGATACAAACTCTCTGATATTAACACTTTGATATAAACTGTCTGATATAAACTGTTTGATCTCCACTCCCCAGGAATTGGAAGAACAGCGCCGCCAGCAAAGGGAGGCCAGCAAGGAAAAGCTGTTGGCCGTGTCCAAAGCTAAGGAACAGCTCAAACAGCAGAACAGCGTGGAGATGGAGAGGGTCAAGTTCAATATTCAACAGGTTTGTGTGTGGGGAGGGGCAGGGTATGACGTAATTGTACATCAAAACCTTTGTGCTGTGGTACTTACGGGTGGTCGAGTGGTCGAGTGGCAGCGCGCTCGACTAGCGTACCGATGGTCACGGGTTCGAATCCATGTGAAGGCAGGGATTTGTTCCCGGTGCCTAGGGCGTCCCTGAGTCCACCCAGCTCTTAGTGGGTACCCGACATCAGTTGGGGTAGTAAAGGCGGCTGGGCATTGTGCTAGCCACACAATCCCCTCGTATGCCGTGGTACATTGTGCTAGCCACACAATCCCCTCGTATGCCGTGGTACATTGTGCTAGCCACACAATCCCCTCGTATGCCGTGGTACATTGTGCTAGCCACACAATCCCCTCGTATGCCGTGGTACATTGTGCTAGCCACACAATCCCCTCGTATGCCGTGGTACATTGTGCTAGCCACACAATCCCCTCGTATGCCGTGGTACATTGTGCTAGACACACAATCCCCTCGTATGCCGTGGTACATTGTGCTAGCCACACAATCCCCTCGTATGCCGTGGTACATTGTGCTAGCCACACAATCCCCTCGTATGCCGTGGTACATTGTGCTAGCCACACAATCCCCTCGTATGCCGTGGCTATTGAAACTTGTGAACGCTGTTTCACTTGCCCCATAGGCCATTCATGGTCTGAGAGGGAACTTACTACTACTTACGGGTTTGTCTGTACCAAAGTCGGGGGACGGCAAAATTACCCACTGCGAAAGCCGAATCTTCAATTATGTTTATTGTTATTAACTTGGGGAGTCGCTCCACAAATACACATATGATTCTACTACTTGTACAAATACAGTATACCCCTGCTTTTTTGCGCTTCCCCATTCGCAGCCCCGCATACTCGCGGATTAGGCCCTTAAGGTCGGTCCACACCTTCAATCATTTGCGCGCGAGCATTTGATCAAACATCACACGAACGCACTATAAAATACACCAAAATGAGAGGTGTGGACCAACCTTTAACCCTATCGCATCATTTTATTATCATTCATTATTAGTGAATGCACAAAAAATGTTTTGTTATAAATTATTTTTGCAATATAGCACATTTCGTTATAAACGCATGTACTGTATGTATAATATGTACATACTTAAATACAGTGCATATTTTTTTTAGCCATGCATTTATAATGATTTTCATTTCCATATTTTTAATGAACTGTACTGTACTGTATTATTATTACCTGAACTGTGAATACTGTCTTTATCTGTCCTGGTTTGACTTAAAATTTGTTCCATTTTCTGTCAATTCTAATACATATATTGTATGCATAGAAAAATCAATTACGGTACAGTAATACAGTATGGTTAACTATGCTACGCGGTGATACTGTCCCCCTGTACTTTATAGTTTCTTTTTTATTAAAACATTGTTGCAGTACACAATTAAAATGTGTTTACATGATCATTACTACATTAGTGAAATGCACAACCGCATGCAATATTATTACACTATTACTGTATCAATGAGTAACAGTGTCTTTAGAAAGTCTTTGGAATGCATTTAGTATCAAAAATAATCTCATACATAGGCGTTTTAAAATTACATCCAATATTTGTGTGTGAGCCTAACACGCCCGCGAATAGCAAGGAAACACTATAGCAGATTACACTACTTGTTTGTATCACGTCTTGACTAACAATGACGAGTTTGTTCCAATGACGTAGGAACACGAGCAGGAGATGGACAGACTCCAAGATCAGCTGAGAGACCAGGAGAATGTTCTCAGTAGCCTCAGCGCTGAGAGGGATGCGGCGTTAGACAGGGAGAGAAGTTTACTGCAGGTGCGTTGACATTTGTTGTGTGACATGTGTCATGACTTATGGCATAAGTGAAAAGTGTGTTGACATTTGTTGTGTGACATGTGTCATGTCTTATGGTATAAGAGCAAAGTGTGTTGACATTTGCTGTATGACACGTGTCATGTCTTATGGCATAAGAGCAAAGTGTGTTGACATTTGTTGTGTGACACGTGTCATGTCTTATGGCATAAGTGAAAAGTGTGTTGACATTTGTTGTGTGACATGTGTCATGTCTTATGGCATAAGAGCAAAGTGTGTTGACATTTGTTGTGCGACATGTGTCATGTCTTATGGCATAAGAGCAAAGTGTGTTGATATTTGTTGTGTGACACGTGTCATGTCTTATGGCATAAGAGCAAAGTGTGTTGACATTTGTTGTGTGACACGTGTCATGTCTTATGGCATAAGAGCAAAGTGTGTTGACATTTGTTGTGTGAAACGTGTCATGTCTTATGGCCAAAGAGCAAAGTGTGTTGACATTTGTTGTGTGACATGTGTCATGTCTTATGGCATAAGAGCAAAGTGTGTTGACATTTATTGTGTGACATGTGTCATGTCTTATGGCATAAGAGCAAAGTGTGTTGACATTGAATGACATGTGTCGTGAGATACGGTAAATAATACAATTGGAGGAATCTCTTGACACTTGGGTCACAGTGACATCTCTTGATTCTATTTAATGTCAGTGTTATGTCATAATGTCATCTGTATGTCATCGATTCTATTTAATGTCTGTGTTATGTCATTTTGTCATCTGTTATGTCAGGCCCTGGAACAAACCGAGAGGACGGTCATCTTTGAGATCAACGAAGAGTGCCAGAAAGCGTCCAGACTGCTGGGCATTTCTCCACGAACTGTCCACGCCACCAGGTCAGTTGGTGTAAAGATTTTAGAAACTTCTAGTCATGTCACGAAGACGCTATTAAGGCCCACAAATCCATAATTAGATAATGTTAAGATATCTTAAGACGTGCAAAAAAAGGCTGACCTGTATCTCTATATCTCCAATGTGAGTGCGCATCCAGTAATATCACCCTATCCCTGAACTATAACGTAAGACCCTACATGTAAACATATGATAATGTCCTTTAATCTGATTCTAATTTAACACATGCACTAAAATAAGCTGACCTCTACTCTATATATCGCCAGTCTGAGTCTAGAGTCCAGCTCAGCCCGAATGAATCTGTCTAGCAAACCTGTTCCTGTCATCTCCACAGCTCTGGTAGGTCAGACATTCTATTGTTTATGTAACATAGGGAATAACTCCTTTGCTTGTAACATCTATATAGGATGTAATTTTATTCTTCACATTCATTTACAACATCTATAGAGGACTTAAATTTACCTATCACCTACATCACTTTGTGATACACGGAATAATGTTGTTTTTAAATCCTTTATATTATCTCGTGGTGTCTGTTTTTGAGCCCTTGCTTGCTTGTCGAAAAAACTTTGGATCAATTTTTAACCCACTTCCTCGTAAGCTAGCGAGCTGAAATTTTGCAGGCAGTTTTGTACTAATAATAAAAACGATGTATCAAATTTTCAGATGGATTGCTTGTATCGTAATTAAATTATTGAATTTTTAGATTTATTTTATTTATCTCTATGTATCATGTTATTTTTTGAGATAGAGTGTCGCAGTGCGTTTTATATTGAACAACCTTTCTGTCGCGCAATAAGGTGCGTATTTTATTGACAAAACTTTTTATAAACACATTCCTGATCGGTGCGCATTATATTAAACATGTTTTACCACACATAACTACAATTTTGTATTTTCGGAAGGTCTTGCGCTGCGTATTATAATAAACATTCTTTTAGTTATGTCTCGTTCATAGAGGATTTATAGTCAAAAACTTGTTTTTTTACGTTTTTTTAAATTTAATTTATGAAAAGGTTAACGTTCCGCAAAGTATAATTTGAGAGTCTCCGTATTTTTCGTTTACAAACTGTGTTTGTTGTTTGTGCTGCAGACAAACCTGAGATCGTGTAACGAGGAACTCTACAGCCACGTGTCCGAGCTTCACCACGAAGTGGACACACTGCAGGGTCTGGTGGACAAGGTTGTCAAAGAGAAGGTGTGTTGTGTTTATGTGTCCTATTTTGTTTATAGGTGGGATGTTGTATATCAAAGAGAACGTTCGTTGTATTTGTGTGTGCCCAGTTCTTGTAATGGTGGAATGTTGTATCAAAGAGAAGGTTTGTTGTTTTTGTGTGTGCCCAGTTCTTGTAATGGTGGAATGTTGAATCAAAGAGAAGGTTCCTTGTATTTGTGTGTGCCCAGTTCTTGTGGTGGTGGAATGTTGTATGAAATAAAAGGTTTGTTGCATTCATATCTCAAAATCTGTGTAGTGGTGGAACGTTGTATCAAAGAAGTTTGTTTTATTCGTGTGCTGTCTGTAATGGCTGGATGCTGTCTGTAATGGCTGGATGCTGTCTGTAATGGCTGGATGCTGTCTGTAATGGCTGGATGCTGTCTGTAATGGCTGGATGCTGTCTGTAATGGCTGGATGCTGTCTGTAATGGCTGGATGCTGTTTCATACACCCAACTAACAATTTAGACTATTTCCATTTTAATCGAAATTGATTGCTCTTTTAGATGCCATGTTGTGTCATAAACAGCTTGTACTGTCAGATAATCTGTTGTAAGACAATGGACTTTCCTCCTTCCTCTCTTTCTCTCTCTCTCTCTCTCTCTCTCTCTCTCTCTCTTTCTCTCTCTCTCTCTTTCTCTCTCTCTCTCTCTCTCTCTCTCTCACTCCCTCTCTCTCTCACACTCTGACGTATCTGATACGTACTTGACTTTTCTGTTCAGGATGATGCGATATCAAGTCTAAAAGTTGAACTGGAGAAGCAGAAAACTTTGGAACTTGAGCGAATGAAGGAGACTTTACTCAAGGTAATTTGGTAATTTTGTATTCATGCGTCTACTGTGATATCTCCATAGGAGACTTAGAGTAATTTGTGTTGATGAGTCTACAGTAACATCTCCATAGGAGACTCAGAGTAATTTGTGTTGATGAGTCTACTGTGATATCTCCATAGGAGACTTAACTTAGAGTAATTTGTGTTGATGAGTCTACTGTGATATCTCCATAGGAGACTTAACTTAGAGTAATTTGTGTTGATGAGTCTACAGTAACATCTCCATAGGAGACTCAGAGTAATTTGTGTTGATGAGTCTACTGTGATATATCCATAGGAGACTTAACTTAGAGTAATTTGTGTTGATGAGTCTACTGTGATATCTCCATAGGAGACTTAACTTAGAGTAATTTGTGTTGATGAGTCTACTGGGATATCTCCTAATTTAACTTAAAAAATTAATGTTTATATTAGATGAACAATGTGATTTTTTTAAATATAAACTTTCCCCAAAATGTAGAACCCAATTTTTACGCCCAAATGTAGCAGCACCTTGATCTAATAACACAATAGAGCATTTAAATGAAGCAAACACATGTAGCACACACGAGTAGCACCCAAGAGTATCCCCCAAGTGTAGCACACAAGCATTGCCCCCAAGTATAGCTTCAAAGTGTAGCACCCATGCGTAGCACTTAAGTATAGCACCCAAGTGTAGCACCAAGTGTAGCCCTCAAGTGTAGCCACCAAGTGTGGTACCCTATTTTAACACCCAAATATAGCTCTCAGATACGCGTGATATCAAATGAGCCCTCGCCTTTGTCTCCCCATCCAGGAGCACGTCCACGAGATGAGTAAGGTGATCAGAGACTGTGCTGAGACCAACAACCAGCTGAAGACCAACAGCGACCACATCCAACGGTTCGGCGACGCCGCGCTGCTGGAGGCGCTGCAGGCCAAGGACGAGGAGCTGAGGAGTCTGCAGCAGACGATGGTCAGCTGGAGGGAGGAGGTGGAGGAGAGGTTCAACACGCAGCTGGAGCTGAGGATGGCCAAGGAAAGGGAAAAGTAATGTCCGGCTTTGTAATGGGTCTTGGAGGGTGGAGATTAGACATTGGTTTTGTTGGAGGGTGGAGATTAGACATTGGTTTTGTTGGAGGGTGGAGATTAGACATTGGTTTTGTTGGAGGGTGGAGATTAGACATTGGTTTTGTTGGAGGGTGGAGATTAGACATTGGTTTTGTTGGAAGGTGGAGATTAGACATTAGTTTTGTTGGAGGGTGGCGATTAGACATTAGTTTTGTTGGAGGGTGGAGATTAGACATTGTTTTTGTTGGAGGTTGGCGATTAGACATTAGTTTTGTTGGAGGGTGGAGATTAGACATTAGTTTTGTTGGAGGGTGGAGATTAGACATTAGTTTTGTTGGAGGGTGGCGATTAGACATTGGTTTTGTTGGAAGGTGGAGTTTAGACATTAGTTTTGTTGGAGGGTGGAGATTAGACATTGGTTTTGTTGGAGGGTGGAGATTAGACATTAGTTTTGTTGGAGGGTGGAGATTAGACATTGTTTTTGTTGGAAGGTGGAGATTAGACATTAGTTTTGTTGGAGGGTGGAGATTAGACATTGGTTTTGTTGGAAGGTGGAGATTAGACATTAGTTTTGTTGGAGGGTGGCGATTAGACATTAGTTTTGTTGGAGGGTGGAGATTAGACATTGTTTTTGTTGGAGGGTGGCGATTAGACATTAGTTTTGTTGGAGGGTGGAGATTAGACATTAGTTTTGTTGGAGGGTGGCGATTAGACATTAGTTTTGTTGGAGGGTGGAGATTAGACATTAGTTTTGTTGGAGGGTGGAGATTAGACATTAGTTTTGTTGGAGGGTGGAGATTAGACATTAGTTTTGTTGGAGGGTTGAGATTAGACATTAGTTTTGTTGGAGGCTGGAGATTAGACACGTGTATTTGTCGGGAGGGCGAAGCATACGTGCAGCATTTTGTCATCACAAAAATAGCGATTCTGTATATTTTATTTCACAATGAATTTTGACAAGATAAACGTTGTTTTTACGAGTGATTATTGTCACATGATCATGTCACCTGACGTCATGCCTCAAGTTGTTTTACAAACCTAGAAATTCGTGCGGGCCTGTAAGACATTCAGTAAAAATAAAGATATTCATTTCTGTCTGCTATCCTGATTTAAAGGGAAACTAGATTTTTTTTTAATTTTAAAAACGCTACAAATACCTGCGTCTAAGTAACCATGGTAACGTTGAATGTTCAGTCCCTTGTATTTCCCTTACATTGTATTATAAATCAAATTTCTACTTCCAATGTAATCGCATGGTTTATAGCCCTTTAGTTCACCAGTCTCTCTTTTGTGAAGCTCCGTTTCAACCAGCTGCTGTTTGTGTCCATGGTAACGTGATCCTGTTTTTTGTTTCGGTCCCAGGTACCAAGCTCTTCAGCATCATTCAACCAGGGAACAGAGCCGCATCAACGACCTGCAGAAGAGGGAGATTGACAGGTTGGAAAATGAGCTTCAAAAGTTGTCACTGGTGAGTGGTGGGGTGGGGGGGCCTGGGAGTCTGGGCCGGAATTTTTATTCATGGTCTTGGCTTAATTAATAAGTGCATCTGAGATAGATTGTTCAATAAACAATGGAGACGGGTTGTTCAATAAACAATGGTGACGGGTTGTTCAATAAACAATGGAGACGGGTTGTTCAATAAACAATGGAGACGGGTTGTTCAATAAACAATGGAGACGGTTTGTTCAATAAACAATGGAGACGGGTTGTTCAATAAACAATGGAGACGGGTTGTTCAATAAACAATGGTGACAGGTTGTTCAATAAACAACGGAGACAGATGGTTTAATAGACAATGGAGGTAGATTGTTCAACAAACAAAGCAGACAGATTGTTCAACAAACAAAGCTAAGTAAATTTCACAATTTCAAGACATGACATTAAAAAGTTTTTACACAATTCATTTTTTTTTACAGACCAAAGGGCCGAACTTGAACAACTTGGACATGAACAACTCGGGGCCCCCAGCCCAACACAGGGCCCAGATGGTCATCTCGACTGCCCCCATGTCCTCCCCTCCCTCCCGTGCAGTGTCCCCCACCAACGTCAAACCATCCCAGCAGTACCTGCAGTCCCGCATTCACCAACTACAAGCTGACAACGCGGCCCTGAGGAAACAGAGGCTGTTGACTAATGGTCATCTCAACTGGTCAACCCCGGACTTGACCAAGAACAAGCCTGTTAGACCTGTAAGTTGATCAGAAGTTGACTTCTAGCCTTTATTTGGTCAAGACCTATCTTTTAAAAGACTTTTCATGGTAGAAAAGTTATCCGTTTTCTTATATTGAAAATAATAACGAGCAATATTTATTCGTACCCTAGACCTCACCTATAGCAAGGCCAAGGTCACCGACCCGTGACCCCGAGGGCATGTATCGTCTAGGGGAGAGAATCAGGATGGGGGAGCAGGAGGCGCTCAAAGCCGAGGAGCGGGCCAGACTCAACCAGAAGATCATGAACAACAAGATGGCGGAGATGGCCAAGCTGCAGACGACACTCATCAGCCAAAACCAGGTTTGAAAACATGGATATAATTTAAAACTTATCGAAGCTGATTCTAGTATTGTTGGCTCTTGATTGGCTCCAAGCACAAACAAAGAAAAATGGCGTCACATTTGCACATTTGCCAAATGTTGTGTTTACTATATTTTCAATAGATTCATTTAAAAAAAAATAATTGATTGTATTTTTAAAATCCAGATTTGCTAGATGTTCAGTCATATACCTGGACTTTCCTGGGCAACTGAATGCTTGTAGCGTAAGGGCTCAGTGTAGTTCAATGGCTCTGTAAATGGCAGTACATTTTAATATCGTTTTATTCCTGGTCCCTAGGAACTCCAGGAGCTTGAACGGGCTTACAACGACCTTCACAAACATTACAACAGTCGACCTTGCTCGCCATCCAGAAACCTCAACACCACAATTTAGTGGTCACGCCGCACCGCCTCTTGGTGTTGGTATTACAAAGTGAATTTTTTTTAGATGCTGTGTTAAAAGTTCAACCAAGGAGTTGAGCATTAGTTTTCGCTACAGAAGGAATGAAGCCAAATTTGTGAACGCTTCCTTAATGATGACGTGGTAGATATGTAACGTAGTCCACAAGAGATTCTCAAATATTTTTTAATGTTGTACCATTTGACAATATACTTTAGTCGAGTTCTTTGAATAGCAATGCAATGTTCCTTGTGTGTCAACACTTTGAGCATCCCTGTCGTAGAACGTAGACTCTATTCACATTTCAAAGTGTTGATATCACCACATCATTTTTTTAATTACTTGATATCCTTCCACATGAGGTCAATAAAACCCTTTAAACACATAGATCAACATCACCGCTAGTCTGTATGCCTGATTCAATGCTATTGTTTATTGAGACGAATGGAATAACTGTAAGTCTACAGGTGCTCCATAAGCCTTCCACTAAAGTACAATATTAAATCCCCATTTGAAATACTTGTTCATACTACGAATTAGTTGTTTGTTTTTTTGGGCCCCATGACTTCGTGGTCGTAGGGGGTTCTAATTTTTCCATTGAAACTTTCTCGGGGCTTGGTAGACCTTGGCGGCGCCAATCTCCTCTCCAGGTCAGCGGAGGACTTTTTGGGGAAAGTTATTCATCAACATTTTTATTGTGGCTTTAATTTGGGCTAGATCCCACGCCCCTCAGCTTGTAAGGCGAGCGCACTATTGACTTCGCTATCCAGCCAACTAGTAAAAAAGATTATTTAACATATTATGGTGTAATAGTATAACAATATTTATGATTACCTATGTATAAATCTATATTTATCAATATGTAAAAGTATTTATGAAAAAAACTATATGTATAAATTGACAATGAACAAATATTCAAAATATAATTTTTAAATTCCGTCCTACTATTTATTAAAATATTTCATGCAAAGTTATTTTATACTTCCTTAATATTTCCAAACAAATTATTTATACCTACTATCATATACAAAGTTGTTTTTTTTTACAAATAGTATTCCCATCTTGGCATAAACAACCTGAAGTATTATGTGAGCATGTGATGCGAATTGGTGTTTCAATTTGATATTACCAGTATATTAAACTTGTATTTGTAACATACAACAGTTTTGTGTTTCCAGTCAAAACTTTTTAAATGGTGTCCACAAAATTTATTTGATTCACTTTTTTTTAAACTTCTGTTTAAAAACAATGTTTGTGAGTTTTGACGGATGAAAAAATCGTTTAAGTTTAAGATAAAATTAGTAAAGACGTGCTACTGTAGGAATTTAGTTTGTCCATAGGAATTGTAGTTTGACCATAGGAATTTAGTACAACGGGACTGATGTATGGCAATGGAAATGGTGTGAGACTACAGGAATAGTTTACAAATAAAAGAATGGTGTACCAATATAGGAATGGTGTACCAATATAGGAATGGTGTGCCTATATAGGAATGGTGTGGCAATAAAGGAATGGTGGACCAATTTAGGAATTGTGTGCCAATATAGGAATGGTGTACACCTATAGGAATTGTGTACCAATATAGGAATTGTTTACATTACAGCTATTCGCTATTTTAATTGCCTGGTGTACTTCTTAAGGAAGGATGTAAGACTGTAAGAATGTGAGGTTCAACATATTTGTGATAACTTTTATAAAAAATCTTATATAACTTTGTTGTGGAATAAAGACAATCATGAATTTGTATGTGATATATATAGCACGACACATTTATACATAGACAAAGTAAAGAAGACAAGTTTATATATTAACACGGCACGTTTATACATAGACATACTAATACGGCACATTTACACATAGACACAATAACATGATACGTTTATACATAGACACAATAACATGACACGTTTATACATAGACACAATAACTTGACACATATATACATAGACACACTAACATGACACGCTTATACACAGACACAATAACATGATACGTATATAGATAGACACAATAACATGATACGTTTATACATAGCCACAATAACATGAGACATTTATACATAGACACAATAACTTGACACATATATACATAGACACACTAACATGACACGCTTATACACAGACACAATAACATGATACGTATATAGATAGACACAATAACATGATACGTAAAAACATAGACAAATAACATGACACATTTATACATAGACACAATAACTTGACACATATACATAGACACACTAACATGACATGCTTATACACAGACACAATAACATGATACGTATATACATAGACACACTAACATGACACGTTTATACATAGACACATAACTTGACACGTTTATACATAGACACAATAACATGATACGTATATACATAGACACAATAACATGATACGTATATACATAGACACAATAACATGATACGTATATACATAGACACACTAACATGATACGTATATACATAGACACAATAACTTGACACGTTTATACATAGACACAATAACTTGACACGTTTATACATAGACAAATACATGATACGTATACATAGACACAATAACATGATACGTATATACATAGACACAATAACATGTCCCATTACACAGTAAAATGACACGTTTATTCATGGACTCACTAACAAGACAGGTCAGGTAATGGAAACTCTATAGACACTATATCAGATGGACTTGAATAAAACTTAATCTTTTTATCATCTGTTTAAGAAACATATGTAAAAAGATCTTGTTAACATCAAGAACAGAACAGATCCAAGACAGCAATGACAAACAGACATTAAGACAGCAATGACAACAGGCAGTAAGAAAGCAATGACAACAGGCAGTAAGACAGCAATGACAACAGACAGTAATACAGTAATAACAACAGGCAGTAAGACAGCAATGACAACAGGCAGTAATACAGTAATAACAACAGGCAGTAAGACAGCAATGACAACAAGAAGTTTTATGTTTGTCGTTATATTTCCAACTGATAAATTCGCAATTAAATCTTATTTGTCAAATTTCTTGACGGGCGTTTTGTTATCCATATGTTTAATTGAACAATATTTATTGTGGTAAATATTTTTTTATTTCACTTGATGTTTTCATAGTAGACAAAACAAATTATTCGCCAGCATAAAGTCAAAGATTCTATGAATCATTATCAATAATTATGACAGTCCTAATCAGCGGCGTCACTAGGGGGGAGCGGGGGGCGGACCGCCCGGGTGACACCCATCAGGGGTTGACACACAAGCCTAAAATTTACTGTGTACGATTTTATGTCAGAAACAAAAAGAAGTCTGTGGATTCATTTGAAAGGAGTTTTTCAAAGCTAAAGCTTATAAAGATTTATTTGCGATCTACAATGGGGCAGTCAAGGCTTTCTGATCTTTCCATGTTATCCATTGAGAGTGATTCGGCACAAGAAATAGATTTCGATGACGTAATTAACAAGTTTTCAGTTTTAAAGGCCAGAAAAGCTAAATTCTGATTTTTTAAATATATTTAATGACATTTTATTTTGAATTATTACATATTATTCTGATAGTTGCTGATTTGCAAACCCAAAACAGAACGGTTACAACCTTACCTCATTTGAAGTTGTACTGTAATGGTTGGTAATATAATCTAGTTTTGGTAATGTAATGTAATTGTTGTAAATTTTAATGGAACGCAATGTAGATGCAAGTTTGTGAAATTTGAAAATATTACAGTTATTTAACCGTATTACTTAAAATTAACAAATAAAAAATTTTAATTAACATTTTTTCTATTTAGTTCTTCGTTTTTAAATGTTAAAATATTTTACCTATCGACTTTAAATTCAACTTTTCTCCTAATGCTTTTGTATCAAACATTTGATCTATATTTTCAAACGTTACTAAAGAATATGTGTGTTCCAGGTATTTGGCAGAATCGAGGAGATTTGTGGGGCAAGTCGTGGGGGGGGGGTTATTGACACCAAGAGCTACCGCCCCTTGTGACACCAACCCTAGTGACGCCTCTGGTCCTAATTGTATACAGAGATTAAAATGGATTTTGAAAATAAGACGAATGCCATCATTGAGTCCCCATTGCAGGCAGAATAAATTCATATTAAATATTACAGAAACTTGGGGGACCCCCCTCAACATTGCAAGGAACAAAATGACCAATATCTTATCTGTTACAGATGCTCTTTCTATACAGAAGATTATTGCGTCCTAGGCTTATCCATGGTTTATGTCTGGTCTAATAATAATAATAATAATCTGATAATATATATAGTTATGTGTCCTAGAAATTTGCATTTTTAGTATAGAGTTAAATTTTGATAGTGTTGGTTTTTCTTGGTTTAATCGGGCAACCCATTGCACATCCAAATTCAACCCATTGCACATCCAAATTCCAGACGGGAAGAATGAAAATTTACATGTCTTTGTTCTTGCATACGGGATTTAGTAAGCTGTCCATCGCCGAGGCGCCTGATACTTACATTCAATAACATTTTTGTATACCCAGCTATTCGCGGGATTTATGTCCTTAACTACCCCGCAAATGACGAAAAAACGCGAATATTGGATGCAGTTTTAAAACGTCTATGTAGATCTATACGGTACTAAATGATTCCCACACATTTTCTAAAGAACACCTACTCTATGATACAGTGATAATGTAGTAATATTTGCATGCAGTTATGTACTTCACCAATGTCTTTCGCTAATGTATTTCACTTCTGTAGCAATGATAATGTAAACACACTTTAATTTTGTACGGCAAATATATTTTTGTAAAAAAGAAACTTAAGTACCAGCCCTAGAAATAAGCTATTAGTGTTATAGGGTAGAATTCTTTTATAAAATAAGCTATCAGTGTTATAGGGTAGAATTCTATTATTAAATAAGCTATTAGTGTTATAGGGTACAGTTCTATTATGACATAAGCTATTAGTGTTATAGAGTAGTAGTCTATCCTATATAATAAAAGGCTAAGTTCTGTCCCGTCATCTTTAGTGATTGGTCTCTCAAACAAACATGACTCTTACAGCCAATCATATCAAGTTTACACGGACGTTCAAAACGAGTTATTTTTGGTGCAGTATTTATTCCAAGACTTTATTTTGAGTTATGCGCGTTGGGATTTATAGTCAATAGCTCTGTTTTTACAAGTTATTTATTTTAACTATAATTAATACTATTTTTGATGTGATGCACATGTATGCCAGTCGAGACGGCTGTTGAAGGGGAGTTACAACATGCCACCGAACGGTGGCGGAACGTCCTTGAACGCGCTTGGTTGCTCGTTATGAAATTATCTATTAGTGCTATAGGGTAGAGTTCTATTATGAAAGAAGTAATTAATTTTTTTTTAAATTGTTCTGATCTCACATTTGTGGAGACTCTTGGGTCATCATCTAGTCATGGCATATTATAAATATTTGTTCACAGTGTTCCTTTAAAATTGGTTACTAAAAAAAATTTTTATACTGCTTTATACAAAAGTATGTACATGTATTTCTTGTAATGTATAAGCATTTAAAAAATAGAAAAACGCGTACATATTACACAACACACAGTAAGACAACACACAAAACATTTAAGCACACAATAGAAGACCCACGTGATTATATCCAAAGACATGTAATTTAATAACATCCCACAAAAACACAGTGAGGAACAACAGCGTGTGGTCGTAAGAATGGACACATCTTTAAGTGTTCTTAACACCAACCTTTTCTGATGGTAATGTTTCACCTAATACATTCACTGATTCGTCAAAATGATTGCATGCCCGAGTGGTCAACGTCGTCACATTGTTTTGTTTGGGGTGGGGGGAGGGGAATCTGTTGGTTGGACCCCGGTGTCCGCAAGCTTGGGTTCCGATACTGACCAGCAGGGGGCGGTCATGAGTGTCCGAAATGCAGAGACCGGCTTTGTCAACTGGACACCAGCTTGTTACCGGTCACCGGCCTTGTCACCTGGACACCAGCTTGTTTACCGGTCACCGGCATGACCATATCCACCACTGCGGTAATTCTCTTGTTGTTATTACGTCATGCCGATGTATGGCGATGGATTGACCACACGCTGTCCATCCCCAAACCTCTGTATTTAAGGGAGGCCATACTCCGAAGTTGTCCACTCTTCTGTGTGGTCGTAACAACCTCGACACCAACTAACAGCGTGTACTTAAAGGAGTATAACATATTCCGTCCATCACCATCTAACAGCCCCATCAGAAACGGCCGGGAAGCAGGACACGATTTGACAAGGAATGCCACACTCAGTGATGGACATCGTCAGACAATACTACTATATTGTTTTATGGATGTAAGTATTACCTTTTTATAAATATGTACACGAATCAACTGTATATGACGTAGCAGCCCTCGTTGTTTCTATATCTAGTCCTGTAACTTGCATATGACGTAGCAACCCTCGTGGTATCTAGTCCTGTATCTTATATATGACGTAATAGCCCGCGGTATCTAGTCCTGTATCTTGTAAATGACGTAGCAGCCCACGTGGTATATAGTCCTGTGAGAGTAAATTTTACGTTATTACTTAAACCCTACGATTTTGTTATCTGTGTCTGTATATCGACCCGCTCTGCATCCTCTTGTTCCTGGTACTCTCACTGTCCGTCTGTTCCTGGTACTCTCACTGTCCGTCTGGTTCCTGGTACTCTCACTGTCCGTATGGTTCCTGGTACTCTCACTGTCCGTCTGGTTCCTGGTACTCTCACTGTCCGTCTGGTATCTGGTACTCTCACTGTCGTCTGGTTCCTGGTACTCTCACTGTCCGTCTGGTTCTGGTACAGTCTCACTGTACCCGTCTGTGAGGTATCTCATGTACCGTTATTATCTGTAACCTCATGTCGTTTGGTTCCTGGTACTCTCACTGTCGTCTGGTTCCACCCGCTCTTCATCTTCTGGTTCCTGGTGACTCTCACTGTCCAGCCTTTGCGACCATTTATGCATCCTCTCTACAAAAAACAGGCTAACACGTTGACATGCACAGAGGGCCACAATTATCAAAACTTTTATGGCGGGTATATATTAAAGCAAGTAATTAAAGACTCCAATGAGTATTTAAACGCAATTTCCAACACTTTGTCCATAACAATTTTCGTTACAAATAAATAGTGTTCAGGAAGTAAATAACGATCACACATAATTTTAATAATTAATAACAGAAAAATAAGTTTATTAATGAGATTTAAGAAATTGAATGAATATTTATCAGCCACGACACTTAACTTTCTTATTCGAGGGAAACCATTCTAGATTACATTAAAAGTAATTTTAAAATATATTACTAATTATAAAAGTAAACAATTGTTATATAAAAATTGGTGCTAAAAATACAGGAGTTGAACGAAAAGAGATTTTTTCAAAAATTCCTTCTCCAACATTGTTCTAAATATTATTGAATATCATTTAGCGTTTGTTTCAACCCGATAGATGGTTTATGGTAGACGAGAAATTGAATGAAATAATATTGATTTTTTTGGGGGGATTTTTGGATTTATATGATATTCGGTAAACCTTTTCGGGAATTTTTTGGCCCGCGCACATTCTTGGGACCTCCTTAACAAATTTGAAAAGATCCGAACCATCTATCCGGTATGACTCACAAGGAGTTGCATGTGCAAGCTCGAACAGACAGGACAGTCATTTCAAATATATTAAGGCAATTTGTCCCATGTGGAAATTGCGTTAAAAAACAAGCGACCCAGGATTTATCCATAGATTATAACTCTTGCTTATCAAAAGTTATTAATTTCGACACGCTCCTACTACTCCTCTATTTCTCAGCATCTTCGTTACCATAACTCTTCATCTATTATTTTATATTATAATGCCCACCATCATGGCTCTTGTGAATACTTTTAGAACTCTTCATTTCTTTCTTTTTCCTTTGACACACCTTCCACTTAAATTTCTAGTTGATGCCTAAATGGATTCTTTTTCGTTTTGTTTGTTCGCCGACACAGGCTCCTTGCCGACACAGGCTCCTTGCCGACACATTCGTTTGTTTGTTATCTCTGTTTCACGCTTACCCATCATTTTATGTTATTTAACATAACTTCCATGTGTTTTGTTACTATTATTATTGTTATTTATGTACCATAGCCATTTTGTTTCTCTGTTTCTATCTTACCCATCCTTTCCTGTTATATAATTTCCCCTATTAACATAACTTCCATGTTTATTACCTGTACCTTAGATGTGTGTTTTTGCCTCTCATTATACTTCACATGTTTTTTTTAAATTAATCCCCCCCCCTACCCCAACCAGACTCGTAGTGATAGCGTGCATTGCTTTAGTATACTTGGTCGTCAAACTGCTGCTCGATCATGTTAGTGAAATGTCTTCGAAAAAGATGGCCTTTTTCTACATCCTGGACTACTCGAACATCGTCAGAGGCACCGAGGAGACGAGCTTCAGTCGACTGCCGGGCGACCATGATTTAAATAAAGTTTTCACGGAAATATCCAAGTAAGTCCTTTCCTGGTCATCATTCTCTGCGATAATCCGCACGATTTGTTTATCATTAGCGCTATTTCTATAACTAGAAACTAGCTGACCCGCGGCGTATCATACGCCGCTAATGATTTAGTGACTGGTGAAGACTTCCTAAAAGACACAGTTGTCAAAATGGGGTGTGTTTGGGAAAACTGCTGTAAGTGAATGAAAAGAAGGAACTCTGGAGAGACCCGCGGCGTAGCATACGCCGCAGACTTGCTCATCATAGACAATGCAAAGAACGGTTGGGGGGATGAGAGTACAGACACAAAAAGCAGCACTAAGTAAATAAAAAATCGTGAAGACATGCACACATTTTAATTATTTTGTTAATAAAAATAATAATTTTTATTCTAAAGTGTGACGTACTTTAGGGGGGGGGGTTTCCAAGATTTGTGTCAGGGGGAGGGGGGAGTTGAAAATGGTCGAAAATAGCGTGACGCACTTTATGGACGGCCCCTTATTTTCCTTTAAAGAAGGAACAACAGTTTCGTAATTTTACTATGTTAACAATTTTGAGAACAAAGTGATCCGACTGTATTTATGCTTCAAAACATTGTTTTGCTAAAGTGTAATCTAAAAATAAAACATTACTCATTGAGCTATGACATTTTCCGGTTTTAGACATGGAAAACCCCATAGGATATGCATACACTTAATACGAGACGCATTACTTGACGTATTTGTTTTGCAGTAATCTATCTCGTGAGTACAATGGAGAAGCTGAAAGTGTCACCCATCTTCTTAGAAGACATTGCCTTGCTGTCATCTACCGGCTGTTGTTGCCCAAAGATGTCCTGGATCAACTCAATTACATGGGTCTCGTCATGGCTGCGTCTCTGGGTCACATAAGGGCCATGAAAAAGTACCTGGATAGTGGAGTTAAGCCCACGGGCCCTCGTGGTGACATCATCTGCATGGCCCCATTACTAACTGCAATGAGGATTGGACCAGGGCCCACACAACTTCTCCTTGAGTATGGAGCCTTGTCATCAAAAGAGTGAGTAATTAATTTAACGTCCGTATTTATTTACTTTAATTGCATTTGTCCATGTACCCTTGTATCAAATTTCATCAGTATTCACAAATATTCAACGGGTATTTTACAATTTAAAAAATATACAATCTATATATATATATATATATATAATTCTCTTAATGGGACCATGCGAGGCAATAATCTGCAAGTATGTGCACCCGAGCATGACGACTAACCCTCGCTCGGGTCGACTAGACATTGTTGGCAAGCGTGGTGGGATGAAATAAAAAAAAGTGTGGGGTGGGGGGAGTGGGTGGCAACAATGCACTTGCGTTCACTTGCATTGTACCTTCACAGTAAATGTGAGATTCGTAGTGTACTGGTTATCACGTCCGCCGCATACGTCGATGATCCTGGTTTCAAGCCCCAGCGAAAACATTTTTTTTAAAATTTCTTTTACCCCATTATTGCCAACACTAGCTGATTCTGCGGCGTATCATACGCCGCTAATGATTTAGTTTGGGGTGAAGACTTCCTGAAAGTCACAGTTGACAAAATGGGATGGGTTTGGGCAAACGACTGTGATTGAATGAAAAGAAGGAACTCTGGAGAGACCCGCGGCGTAGCATACGCCGCAGACTTGCTCATAATAGACAGTGCAAACAACGGATGGGGGGGGGTGAGAGTATAGACACAAAAGCAGCACAAAGTAAGTAAATAAATAAAGGTAAAAAAAATGATTTTTTAAATCCACATTTTTATAAGTGGACTAAAACGAAGAAAATAATTTAAAACTTATTTGTTCAAGTACTTCGATTTAATGTGACTAAAAACGTGGGGCGGGCGCTTATGAGGTTTAACATATGCGGTTCACTCATTCTCTCACTTATAGATCTCTCTTTTGCCTTCTAAATTAGAAAGCTTAAATTTTTTATACCAAACACCCGCCCCACGTTTTTAGTCATATTAAATCGAAGTACTTGAACTTACAAGTTTTGAATTATTTTCTTCTTTTTAGTCAACTTATAAAAATCTGACTTTATAAATCATTTTTTTACCTTTATTTATTTTATTCTTTTTAGTCCACTAATAACAACGTGGCTTTCAAAAATATTTTTTTACCCTTATTTATTTTACCAAACACATCATCAGCGCCCGCCCAACGTTTAATAACAAAGCGATGAGGTCACGGCGTGAACTCGCCACGTGAAATTAAACTACGGCAGGCGGGTAGTGATGTTTATATAAAGATAAACTAAGAAATGCAATAATTTAATTACGGTACATTCGATCGATCTGCAAATTTGATACAATGTATTGTCATCCAATATCTATTTGTGGTAAAATTTTGAGATCTCTAGGACCATCAGAAGTGGTTTAATTTTACGTTGGAATATTTGAAAAAATTGTGGACAAACAAACCACCAACAAACAAACAATGCCACAGGAACGAAAGCGAGTTAATAAAAACGTGGTTAAAAAATAGCGAGTAAAACATGGTGACAAGCACACTGAGGTTGTTGTTACCCGCCTCCCATTTATTACTACCATCCCTTAAACATAAACTGTGATGGCTGACCCTAGCGAGAGTTAGTCCTATTTAAGGTTGTTAATGGCGTGTTGTTGTTTTTTTTTAAACCGATTATCGATTGTGTAACTCTGATTTTAAACCGATTATCATTTTATAGCTGACATCATAGAAGTTAGGGGTGTACCGAATTTCGCCTGCAAACGTCTCGAAACCATCAATGAGTTGGCAGTCCCCCCCCACCCCAAACCGACGTTCACTCGCGTTGTTTTGATATTGTCGTGCTGTAGTTTGTGTCCGTTATTTCCCCGCTTTCTTTGCACTCTCCATGAGCAAGTCTGCGGCGTATGCTACGCAGCGGGGCGTCTAGTATAAAATAATTATTTGATGACAAACTTACCTGTTTTTAAGAAAAATAATTGTTTTTCTTTTATTTGATCGTTGGGAAAAATAAATGAAGTAGAGATTTTTTTCAACAAGGATACGAGGATTACTTTAACCTTTTTATTTTGGTGACAAGATTTGTAAAAAAAATTAATACCTTGTGGCTATTTTTCACAAATAATTTAGAAATGGTTCACGTCTTTATCGAAAGCGTTTTTATCTTTGAACAAATTAATGTAGTGAAACATTGTGTTTCTTATTTGAACAAATTAATGTAGTGAAACATTGTGTTTCTTATTTGAACAAATTAATCTAGTGAAACATTGTGTTGCTTCTTTGAACAAATTAATCTAGTGAAACATTGTGTTGCTTCTTTGAACAAATTAATCTAGTGAAACATTGTGTTGCTTCTTTGAACAAATTAATCTAGTGAAACATTGTGTTGCTTCTTTGAACAAATTAATGTAGTGAAACATTGTGTTGCTTCTTTAAACAAATTAATCTAGTGAAACATTGTGTTGCTTCTTTGAACAAATTAATCTAGTGAAACATTGTGTTGCTTCTTTGAACAAATTAATCTAGTGAAACATTGTGTTGCTTCTTTGAACAAATTAATCTAGTGAAACATTGTGTTGCTTCTTTGAACAAATTAATCTAGTGAAACATTGTGTTGCTTCTTTGAACAAATTAATCTAGTGAAACATTGTGTTGCTTCTTTGAACAAATTAATCTAGTGAAACATTGTGTTGCTTCTTTGAACAAATTAATCTAGTGAAACATTGTGTTGCTTCTTTGAACAAAATAATCTAGTGAAACATTGTGTTGCTTCTTTGAACAAATTAATCTAGTGAAACATTGTGTTGCTTCTTTGAACAAATAATCTAGTGAAACATTGTGTTGCTTCTTTGAACAAATTAATCTAGTGAAACATTGTGTTGCTTCTTTGAACAAATTAAACTAGTGAAACATTGTGTTGCTTATTTGAACAAATTAATGTAGTGAAACATTGTGTTGCTTCTTTGAACAAATTAATCTAGTGAAACATTGTGTTGCTTCTTTGAACAAATTAAACTAGTGAAACATTGTGTTGCTTCTTTGAACATTCATTTTGACCTACGTTTATTTTCAAGTTAATATTCAAATTAAATGTTTCTTCCATTCTCAGGGCCAAAATGCAGCTGGACACTGACTACATTATCTCATCACCAATGTCTGTCATTAAGACTCTGATTGACTATGGTAATATACCGTCTCTGTCCCTCCCTCACCTTGAAGAGGCCAGACGAAAGGTCAAAGGGAACAATGTGGAGGTCCTGAAGAAAATCAAAGACATCAAGGCTCTACTGCGTCAACCTCTTTCTTTGGTCTCTTTGGCCAGGAACGCCGTAGCTGACCACTTGGGACCCATGCCTGATCGGAGAGGGAAGTTGCCCTCAACAAGGTTGCCCGTCATCTGGCAGAAGGAACTTTGTATGGCCGACAGAATTGACATCAGCATGGCGAGAACAGGCGATAATACCGTCAAAGCTACATTCATGGTTCGCCTTTTAACAATGAATAACTAATGCACGTGTTTTAAAAGTAGAAAAATCGTAATGGCTGTATGGGAGAATTTTGTGTGATAGTATCTTAAGGGTAATTGAGATGGAAGTTTTAAAAGAGAAGTTTGCAGTGACTAGGCTTGTGTGTGATAGTATCTTAAAGGGTAATTGAGATGGGATGTTTAAAAGAGAAGTATGCAGTGACTAGACTTGTGTGTGATAATATCTTAAGGGTAATTGATATGGGACTTTTGAATGAGACGTATGCAGTGACTATGCTTGTGTGATAGTATCTTAAGTGTAATTGAGATGGGATGTTTGAATGAGAAGTATGCAGTGACTATGCTTGTGTGATAGTATCTTAAGGGTAATTGAGATGGGATGTTTGAATGAGAAGTATGCAGTGACTATGCTTGTGTGATAGTATCTTAAGTGTAATTGAGATGGGATGTTTGAATGAGAAGTATGCAGTGACTATGCTTGTGTGATAGTATCTTAAGGGCAATTGAGATGGGATGTTTGAATGAGATGTATGCAGTGACTAGACTTGTGATTAGTATATTGTTTATATTTGTATATCTCAAATTATGCCATTAAAACATGGTGATGTCGCAAATTGTTTGTGGTTCTTATTTCTTTAATGTATACATAAATTATTAATATAATATTTACTGTGAACAAAGCTCTTTGTGTACCACCTTACTAACATTTAAGTGTTAAATATCACACCAAAACATTTATGACTTTTTAAACTAGAATGTTGACCTAAGTGCAAGTAAATATTATCAATCGGTTTGATCTTTTTTCAGTAGCAAGTGTAACTTGGTTTTCCTATTATAATGTATACGCTTAAAAAATAGAAAAACGTGTACATATTAACTTTCATTTAAGACAACACACAAAACATTTAAGTACACAATAGAAGACCCACGTGATTATATCCAAAGAAATGTAATTTAATAACATCCCACAAAAACACAGTGAGGAAACAACAGCTTGTGGTCGTAAGAATGGACACATCTTTAAGTGTTCTTAACACCAACCTTTTCTGATGCTAATGTTTCACCTAATCATTTCAATGATTCGTCAAAATGACAACATGACCAGGGGTCAACGTCGTCAGATTGTTTCGTTTGGTGTCTGTTGGTTGGCCCCTGTATCCAAGCTTGAATTCCGATACTGACCAGCAGGGGGCGGTCATGAGTGTCCGAAATGCAGAGACCGGCTTTGTCAACTGGACACCAGCTTGTTTACCGGTCACCGGCATGACCATATCCACCACTGCGGTCACTCTATTGATGTTATTACGTCATGCCGATGTAGGCGATGGATTTACCACACGCTGCCCATCCCCAAACCCCTGTATTTAAGGGAGGCTGAACTCTGAAGATGTCCACTCTTCTGTGTGGTCGTAACAGACTCGACATGCACCGGAGCCACAATTATCAAAAAGGTTTATGATGGGTATATTTTAAAGCAAGTAATTAAAACTCCAATGAGTATTTAAATGCAATTTCCAACACTTTGTCCATAGCAATTTTCGTTACAAATAAATAGTGTTCAGGAAGTAAATAACGATCACACATAATTTTAATAATTAATAACAGAAAAATAAGTTTATTAATGAGATTTAAGAAATTGAATGAATAGTTATCCGCCACGACACTTAACTTTCTTATTCGAGGGAAACCATTCTAGATTACATTAAAAGTAATTTAAAATAATATCTATAAAAGTAAACAAAACAATTGTTATATATAATTGGTGCTAAAAATACGGGAGTTGAACGAAAAGAGATTTTTTCAAAAATTCCTTCTCCGACATTGTTTTTAATATTATTGGATATTCTTTAGCGTTTGTTTCAACCCGATAGATGTTATGGTAGACGAGAAATTGAAAGAAAATATTGATATTTTTTTCGGGATTTTACAGGATATTCGGTAAACCTTTTCGGGAATTTTTTGGCCCGCGCACATTCTTGAGACCTTCTTAACATATTTGTAAAAGACCCGAAACATCTATCTGGTATGGCTCAGGAGGAGTTGCATGTGCAAGCTCGAACAGACCGGACAGACATTTCAAATATATTAACGCAATTTGTCCCATGGGGATATTGCGTTAAAAAACAAGCGACCCAGGAGTTATCCATATCTTTAAATTAGAACTCTTCCTCATCAAAGGTTATTAATTTCGACACGCTCCTACTACTCACTTATTTCTCAGCATCTTCGTTACCATAACTCTTCATCTATTATTTTATATTATAATGCCCACAATGGTGGCTCGCATGAATGCTTTTAGAACTCTTCATTTCTTTCTTTCTACTTTGACACGCCTTCCACTTAAATTTCTAGTTGATATTTAAAGGCATTCTTTTGCGTTTTGTTTGTTCGCCGACACAGGCTCCTTGCAGAAACGTCCATTCGTTTGTTTTCTCCGTTTCACGCTTACCCATCATTTCTTGTTATATAACATAACTTCCATGTGTTTTGTTACTATTATTATTATTTATATACCATAGCAATTTTGCTTCTCTGTTTCAATCACATCCATCTTTTCCTGTTATATAATTTTGCCTATTATCATAACTTCCATGTTTATTACCTGTACCTTAAATGTGGTTTTTTTTCCTCTCAACATACTTCACATGGTTTTTTTTAATTACTCCCCACCCACCCACCCAACCAGACTCTTAGCGATGGTGTACATTGGTTGTGTATACTTGGTCGTCAAACTGTTCGATCATGTTAATGAAAATGTCTTCGGAAAAGGTGTTCTTCTTCTACACCCTGGACCACTCGAACATCGTCACGGGCTCCAAGGAGAGGAGCATCAATCTGCTGCCGGGCGACTATGATTTGGATAAAATTTTCACGGAAATATCCAAGTAAGTCCTTTCCTGGTCATCATTCTCTGAGGTAATCCACACAATTTGTTTATCATTAGCACTAATTCTATTAACTAATAAATAGATTTTACTCACCATGAAAAGAATAGGCCTTGTCATAATATGTCGGAAACTTATTAATAGAAATAGCGGGGATATATATAAATGTAGCCGGGGGGAGGCTTCACTTTACAACAGGTCACAAATGTGGTACTGAAGCAGTTAACTTTCTTCACCACGTTGACTTCCGTTTCTTGACGCACCAAACTGTCATTCTCTCTTCACTTCCTTTCTTCTAAGATGTCTAGTGCATCTCGGTGCGATGCACATGGTGCGGCGTTGTGTGGATGTGCACACTTCCACATAAAAAAAAATAATTTTAAGGACAAGCTTCTTACAAATTTAATATAAGATACGAGTCAATATGTAAATGTAGGTATATTGAGAAGAATGTATCTTATCAACTATTTCTTAATTCTTTGTTAATTTCAGACAGCTTATTGTACTTTAAAAAGTAAAAACAGTTTCGTAATTTTACTATGTTAATAATTTTGAGAACACAGTGATTCGACTGTATTTATGCCTCAAAACATTGTTTTTCTAAATGTAATCTAAAAATAGAACATTACTCATTGAGCTATGACGTTTTCCGGTTTTAGACATGGAAAACCCCATAGGATATGCATACACTTAATACGAAACGCATTACTTGACGTATTTGTTTTGCAGTAATCTATCTCGTGAGTATAATGGAGAAGCTGAAAGTGTCACCCATCTGCTTAGAAGACATTGCCTTGCTGCCATCTACCGGCTGTTGTTGCCCGAAGATGTCCTGGATCAACTCAATTACATGGGTCTCGTCATGGTTGCGTCACTGGGTCACATAAGGGCCATGAAAAAGTACCTGGATAGTGGAGTTAAGCTCACGGGCCCTGGTGGTGACATCATCTGCATGGCACCATTACTAACTGCAATGAGGATTGGACCAGGGCCCACAAAACTTCTCCTAGAGTATGGAGCCTTGTCATCAAAAGAGTGAGTTAATAATTTAACGTCCGTATTTATTTACTTTCGTTGAATTTGTCCGTGTACCCTTTTATCCAATTTAAAAAATATTCATAAATATTAAATAGATACTTTACAATTTAAAAATTAAAAAAACAATATCAAATAATTATTTTGTTACAAAATTACATGTTTTTAAAAACAATTATTGTTATTCTTTTATTTGATCGTTGGGAAAAATAAATGAAGTAGAGATTTTTTTCAACAAGGATACGAGGATTACTTTATCCGTTTTATTTTGGTGACAAGATTTTAAAAAATTAATACCTTGTGGCTATTTTTCACAGATTATTTAGAAATGGTTCACTTCTTTATCGAAGGTGTTTTTATATTTGAACAAATTAATCTAGTGAAACATTTTGTTGCTTATTTGAGCATTCATTTTGATCTATGTTTATTTTCAAGTTAAATTTCAAATTAAATGTTTCTTCTATTCTCAGGGCCAAAATGCTGCTAGACACTGACTACATTATCTCATCTCCAATGTCTGTCATTAAGACTCTGATTGCATAAAGAAATATACCGTCTCTGTCCCTCCCTCGCCTTGAAGAGGCCAGCCGAAAGGTCAAAGGGAACAATGTGGAGGTCCTGAAGAAAATCAAAAACATCAAGGCTCTTCTGCGCCAACCTCTTTCTTTGGTCTCTCTGGCCAGGAACGCCGTAGCTGACCACTTAGGACCCATGCCTGATCGGAGAGGGACGTTGCCCTCAACAGGGTTGCCAGTCACCTTGCAGCAGGAACTTTGTATGGCCGACAGAATTGACCTCAGCATGGCGAGAACAGGCCATAATACCTTCAATTCTACATTCCTGCTTGCCTTTTCTCGACCTATGTGCAATTACATATTATTAATTGGTTTGAGGTTTTTTTCTGTAGCAGAAGTGTAACTGGGTTTTCCGCACCTTTGGTTAATTTATTTTTTAAGGCCTTAACGAATTTCAGCTATTTTCAAATAGTTTTTTAAAAAATAATTATTTCACTATTCTTTGTCGTAAAATTTTAACATATGATACTTATAGTCGCATATTGTACATGGATATTTAAAAAATCCTTAATGTAGGAAAATACTAAATTTGCATAAATTGAATTAACCCTTGGCGCTTTTGGAAACTGCCCCGATGCCAAGTAGTTGTTCCGCCCTTGTGCAGTAGCGGAACAGGGCAACAACAATTTCATTTTTTTTTATATTTGTAATTGCAAAGGTAATTTTTAAGGCAGTGTAATCATTTTTTTAAAATTCAATAATAGGCATCTTAACTTAGAACTGTGATTAAATACAAGTTATTTAAAAGAAAAGTACCGTTCCACCTGGATTAATTTCTTTATAGGAAAACTCTTTGCGGCGTTAAAACTGACCACTGCGACACACATGGGTTTTGAAATGATAATGTAACAACTTTAACAGTTGTGTGCCCCTGCGGGTTTTACATGGGGGAAGAAAACTTTACTAAATAATCCACATACATAATTTGCAATGTATGTCACGTCTGTCAGTCCATGACGCTACTAATTTTAGAAAGCAGCGCACCAAATTACTGCACCGAAAATAACTCTTTTCAAACGTTCCACTTAAAATTATGTAATATGAAAATAAATAAATAAAATAAAAATAAGTAAAACAAATAAAAGTTCTGTATTACATTACTTTTATTCTGATGTGTATTTTTTCAAAATAAATAGATTTCAGTTGAAATGTATTTATTTTGAAAACTTCCGTCATTTTTGACGGGTAATACATTAGTAATAAAAAGTAATATTCATTATTTAAAGTAATCTAACTAATTACGTGGTTTAAAAGCACTTGCCTAGGTTATTAAGATGATAAAAAAAACGTAACTTTTTTATAACCATTAATTTATTGAAAGGTAAAAACATTTTTCAATAGTGAAATGATTTTCTAAGTATATTTTTAAATAAAATTCAATTAACTCTATAAGATGTACGCATTAAATCTAATATATAAAGCTATGTTGATGTTTGTATGTCTGTATGTTTCCCTTTTCAACTGTAAGTTCCAGAATCACGAAAAAAAAACAAATGACGAACGGGGACCAAATTTGGCAGGACGGTTCATTTTAACCGTCCAGATGGTCTACGTATAATTTTTTTGTAATTGTCCCTTTTGCCCGAAAACCATCAATTAAGAGATTTTTAAAATGTTGAGACAAATAGAGATCAGAGGCGGATTAAGACTTCACGGGGCCCTGGCTGCAATTCAAACTGGGGCCCTATCCAGCCAGTGTACCTTTAGATAAAATGATTGCTAACAGTCTACTATAAGACTGTAACTTGTAAATATTCATCAAAAATAATTATTCATGAAAAAACCGAACACGAAGAAATAACTTTTTGCCGGTATCCTAAAATTGAGTGTAAAAGACAATTTATAAAATTCACACCCCACCCGGGGCTCGATCCCGCCACCGCTTCTCCTTCGGCCACGAGAGCTCGACTAGGTTCTCAATTTAAAAATATATAATATTCTTTAATATTTTCTGTTATTGAGGTTTTTTGACTGCTAAGGCTATCGTGTCGGAATAGAGATCATTTTAATAGATGAGATTTTATTAATTTATCATATTTTCAGCAATTCATGTATACATTTGTCCACATTTATTATAAAATATGCTAAGTTTGGGGCCCCTAAATCATCGGGGGCCCCTAGCTTTAGCCCGTTCAGCCCCCCCCCTTTAATCCGCCATAGATAGAGACATATTAAATCTCATTTCGATATTAAACAGCTTCATGTGGACATTCGAAACGAGTTCATTTTGGTGCGGTATTTTTTACAATACTTTATTTTGAGCAGTGCGCTTTCAAAAATCTTTTTTTGTCAAATTACGATGCGCACATTTTCATTTACGCTTCTTAAATTGAGCTGAGTGGTTAAAAGCAGTTGCCTTTTTATTAAATCTTTTATATTAACTCGTGGTGTCTGTTTTTTTTTGAACCCTTGATTGCTTGCTTGATTGTCGGTCGCCAAAACTTTGGATCGATTTTTAATCCACTTCCTCGTAAGCTAGCGATCTGACATTTAGCAGACAGTTTGGTGGCGATGATAAAAACTATGTATAAAAATTTCAGATCGATCGCATGTCCTGTAATTAAATTATTGAATTTTTAGATTATTTTATTTATTCCTATGTATCATGTTAATTTTAGAGTGTCGCGGTGCGTTTTATATTGAACAAATATTCTGTTGCGCATTTAGGTGCGTATTTTATTGACGACACTTTTTTTAAACATATTCCTGATCGGTGCGCATTATATTAAACATGTTTTACGACACAACTACAATTTTGTAATTTTGGATGGTCTTCCACTGCGTATTATAATAAACATTATTTCAGTTATTTCTCGTACATAAAGGATTTATAGTCAAAAACTTGTTTTTTACGGGGTTTTTTACGCGTACAATTATCAAAATGGTTGGTAATAGATAAATCTGATAAATAACTTGGCAAAAAAAATATTTAATAACCAGCAACTAAAACTGGGGAAAAGGGTCAGCACACTCCCGCTACAAAGTGCGGGTATATTTCTTGTAATTTAATAAGACGAAAGTTAATTGTATATCAATTAATATCTGAAGATATTTTTCACCTAGAAATTCTTTGAGTAGTGCGTTAACAATATATATTCGATTTTCTTTCAGGTTACGCTGATTGACAGTCAAAAATCATTTTTTTCTCTCAGGGCTTACTCAGTGGTGGATTTAGGTTAGTCTGCGTGGGGTGCCAGGAGAATTTCAGGGGGCGCCACAAATTTTTTTATTATTCATTCACTTAGTGCAAATATTTCTAGGTGCTGAAATAAAATTCATTTGTCTAAATTGCTGGTTCTGTAATGAAGATTAGAAATTTGATATGAGATTCACTCTTATTGCTATATTTTATGTTGAAAAAAACATTTCTGCTCACTTTAAATGAGAGATTTATTCTAATAAGTTTTCATCCTAAGAGACTGCTGCAGTCTTAAATATGAAATCTAAGGTGTTTTGTTTATGTTACATACATTTTCAAAGTTGCCCGGTGGCAACTTGCTAGACAAAAAGTAACATCTAGTCTTAAGTAGATATGGTTAATCAATTGAATTTATGAAAATGGTAGTTAATTTGGGAACTGTTATTTGTGACAAAATCTAAATTTCTCATAATCCTCTGTGTTCACTTTCAATTGCTGAATTTGTTAGCAGACTTTAACATAGAAAACTCAGCATAATATGTTTATAGTCTTTGGGCTAAATAAAACATCTAAAATGTTTTGATAATGAGGTAGAATTTAATTTAAAATGTGTATAGGCCTCCAATAGTTTGTTGTACTATCTGCAAGATGACTCATCAGTTTGTTCAGCTTGTGGTAAATAGCAGTGACAGTAACTCAACCAAATAACTAAGTGTTAAATAATAAATGCTGCGTTGATCATTCAAAGTACATTATTTAATATTATTTTTGTATACATCAAACCATTGCAATGAATCTCTTCAATATACAAACCATTTCTTTATATTCAGGAGAGTAATAGGTCACATATGCAACCAAAACAAAAATAATGTATTTTAAAAATTTTTTAATAATTAATAAAAGGCCTAAATAATTTAAGAAATCATTTATCATATGTATTATATGAATATATCATATGTAGGATAAAAAGATGACAGTAAATTATGAACTTAGTTCCAAAGGAGAACAACTTTTTTTCTAATAAAATTTTAAGAGCTACTTTTTTTAGTTCTTGTAATAGTTTTCTATCTGAAAGAATGAAATGAGAATTTTAGCTGGCAAAGTAGTTGAGTCTAAGACCAGGTAATCTGATGCTGCAAATAATGAAAAACATAGAGATTTTGGTGGAGCGGATTGGTCAGGATTTGTAACAAACACCCAAGAGTGCCAATAATATTATACTTATAAATAAACTAAACAATTTACTTCAGAATTTAAAAGAATAATTTGTCATTGGAAGTTTGAGCATCAAACTTTGGGAAAATCAATGAACTTTACACAAACAATGATTTTAAGTTCCTTAAATAAACATTTAAAACTCTATCAAGAATGCAGGACTAAACACAAACCATGGATAAGCATAGGACGCAATATTCTTTTGTATAGAAGGAGCGTCTGTAACAGATAAGATAAGATAAGAAAGAGCCGTGAGCCCTATATAAATTGCTTTCTACGGGATTTCATTGAAGCAAAACGACTTATCGTTGATTCAAAGTCTACGTTCTCAGCTAGATCACGTTCAATTGAAATTCATGCCAATCCAGACAGAAGTTCGTTTGTCATTTTTGAGCGCGAATAAATTTTGATAGGTTTCAATCTACTGAAACTTCTTTCAGCAGTAGCGCTGCTAACAGGAAGAGTAAAGTAAATTTTATGAAAGTATTGACAAATTAGGGAGACCTGATGCCATTCGTTTTTCAGTCAAGAATAGCTGAACCTTTTAAACTAGTAGTTCACTGGATAATGATACATATATTGATGCATACAAATCTTTGAAGGTATAATCATATTCTACGAATGCTTCTTCAAGGTTAATGACGTGTTTGTAAATTTTGCATAAACTTTGAAAAGAATCTTTGTGCTCCAAAAGACATTAAATCGATCATCTATTTGTGTTACAAGTGTATCCATGATAGTGAAGTACGTTTCAGATTTAAAGAGTGTAGTTGGATCATCAGCCATTTTATCTCTGCTAAGTTCGTCTGCCATGCTTTTCTTTTTTGCAATTCGCTTTTCTTTAAATTCTGTTTTAACATCTAGTTTGGAACAATTTTCGTTAATAAATGATTTGACATCTTCATTCAGAATTTCAAAAGCTTCATCGCTTCTCATTTCAACAAACTTATTTCTTCCAATATTGATCAATTGTTTTGCAAAGGCGTTGCAAGTAGTTTGATGACACGAAGATAACTTTTGTACAAATAGCATCCGAAAAACAGAAGAATATGCTGTTGTTAAAACAGAAAGTCCCATAGCTTCGGCTCTGACATTTCCTTTATATTCTGTTGATTCCCCTGAATCAAGTGTGGCTAGAATAGGAGAGAATGATCCAACAACTACATGAACTGCATGCTTACGGCTTGCACATCTTGTATCAGAAAGTCGTTTCAGAGTATCTACTGTTGATTCCTATTGAGATTTCTGGTGTTTTTTAAGAGTATGTAGACGCGGTAAACTAGACGTAAGGAATGCATACAACCTTAAAGCTGTGCCAAAAAACAACTGTACATCACAGTTTACAGACATTGCTTCAATAGTAGCCAAATTCAAAACATGGGCACAACAATTGGGTGAAAGTTTCTTCATTTGAGTTTGAAGGCGACTCTTAATCCAGAGTATGCCTGTCCTCGACAGAGAGTGAAATCAATGTTTCGCTTTTGTAGTTCCGTTAAAATTCCGTATGTCTGTATGTTTCCCCTTTCAACTGTAAGTTCCACAATCACCAAAAAAAAACAAATGACGAACGGGGACCAAATTTGGCAGGACGGTTCATTTTAACCTGCAGATGGTCTACATATATTTTTTTGTAATTGTCCCTTTTGCCCGAAAACCATCAATTAAGAGATTTTTAAAATGTTGAGACAAATAGAGATCAGAGGCGGATTAAGACTTCACGGGGCCCTGGCTGTAATTCAAACTGGGGCCCTATCCAGCCAGTTTACCTTTAGATAAAATGATTGCTAACAGTCTAATATATGACTGTAACTTGTAAATATTCATAAAAAATAATTATTCATGAAAAAACCGAACACGAATAAATAACTTTTTGCCGGTATCCTAAAAATGAGTGTAAAAGACAATTTATAAAATTCACACCCCACCCGGGTGCTTGATCCCGCCACCGCTTGCACCACAAGCCTTCTCCTTCTCCTTCGGCCACGAGAGCTCGACTAGTTTCTCAATTTAAAAATATATAATATTCTTTAATATTTTCTGTTATTGAGGTTTTTTGACTGCTAAGTCTATCGTGTCGGAATAGAGATCATTTTAATAGATGAGATTTTATTAATTTATCATATTTTCAGCAATTCATGTATACATTTGTCCACATTTATTATAAAATATGCTAAGTTTGGGGCGCCTAAATCATCGGGGGCCCTGGCTTTAGCCCGTTCAGCCCCCCCCCCTTTAATCCGCCATATATAGAGACATATTAAATCTCATTTCGATACTGAAGAGCTTCATGTGGGTATTCGAAACGAGTTCATTTTGGTGCGGTATTTTTTTTAAATCCTTTATATTAACTCGTGGTGTCTGCGGCCGCCCTTGATTGCTTGCTTGCTTGTCGCCAAAACTTCGGATCGATTTTTAACCCATTTGCTCGTAAGCTAGCGAGCTGAAATTTTGCAGGCGGTTTCGTACCGATGATAAAAACAATGTATCAAAATTTCAGATCGATCGCATGTAACGTAATTAAATTATTAATTTTTTAGATTATTTTATTTATTCCTATGTATCCTGCTATTTTTTGAGATAGAGTGTAAGGGTGCGTATTATATTGAACAACTTTTCTGTCGCGCAATTAGGTGCGTATTGTATTGACAACACTTTTTATAAACATATTCCTGATCGGTGTGCATTATATTAAACATGTTTTACGACACAACTACAAATTTGTATTTTTGCATGGTCTTACGCTGCGTATTATAATGAACATTCTTTAGTTACCTCTCATACATATAGGATTTATAAGGGAAAAACTTGGTTTTTTGCGGTTGTTTTATTAGAATACTTTATTTTGAGCAGTGCGCTTCCAAAAATCTTTTATTGACAAATTACGATGCGCACATTTTCATGTACGCTTCTTAAATTGAGCTGAGTGGTAAAAAGCAGTTGCCTTTTTATTAAATCCTTTATATTAACTCGTGGTGTCTGTTTTTAAATCCTTTATATTAACTCGTGGTGTCTGCACCCTTGATTGCTTGATTGCTTGCTTGTCGCCAAAACTTTTGATCGATTTTTAACCTACTTGCTCGTAAGTTAGCAAGCTGAAATTATGCACGCAGTTTCGTACCGATAATAAAAACAATGTTTCAACATTTCAGATCGATCGCATGTACCGTAATTAAATTATTGATTTTTTAGATTATTTTATTTATTCCTATGTATCATGCTATTTTTTGAGATAGAGCGTCGCGGTGCGTATTATATTGAATAACCTTTCTGTCGCTCAATAAGGTGCGTATTTCATTGACAACTCTTTTTATAAACATACTAGCAAAATACCCGCGCTTTGCTGCGGTAAATTAGGATTTCAGTAAGCATTGAGAACCCGCGTAACACAAATTCAAAACACAAATTGATTTCAAAATGGATCATGATGGATATAATGCATATATTAACTTCACCGTCTTGTCTGTCTGTCTGTTGTAGTCCCGCAGAAAAACAAAAACGAAAAGTAAAAAAATGACACACTTCCCGTGAACCTATCGAGCTGATAATTTAATTTTTTTCCGTCTGCTACCATTGCGGGAGGATACTCAACAACCGCCCAATTTTTGTCGCGAGAGGCCACTCAACAACTTCCCAAAGTTTCATGCTTCTACCTACGCGGAAAATCCGAGATTAGTGATGAGTCTGTTTTAATATAAGAAGAAACTACATTTGGGCCCCCGGCCCCCATTAAGTGATAATTTAAATATTGTTTTTACCTGTTACCATCGTGGAAGTGTACTTAACAACTACCCCAAGTTTCATGCTTCTACCTACACGGGAAATAGGAGAATTTGTGATTTTTAGTTTTTGTATAGCTCATTTAAGGAAAAAACTTCATTTGGGCCCCCGGCCCCAGGAAGTGATAATTTTTTTTCCTCCCGTCGCTATCGCTGGTTTTTACTCAACAACTTCCCAAAGTTTCATGCTTTTGCCTACTCGAGAAATGAGAAAATTAGTGATTTCATATTCTATATAGTCCATATAAGGAAAAAAAGCGTTTTTGGGCCCCGGGCCCCCAACAGTGTGAATTTTAAAATTCTTATTTGCCAATTATCGTTGAGAGAGTGTACTCAGCAAGTTCCCAAAGTTTCATGCTAATACCTACACGGGAAGTTGGAGAATTAGTGATGAGTCAGTTTTTTATATAAGAAAAAAACTACATTTGGGCCCCCGGACCCCATTAAGTGTTGTTTTAAATATTGTTTTAGCTTGTTACCATCGCGGAAGTGTGCTTATCAACTATATAATGTTTCATGCTTCTACCTACACGGGAAATAGGAGAATTAGTGATTTTTAGTTTTTATAAATCTCATATTAGGAAAAAACTTAATTTGGGCCCCCGGCCCCCAGGAAGTGATAATTTAAATATTTTTTCTCCCGTTACCATCGCGGGTTTTTACTCAACAACTTCCCAAAGTTTCATGCTTCTGCCTACTCGGGAAATAGGAGAATTGGTGATTTTCAAATTTTATATAGGCCATATAAGGAAAAAAAAGCGTTTTTGGGCCCCCGGCCCCCATGAGTGTTATTTTTAAAATTCTTTTACAGTTTTCGTCGCGAGAGGATACTCGACAACTTCCCAAAGTTTCATGCTTCTACCTACACGGGAAGTTGGAGAATTAGTGATGAATAAAAAAAAACATTTTTGGGCCCCCGGCCCCCATGAGTGTTATTTTTAAAATTCTTTTACTCAAATTTTCGTCGCGAGAGGCTACTCGACAACTTCCCAAGGTTTCATGCTTCTACCTACACGGGAAGTTGGAGAATTAGTGATGAATCAGTCAGTCAGTCAGTCAATCAGTCAGTGAGGGCTTTGCCTTTTATTAGTATAGATTCCTGATCGGTGCGCATTATATTAAACATGTTTTACGACACAACTGCAATTTTGTATTTTTGGATGGTCTTGCGCTGTGTATGATAATGAACATTCTTTTAGTTACTTCTCGTACATAAAGGATTTATAGTCAAAAACTTGTTTTTTACGGGGTTTTTTTACGCTTACAATTATCAAAATGGTTGGTAATAGATAAATCTGATAAATAACTTGGCAAAAAAAAGTATTTAATAACCAGCAACTAAAACTGGGGAAAAGGGTCAGCACACTCCCGCCACAAAGTGCGGGTATATTTCTTGTAATTTAATATGACGAAAGTTAATTGTATATCAATTAATATCTGAAGATATTTTTCACCTAGAAATTCTTTGGGTAGTGCGTTAACAATATATATTCGATTTTCTTTCAGGTTACGCTGATTGACAGTCAAAAATCATTTTTTTCTCTCAGGGCTTACGGGTTACTATAACATCTCACAAAATCCCGACTCAGCTGACCGGGGCAGTAGCACTTCAAGTCATCGCTAAAGGAGCTCATAAAGTCATCACTCGAGGATCTCATAAAGTCATCACTCGAGGAATTCATAAAGTCATCTCTCAAGGAACTCATAAAGTCATCGCTCGAGGAACTCATAAAGTCATCGCTCAAGGAACTCATAAAGTCATCACTCGAGGAACTCATAAAGTCATCGTTCGAGGGACTCATAAAGTCATCATTCGATGGACTCATAAAGTCATCTCTCGAGGAACTCATAAAGTCATCGTTCGAGGGACTCATAAGTCATTGGAAGATGAACGCTCAATTGAATATGGGAATAGTCACGTGAGGTCAAGTTACAAGTTGAATTACCGACAAATAAACCCACAAAAAGTGTCGTAGTTAGCATAAACTACTTTATAAATAAATAAAAATTGAAGCATTTTGTTTCATGGTGCCAGCCCTCTAGATCGGGTGGAAGGCTTATCATGAGTGGTGTAGATTATCATGAGTTGTGTAGATTATCATGGGTGGTGTAGATTATCATGGGTGGTGTAGATTATCATGAGTTGTGTAGGTTATCATGAGTTGTGTAGATTATCATGAGTTGTGTAGATAATCATAAGTGGTGTAGATTATCACAGTAGGTGTATGTTATCATAGGTAGTGTGGCTTATCATGGGTGTTTTAGATTATCATGAGTGATGTAGATTATCATGGGTGGTGTAGAGTATCATGGGTGGTGTAGATTATCATGGGTGGTGTAGATTATTTTGGGTGCATGGCTCTCTATGGTGATGTGCTTTAGAAACGGTGTTATTGCTTATCCCATTTATAGTGGCTTCTAATGGATGGTGTGGCTTATCGTCGTAAGACAAAACAAACTATTCATCCAAAACGTGGGGCGGGCGCTTCTCAGGCTTAACAAATTCAATTCACTCAATTTCTTACTCGTCATTTGTAAACCCTAATCATTTTAGCCAAACACCTAAAAAGCGCCCGCCCACGTTTTTGGTCATATTACATCATAGTACATGTGTTGGATTTTAAATTTTAAAAATTTATTTTCTTCTTTGCAGTCAGCTTATAAAAACGTGGTTTTTAACAATCTTTTTTTTTACTTCTATTTTTTTTAGTCTAAGTGTATGCTATGATGAGTTTAGAACTATTGATTATGTTCAAATATAATACGCATTGCCCGACAAACATTTACAGATTGGAAATGACTGATCTCCCCTTGATGTTAAACATGGTTTTGGTGGTCGGGGTTGGTGTGGACTTGGCACGTGAATGTAATGTAAACAAGGGCAGACGGATAATACATAGGCTTATATATAGATAAACTTAAAAGTTCAATAATTTAATAACGGTACATTCGATCGATCTTAAATTTTGATACAATGCATTGTCATCTAAGATCTATCTGTGGTAAAATTTTGAGATCTCTAGAAACATCAGAAGTGGTTTAATTTTACGTTGGCAGATTTGAAAAATTATGGACAGACAGGAACGAAAGCAAGTTAATAAAAACGTGGTAAAAAACCAAGACGGCTGCACGGACAAGGCACTACAAATATGCCTCGAATGTGACATAATCCACTTGAGCCATGTCATGAAAAAATGCTGTAGGCATTTTGTCACATGAGCGGAAAGACCCACTAGACAAAACTGGCGTGAAACATGCAGTAAAGGTCAAGAGGTTTGTTTTCACAGACATTCAAATTAATTGGGTCAATACTTTACGAGATATTTTTAATTGATTAAACAAGGATTCTCATATTTAAAAAAAAATGCATTACTAGTATAAAAAAAAATTATCTCTGGGAAACTACGAACTCCATTAAAGCTTAGTTTATGTTCTTAAGAAAAGAGTTATGTTCATCCGCAAGGGTTCTTTTAAGTTTCTAAACATGAGAATCCCCGAAAATATTATATGCTGCCACGGATTCAGTCGTTGACATTAATTTAATTTCAATTATTTGAGTGGAGTTGAACGACTCGTGAGTCGACTTAACGGGATCTGTGATAAGTTTGAAATGGGTATGTTAATTTATGATAATTATTAGCAGATAATAAATCTGTTTATGTCAAAAAGTAAAATAAAACTGTTTCCGGTCAGCTTGGTGGCAAGTTTAAACTTTTAACATTTTTAATGGGTTAGCTTATTATTGGCGAGTAAATTGGGGAATGTATTAAATAATTCAGTCTCTATTTCAATTTCAGTATACGAATGTCTTTTTAGTAGGGCTGGTACTGATTAAAAAAATTTGTTAGATAAATCGAAAAAAATTAATCGATTAATTTCGATTGATTATATTTTTATAACGCATATATAGCTCCCGTTAAGTTGAGATTCATTATTTCGCCAAATAGGTTAACTGGCGGTAATTCCGTGGCTCCCAATTTCGTGACGTATTACAGCAAATTCGGTCTCCTATGCAAGAAATGAATTTAAAAAAAAACTTTTTGCACGTCTAAATAAATAATAATAGTACATGGGAAAAGTATGTAAGTAAAAAAATATTAATTATTAATAAATTGGAAAGAAAATATATTAGAAATATTTTCTTAAATTTTATTCGAATTTTAATCCATCAAATTAATTTTAATCGATTAAAATTTTAACGATTAATCTATTAATTAATCATTAATTTCCTCAGCCCTAATTTTTAGTAGTCTGTTCTTCTTGTAATTTTTGATATACTTCTTTAATCTAAAATAACAATATAATCAAATAAAAATATTATAAATAAAATAAAATCTTAAAATCATAATTTAGAAGCACCGAAATCACTAAATAATTGACTCATAAAAAAATATTCGGTTGTCGATTTAATTTCAACAACAGATTGAAAAATGAAATTGGCATAGATCCAAATATTTTTTCGTATTTATGTGTGAATCAGTGTGTGCGTAAAAAACAGTTCAGCTATAAAATAAGTTATTAATTGTACAAGTTAGTATTACAACCTAAGAACAATTTTAAAATCTGCTTCACCGTAAACTACAAAGAACAAAATCGATCCACAAAATGTGCATGTAAATTATCTTTCAGCAATTTTATGCTTGATAAATTTAATATCCTAACAACAAAGTCTCGGATTATTGTTAAATTTAAATATTTTATTTTTGAAAGAAAATAACATAATTTTTTTTAAAAATTAATTTTAAAAAATTAACAAGTAAAAATGTATTTCACTTTGATAAAATGTATGTATTCTTCAGTATTCGTCCACGTAGAGTCAGTGTAGGGATTACATCTGATCATGGCTTTGAAAAGCATTTTACTTTTTTTAGTGCTGGTCTTGCCAGAGTGCAACTCTATTCTTTTGCCAGGTAAGTTCAGAAAAAAATATGAATAAATAATTTTTAAAGCTAAGTTTATGTTTCAATACTTTTGATTAAAATGTAATACTGCTACCCAAACAGAGTTTGTAACTTATTTATTTTAATCATGTTCCATGATTTGTTTTTTTCTGATAACTGCCCCATTATCCCCTTGAATGCGCGTCACAGCTAATTTTATTGTTCTGTTTGCCCCAACCATTCCAATCAAAGATTTAACATTCTCTAAAATAATTTACCTTTATGCTCATTTACTTTATCTATCAAACGTTTTCCAACTCGCTTCTGAACTTGGCCACAATATTCTCATATAAAAATTGAAACCCTTCATGAACTTGAGGAATAGCTTCAGCTACATTTATACAATTTTCAGAATCCACATCTCCTAAATAGCCAGTGTCTGTTAGGTTAATGCTATCTTCAGGATCCACATCTCCTAAATAGCCAGTGCCAGTTAGGTTAATGCTATCGTCAGAGCTGCTAAAGATATTTCAAATGCCTTTGGTGCCATCTGACCAGATGTACCTTGATGATCGATTGGCATTGCCAGCACCTGAATGGTTTCTAAACCCTTACTTATAATCAGAGTTATCGGGAATTATTTTGTTAGCCTTGGAACACTTATCACAGTAGTTGATACTGACATGATAATCGGAGTTATCATAAATTATTTTGTTAGCCTTGGAACACTTATCACAGTAGTTGATACTGACATGATAATCGGAGTTATCATAAATTATTTTGTTAGCCTTGGAACACTTATCACAGTAGTTGATACTGACATGATAATCGGGGTTATCATAAAATATTTTGATAGCCTTGGAACACTTATCACAGTAGTTGATATTGACATGATAATCGGGGTTATCATAAAATATTTTGTTAGCCTTGGAACACTTATCACAGTAGTTGATACTGACATGATAATCGGAGTTATCATAAAATATTTTGTTAGCCTTGGAACACTTATCACAGTAGTTGATACTGACATGATAATCGGGGTTATCATAAAATATTTTGATAGCCTTGGAACACTTATCACAGTAGTTGATATTGACATGATAATCGGGGTTATCATAAAATATTTTGTTAGCCTTGGAACACTTATCAAAGTAGTTGATAATGACATGAGAATCGGAGCTATCATAAGATATTGTGTTAGCCTTGGAAAACTTATCACAGTAGTTGCTACTGACGTGTGGGACGGTAGGACACCACTTGTAGCCACAGACTGAAACCAGTAGCAAAAAAAGACGCACCCAATGTTCGTATGTTGGTGTGCGTTGTAAACATAAGTTACCTCTCTGTTGGTGTGTGTAGCAGACAGAAGTTACCTGTTTGTTTGTGTGTGTAGTAGACAGAAGATACTTTTTATTGGCGTGTGTAGCAGACAGAAGTTACCTCTCTTTTAGTGTGTAGTACACAGAAGTTACCTCTTTGTTGGTGTGTGTAGTAAACAGAAGTTACCTCTCTTTTGGTGTCTGTAGTAGACAGAAGTTACCTCTCTTTATTTTTATGTGTCCCTCTCCGTTAATTGTGGTGTTGTAAAGTTGTAACATATTTTGTGTACATTAGAATTTGTTTTATTTTGATTTATTTTTGCAATAAGTTGATGAAACTGGGAGAATACTGCCATGGCGATTTCAAAGGCGACCTGCGCCACCAGCACCACCACCTACGACTACCACTACTACGACCACACTCTCTCCTCTGCTTAAGTTCAGAAAATATATTTATGAATAACTTTGACGTATAAATTATTTTTTTCCATGACTATATAATACTGTTACGGTTTCAGAGTAAGTAGCCAATGGAACAAGAATTCTGTGGCTATATGGTTAGTAATGTTTAAAACATAGGTAGGTAATAATAGTTCGAATCATTTCCATGTGAAAATAAAGATTACTAGATACGACCCGCCCCACCCCCCCCCACCCAGTTCCAACCTAGCTTGCCAACCATAAACTGTGATTGGCAGACCCTAGCGTCTTGCATATTTGCACTCGTCTTGTGCTTGTTCTGGTGATATACATATATATGTTAATTTGATGCTGATGTTAAGGGTTTTTCTTTAAAATACATTCAGTAAAAATCCTCACGCGTCTCTAAAGTTAATGGAAATTTTGTCGATATCATAGGTCCGGTTTTATCAAAGAAAAACAGTTCTAGGACGCAATAATCTTCTGTATATAATGAGCGTCTGTAACAGATAAGATAATTCTAAAAGAAATAGTTATTATAAGGGGTGTACCAGATTTCGGTTCCGGCTCCGGAAACCCGGTATCCGGTATTTTTTACAAATCCGGCTCCGGTCAGATTTCCCTTCATAAATCCTACAAAATCCGGCTCCGGTCGGATTTTAAAAAAATTGAATCCGTTACAGCCCTAGTTAAAATCCTTACCTACAATACGATAACATGTGCAAATCATTTTTTTTTAAAAGTAATTCATTTATTTGCAACGTCAAAGGACTCTAGGGTAAAATGCGAAAGTATTTTTATAATTTTAAATCATTTTAATTTTCAGAATACATTTATTGCTACCTCAGTTCTAAGTAAATAAAAGTCTGCAAAGTATCTTGTCTCTAAGGAAGTATGAATGCATCACATTTAAAACTATACCGTTAAATTCGCTTAGTCAAAGAGTCAATTACGGAAAAGAACATTTTAGGAGGCGCTTTGCTACGCTTACACCGCCAAACGGGATCTTGTTTGTATTTCCCCAGAACATTATGGAAAGTTACTTTTGATCGATTAATTACGAGAAATTTTATTGTTCTCCTTGGCCATAGATCTAGAAGGTTCTTCGGGTGTTGGTATAAATAAGTGGAGCAGAAGATAACACATACAAAAAAAAACCCGTAAAACAATTTTTTGACTATAAATCACTTATATATTAGGCATATATTAAATTAATATTTATGTTCAATGAAACACGCATCACGCGACAGACTAGCATAAACATTTACAGGCTAAACGTGACTGAAGTCCTCTTGCTGTAAAATACGGGGATGTGGTCATCGAGGGCTGGAGTGAACCTCCAGTGACCCGTGGAGGTCAACTATAGCAGACGGCTACACATGCTACATTGAGATACATAGAGATAATCTAAAAATTCATTAATTAATCCGGTACATTCGACCGATCTGACATTTTGATAAAATGCATTATTAGGTGACACAAGTCTGTTTGCAAAATTTCAGTTCGATAGGATCATGGGAAGTGGGTCATTTTTTACTTTTGTTTGCCGCGGGCGGGCGGGACCAAGAGATGGCAGAGAGAAAAGATGGTGAAGTTAATATAAGGGATTTTAAAAGAGGGACGAGAAAGTATACGAGCTGAAGAAGAGAGAGAGAGGGGGGTAGAAAGACAGAGAAAAGGAAGACAACTCCAATTCGCATTCGATTGTCAATTATTGTCACTATCATTATTATTGTTAGCGCTATCAACTATTGTGAGCGACCTCATATTTTAATTATTTACGATAGTTAATTCTAACTGACGTAATTTAAGATGAATGTTATAAAAGTTTATTGCTAAAATTAGATCCAGAGGTATCGTGGTTTTAGGTATTTGTAGTTATTTACTTTTAAATTGATCAGTCAGTCGCTTTTTTTTATCCCTTTTCAAGTTAGGTGCATTGTTAACGAACCGCTTTAGCATTAGTATATTNTTTATAGTAAGTTAAGTCATTTCCTACCCTTCCTAAATCTCCGGGTTGCGGTCTATTTTCCTTATTTGAGCAATTCACTTTTTGTGTTAGATGATTTTTGTTTCATGTTCCATGAAAAAAGGTGTATCAAAATACATAACCCGTTTGTCGGCAACGTGTTTTATTTCCGGTTGACATTTATTTCTTTTTCAGCGTTTTCATGTTAAACTTATTTCACAGCATATATTTTAAACGAAAGTTTTAATTTTATAAATTGTGCTCGAGCCGAAATGTGAGCACAGAAGGGCCGCAGTCCGACCACCATTGGTATGGACATTGCAGCAACATTTTCACGGGTACCCAGGCGCAATTTTACCACCCGGGTAACTGCTTGGCAACTGGTACCCGGGTTCCCGTTTACAGGCCTACTCATATATATATATATATATATATAAACCATATAATAGCCAATTCACAGGTTGGTTGGATGTATCCGAGACGCTATGACGTCATTGTTTGAGCGTATATTTTATATAATACAAGGTGTGGATCAGGAGGTGCCCAAAATAGTTATAAATTAAAGATTCTCGCCGTAAAAAAATATTATATGACGTTAAAACCCAAGTAACTTATCCTTGTTTGATAAATTCGAAATATTAAACTTCCTGAAATATACACAAAGTATTTTATTATTATAAATCCTGAAATCCTCTTTTTACATCGTTCCCATTCCAAAATTAAAATATACGCTAAATATATATATATCTATATATATCAGAATAAAATATGCACATTAACAATTTCTTATATCTTAGTTATCATATTAAACTTAACAAAAGATAATTTTAAATAACCGAGTAGAATTAATGCAGGAAATCGGTCAAAAAAACTTAAAAACCATATCAGAAATATTGCACAATAGAAACTCAAGACGCGCCATGCACATAAGAGCACAACACATGGTGTGCAGCAACACATGGTGTGCAGCAAGAACAGTTATTTTCAAATGTAAAATATTATGTATATGGCAAACATTAAAATACAACATTGACAATAGAATTTTGTGATTTAAAAAAAAATTAAAGATCATTTAATGGACAAAAACTTAAGTAAACTTTTCGGCAAACATCTTCATCTGCTTATTGTTTTAATTGCAAAATTCGATTGAGTATAATTTTACTTTTTTTGAAAGCGTTATCACTGTCCAGTTCTGTATAACAAACTTGGAGTATCTCGGCTATTAAACCTATGACGAGATTTAAGCATTGAATAGTATCCTTCATTCTCTTTTCTTTAAACTTTATTTAAAACAGGTTTGCATCCTTGCTATGGCTACTACAGACATTGGGACAAAGTGAGTAAGTCGAAAATTGATGAAAGAAAAAATATATGTGTGTTGACTCAAATGAAAAGTTGGAAAATAGAATCGTATAAATGAGGATATAGAAAGAGTGGATAGAGATGGTGGACAGAGAGACAGACAGACAAAAGATAGAGGGTGGACAGAGAGACAGAGAAAATGTAGACAGAGATAGCAAAGAGAGGGTGGACAGAGAGAGATAAGAGAGAGGGGGCGAGGCCGAAATTTTAAAATGTTAGGTCACATCTCTTTAAATTCAGGTCAAATGTGAGTGTGTTGTTTGTTGTAGGTGCCACCTGTGTGTTTGTCGTAGGTGAACCTGTGTGATTGTTGTAGGTGACACCGGTGTGATGTGTTATAGGTGACACCATGTGTGTTTGTTGTAGGTGACCCATGTGTGTTTGTTGTAGATGACACCTGTGTGTTTGTTGTAGGTGACACCTGTGTGTTTGTTGTAGGTGACACCGGTGTGTATATTACAGTGACCTTCTAACACGCGTGTGTTGGTGTGTGTAGTTCTTTTCATCTGTGTTTATGACTCTTTGTTGATTGTAGTCTGCTAATGTTGTTACATTTTCTTTTTTGGATAACATGCTGTTTCATCTCTTTTCAGAGCACACGTTTAAACGAAGTCCTCCTTGGCTGTGTCCAAACTATTTTAAACACAAGTTACCACCTCTAAAACACTGGGCAGATGAACGGATGATAAAAGTTCCACCTGCACCAACAGCGGCGACAACAACGAGCACTCCACAGCCTTGGTCCGTATGCCACTGCCCCAACAATTCGTGTACTGCTCGAGGCGGGTGTGAGAACGGTGCTCCCTGCGAGAGCGGGTGGTATGGTCCCTTTTGTCAATACGGTTGGTAGTTTTGACATCTTTCTTCAGTGCTTCATGTTTTATTTTCCAAATTTGAAACATCCCGGTAAAAGTAAAATATTATCCTTTTTCTTTCGTGTCCTTGTGTAAACTTTGCTTATAGGGTTTTAAAATCATTTTAATGTTTCCCTGGATTCAAGGGGGAGAAATGCAATATCGGTTCGTTAACTAATAAATTACATTAAATACAACATTTAACACGCAAATCTATACACATTTAGTGAGAAATGGCTCAATAAAAATGAAACAGAAAATATTAAAGTTATTTGAACCACAAAATGTAGATTTTAACAAACAGAATGAGTCATAGTTTCTAAGAATATAATTTTAAAAAACCGTAAAAAAACCAAGTTTTTCACTATAAATCCTTTACGTACGAGAAGTAACTAAATGTGTGCATTACATAGTGTGCAGTTGAAGACCATCCAAAAAAACCAAAATTTCATTTGTGTAATAAAACATGTTTAATATAAGGTGCACCGATCAGGAATATGTTTATAAAAAGAGTTGTCAATAAAATACGCACCTTATTGCGCGACAGAAAGGTTGTTCAATATAATACGCACCGCGACGCTCTATCTCAAAAAAATAGCATGATACATAGGAATAAATAAAATAATCTAAAAAATCAATAATTCAATTACGGTACATGCGATCGATCTGAAATTATGATACATTGTTTTTATTATCGGTACGAAACTGCCTGCAAAATTTCAGCTCGCTAGCTTACGAGCAAGTGGGTTAAAAATCGATCAAAAGTTTTTGCGACAAGCAAGCAAGCAATCAAGGGCGGCCGCAGACACCACGAGTTAATATAAAGTATTTAAAAAATTACTGGGACTTTTAAATTAAGAAATTTGATTGTTTCAAAAATTGTTTCGTTAAAAAGTTTACCATTTACCGTAATGATAAGTGGAATTAAGAGATGTTTTTTAATGTTTAATCAAAATGAACAAAAAAAAACATTTTTAAAGAATGAGGCCCAGCTGCAGTGAGGAATGTAGAATCTCGCATGAAAAAGCAGAAAATAATTTTTTTAGTCACAAACTAAGTAGTCACACAGGGGGACTCGAAACACTAAGTTTTATTGATATTTATTGTGATCGATTGTGGGATTAAATGTGAGATATAAAATTTGATCAACTAAACACAAAAGTCCTGAGTCCCCCTGTGTGACTACTTAGTTTGTGACTAAAAAAATATTTTCTGCTTTTTCATGCGAAATTAAGTAATACAATTAAATACGTTAAACGCTAATTTTTTTTTCAAATCAGTTAACTTGCAATAATAAAACATTCCCAACACACAAACAACATTAAAACAAATTATGACAAAAATAAAAGAAGCATTCGCAGCAGAAAATCTTTTTTAAAAAGGCTGGACATGAAAGAGGCAGTGTCTTATGTTTATAAAAGATATAAAGCCATTTGGGCTTGGTCAAACCGACAGCATGTACGAATCCCACCTCACGACTCCCTCCACCCCAGTGGGGTGGGGGAATACGATTTTTATCACAATAGGTTTTATTTGTTGATGCTTTTCTAGAGGAAAATTATGAATTCAATGTCTTTGAGTTAATATTTCGTAATATATCTATATTTATTATAGGCGTGAAAGCATATATATGCATGTTGATATATAGGTAGTCCTCCGATTACGACGGTACATATCAGTAAGTTTAATATTTCGTCCGCCTGCTACACTAAAAATGTGGTGTAAAAAGTATCTATGATATTTAGCTGTTCTCATCGTATTGTGTTCATGGTAATAAAAGATAAATGTTCTTTTCTATTACAGTATTTCATAATGTCTTTGTTATTTCTCTTCATATCGTATTCTGTTCATGGCAATAAAGGTCACATATGCTTTTCTATTGCGGTATTTCATACATGTCTTTGTTATTTCTGTGCATATCGTATTCTGTTCATGGCAATAAAGGTCACATGTTCTTTTCTATTGCAGTATTTCATACATGTCTTTGTTATTTCTGTGCATATCGTATTCTGTTCATGGCAATAAAGGTCACATATTCTTTTCTATTGCGGTATTTCATAATGTCTTTGTTATTTCTGTGCATATCGTATTCTGTTCATGGCAATAAAGGTCACATATTCTTTTCTATTGCGGTATTTCATAATGTCTTTGTTATTTCTGTTCATATCGTATTCTGTTCATGGCAATAAAGGTCACATGTTCTTTTCTATTGCAGTTCTTCATACATTTCTTTGTTATTTCTTCTGTCGGATTTCGTTCAGCCAACTTCAGCAGGCTTTTCCACTAGTATATATATATATATTTGATATATACATACACACTCGCTCACACATACAAAAGCTCAAACACTAAAAGCATTCTTTATTGACTAACTTCTTGCAATCACTTCAAGTCTGTGACGATGGAACATGGGGAATCAACTGCTCCAATATATGTTCTGATCACTGTGTCAATGGTCAGTGTGACCCTGTCAATGGTCAGTGTCGCGAGGGATGCCAACCTGGATACACGTCACCTTTTTGTAACCAAAGTAAGTGGACTCTATGCTGTACTAGTAAGGGGGTTCTCGACAATGACGTCACTTCTGGTAAAAAGATTTATGCTTTACAATAATTGTGACAGTGTAAAATGTTTGTGTTCAACTTTGTGACCGTCTTCGTATTTTCACGTTTGGCCAGGACTGTGGTCAAAACTGCAGCCAATCTTGTATCCCGTCTAACACTTCCGGCTTGCCAAGTTGTCACTCAGTGGATGGCACCTGTTTACTTGATTGCCAGGATGGCTATTTAGGTCCAAAATGTGGAGATTTCAAAGGTAACTGTAGAGGAAATTTAATCTGTCATTTTCATAAAGGTGATAAATAATTAAATAGTGCAAATTACTTGCATAACAATTGTTCTTTTACTTTCCTGCTTTAGTGGTAGCCACCTCCTTTCATCATTCAACAAAATCCGCCCTTGTCATAACTATTTTGTCTGTTGCTGTCTCCGCTGCTCTGTTGGCCATCATTGTCACTGTCGTCGTCGTTGTGTGGTACCTCAAGAGCTTGGCACGTAAAGAGCTTTACGTCGTCAGTGCGGAGTTCAGCAGGGCAAGCTCCACAACAAATCTCATCACTTCCATGGAGGCAAACAGTTATGACGTCATCATCGGCACGGAATGAATCCCACGCAACATCGTCTCACTGCCAGTGGTTACATGATCAGTGAGAAAAACTGTACCTTTAGATTTCTTTTTGAAGGGAAAAAATATGTATACATTCTTTTTAAAATGGAGAATATTTTTTAATGATATGACTAATTAAATGATTAAAATATCCAATATTTATATATTTCCTCTGACTTATGAACTGTCCTTTATGTATCATATTTTGTTTTGATTTAGTTAGTCCTTTCTAAATGTCCTGTCACGTGAATTTGTGAAACTCACTGTTATTTGAATGGAACTCACTCTTATTTGAATGGAACTCACTGTTATTTGAATGGAACTTGGAACTCACTGTTATTTGATGTAACTGACTGTTATTTGATGGAACTGACTGTTATTTGATGTAACTGACTGTTATTTGATGTAACTGAATGTTATTTGATGTAACTGACTGTTATTTGATGGAACTGACTGTTATTTGATGGAACTGACTGTTATTTGATGTAACTGAATGTTATTTGATGTAACTGAATGTTATTTGATGTAACTGACTGTTATTTGATGGAACTGACTGTTATTTGATGGAACTGACTGTTATTTGATGTAACTGAATGTTATTTGATGGAACTGACTGTTATTTGATGTAACTGAATGTTATTTGATGGAACTGACTGTTATTTGATGGAACTGACTGTTATTTGATGGAACTGACTGTTATTTGATGGAACTGACTGTTATTTGATAGAACTGAATGTTATTTGATGGAACTGAATGTTATTTGATGGAACTGACTGTTATTTGATGTAACTGAATGTTATTTGATGGAACTGAATGTTATTTGATGGAACTAACTGTTATTTGATAGAACTGAATGTTATTTGATGGAACTGACTGTTATTTGATGGAACTGACTGTTATTTGATGTAACTGACTGTTATTTGATGGAACTGAATGTTATTTGATAGAACTGAATGTTATTTGATGGAACTGACTGTTATTTGATGGAACTGACTGTTATTTGATGTAACTGACTGTTATTTGATGGAACTGAATGTTATTTGATAGAACTGAATGTTATTTGATGGAACTGACTGTTATTTGATGTAACTGACTGTTATTTGATGGAACTGACTGTTATTTGATGGAACTGAATGTTATTTGATAGAACTGAATGTTATTTGATGGAACTGACTGTTATTTGATGGAACTGACTGTTATTTGATGGAACTGACTGTTATTTGATGGAACTGACTGTTATTTGATGTAACTGAATGTTATTTGATAGAACTGAATGTTATTTGATGGAACTGACTGTTATTTGATGGAACTGACTGTTATTTGATGGAACTGACTGTTATTTGATGTAACTGAATGTTATTTGATGGAACTGACTGTTATTTGATGGAACAGACTGTTATTTGATGGAACTGACTGTTATTTGATGGAACTGACTGTTATTTGATGGAACTGACTGTTATTTGATGGAACTGACTGTTATTTGATGTAACTGAATGTTATTTGATGGAACTGAATGTTATTTGATGGAACTGACTGTTATTTGATGGAACTGACTGTTATTTGATGGAACTGACTGTTATTTGATGGAACTGACTGTTATTTGATGTAACTGAATGTTATTTGATGGAACTGACTGTTATTTGATGGAACTGAATGTTATTTGATAGAACTGAATGTTATTTGATGGAACTGACTGTTATTTGATGTAACTGAATGTTATTTGATAGAACTGAATGTTATTTGATAGAACTGAATGTTATTTGATGGAACTGAATGTTATTTGATGGAACTGACTGTTATTTGATGGAACTGACTGTTATTTGATGGAACTGACTGTTATTTGATGTAACTGAATGTTATTTGATAGAACTGAATGTAATTTGATAGAACTGAATGTTATTTGATGGAACTGACTGTTATTTGATGGAACTGACTGTTATTTGATAGAACTGACTGTTATTTGATGTAACTGAATGTTATTTGATGGAACTGACTGTTATTTGATGTAACTGAATGTAATTTGATGGAACTGAATGTTATTTGATGGAACTGACTGTTATTTGATGGAACTGACTGTTATTTGATGGAACTGAATGTTATTTGATGGAACTGACTGTTATTTGATGGAACTGACTGTTATTTGATGGAACTGACTGTTATTTGATGGAACTGACTGTTATTTGATGGAACTGACTGTTATTTGATGGAACTGACTGTTATTTGATGGAACTGACTGTTATTTGATGGAACTGAATGTTATTTGATGGAACTGACTGTTATTTGATGGAACTGAATGTAATTTGATGGAACTGAATGTTATTTGATGGAACTGACTGTTATTTGATGGAACTGACTGTTATTTGATGGAACTGAATGTAATTTGATGGAACTGACTGTTATTTGATGGAACTGACTGTTATTTGATGGAACTGAATGTTATTTGATGGAACTGACTGTTATTTGATGGAACTGAATGTAATTTGATGGAACTGACTGTTATTTGATGGAACTGAATGTTATTTGATGGAACTGACTGTTATTTGATGGAACTGACTGTTATTTGATGGAACTGAATGTTATTTGATGGAACTGACTGTTATTTGATGGAACTGACTGTTATTTGATGGAACTGACTGTTATTTGATGGAACTGAATGTTATTTGATGGAACTGAATGTAATTTGATGGAACTGACTGTTATTTGATGGAACTGACTGTTATTTGATGGAACTGACTGTTATTTGATGGAACTGAATGTTATTTGATAAACGTTACGCGATTCAAAGACTGGAGTCGTACACGTCACTTCAACAACATCAGATCTCATCCCTCACCTCAACTTCCCAGCTAGAGTCCTCAAATGTTGAAGTGTTTAGATTTGTTTTGTTTTTGATGTGAGCTGAAATGCGTGGATGTAACACAAATATGAACAGGATCAAAGACTGAAAGGATATCAGGGGTATTTAACCTCGCTGAAATTTTCCTGGTGGTCCGCAAGCAAAGCATTAAGTTTTCGTAATTTACAACAACAAGAAAAGCACGGAAAGGCATAAATGTGCTCACTTTTTTAAACATATCGATAATTTTAATTACTCAATGACGATAGCATAGCACTGAAAATAATACGCTTTTATTCTATGAGTAGTTAGTGCTGCTGCGCCCCCTTTTCAAAAGTCCAACTAACTTGTCCTTGTATGATAATATGATAAATACGTAATATTAAACTTTCTTAAATGTACATAAAGTATTTTATAATAGTTTTTTTTGGTCAAAATCCCAAGTTATCCTAGTATGATAAATACGAAATATTCCTGAAATGTACACAAAGTATTATATAATATTTTTTACAGTGCTAATCACCACACGATTTTTAAAGTAATTTTAGAAAGTAGCGCACCAAATGACTGCACCAAAAAAAATAACTCTTTGAGTAAGTCAGCACTCTTTACAACACAAATGCTGACGTCATAAGTTCGTGCGTTGTTTGGTCAATGTTAATCTGGAAACCAAAAGGATTATGATTTTCAAGTCTATATTTTCAATTAGCGTTAGGCCACAGTGATTGAGTCATTCATACATAATTGAGCTTATATATATATATATATATATATATATATATATATATATGACTAGTGTATTACCCGTCAAAAATGACGGAAATTTGGAAAAAGGATATATTTCAGTTTTTGTAATTGTCCCTTTTGCCTGAAAGCAGCATCTATCTATATATATAATTCTCTTCGTGGTCGGACCCTGCGAGACACCAAGCTGCAACTGCAAGTATGTTCAACAGATACTAATTTTAGAAAGCAGCGCACCAAATTACATCACCAATGCATCAAAAGGTGTGCACATTTAATATGCGCTGTAAAAAAAATTATATGACGTCATTATTTTCGCTGATATTTTAATTTTGTAAAAAGGGAACAGTGTAAAAAGTTATAAGATACTTTGTGTACATTTCAGAAAGTTTAATATTTCGTATTGATCAAACAAGAACAAGTTAGTTGGGCTTTTGCAAAAGGTGGGCGCCTTAGGCGCCCTAAAAAAGTGCATTTTTTCAAAATAAATTGATTTGATTTCAGCTGAACACTTCTGTCATTTTTTATGGGTGATACGCCGCGGGTCTCTCCAGAGTTCCTTCTTTTCATTCACTCACAGTCGTTTGCCCAAACCCACCCCATTTTGACAACTGTGTCTTTCAGGAAGTCTTCACCCGTCACTAAATCATTAGCGGCGTATGCTACGCCGCGGGTCAGCTAGTAGTAAATAATCAGAAAATGTAGAGACCAAGAGAGAAAAATTAAATCTCTTTTCCACATTGAACAATTTTATGCGGACGTTTGAAAATAGCGTTTTTTATGGGTTTTTTATTTTATTTTTTTTTCAGTATTTTTTCAAGGCTATTTTTTAGCGGTGCGCTTTCTAAAATCTAGCGTTACGAATGGACATAGCAGAGTATATATTTTGATTATATATACGAATATATGTGTTATGAGAAAACCTCCAAGCTTAGGCTTCGCGTTATATAAGTTTGCATGAATAAATGCATAGTGAATTACACACAGCATAAAGTGATACTACAGCAAAGAAGTTTGAAGTTCGAAGTATTAACAAATATTGATGAGGCGTCAGCCGGACGTTAATTGCGGCATTGAATAGTGCGCACCAATTATGAGCGCACCAATAATACAGCACAGTGCGTTAAAAATAAATTATGTGACTGTAATGTGATCCACATCAAGCACATCTGTGATTTGAAGCAGTTTAAACTTCATTGATGATTATGACTTGTCACTTTATTCGCCCATTTGTCCATACATTATTACCACAACATTACCAAAAACATGTAAAAAATAAAATGTAATTTTTACACATGTTAATAACAAAGAACTATTTATTTTGCATGAAACGTAGTAAGCAAAGTTTGTCACAGGATAACAGAAAAGATTAAATTATCAACTGTTAATCATATTTACAATTTAATATACACGTGTTAGTAATTCACATAAACGTTTTTATTATTGTCAAGTCAGCACCTTTTCAAGATACAAAATACACAAACAAATTGTGCAATGAAAACAATAAATTTGAGCTTTATTTTTAGACTGATACGACAGTAAACGTTTCGGCTAATGCCTTCATCAGTACAACATAAAATACATTCTTACAATACTTACATAAGTAATAATAATATTCTTAAAACATATTGTATTTTAAAATATTTATGTTAAATAAAAAGAAAGGAAAAACAAAACAAAAACATGGACACAGGATATATATATATATATTTCAAGATGTATTATGACTTGTCAGTTTATGCGCCCATTGGTCCATACATTATTACCTTTACATTATCAAAAACATATAAATAAAAAATTGTAACTATTTACAAATATGAATAACAACGAACTATTTATTTTGCATGAAACCTTTGAAGTTAAGTTAATCACAGGATAAAAGAAAATATTTAAGTATCAACAGGTAATCGTATATAAAATTTAATATACAGGTTTTAGATATTCTAATAAACGTTTTCATTATTGTCAAGTCAGCACTCCATCCAGTTCTATATTAAAAGCAAAGATTGTTTATTCCGAATTAGTCTAAGACGCATTAAAATGTAAATAACAATTTTTAAAAATTACTGTGGGGGAGGGTTCCGATTTTTAAATATGTTATTTTTTTTTAAACATACAAATATGCAATCTCAAAGTGTATAAAAGAAAAACAAACGCTAAACTGAAGCATAAGTTGGTAAAAAAGAGAAATCTTTCACAAAAAACTTGGGTCATAATTTCAAATGAGTCTATTCAAATTAGTTCTACTCAACTTAACGAAATGCAAACAGAAATCTAGACCTCAGCAAGGACAAGGAACTCAACCTAAAATACTAGCTATAATTTGTAGACATTTTATTTTACTATAATGAGACAAATGAAATATGTCATGACAAAATGCACTAACAACAGTGTCCCATGAGCAGAAAGACCCACTTGACAAAATGCACTAACAACAGTGTCCCATGAGCAGAAAGACCCACTTGACAAAATGCACTAACAACAGTGTCCCATGAGCAGAAAGACCCACTTGACAAAATGCACTAACAACAGTGTCCCATGAGCAGAAAGACGCACTTGACAAAATGCACTAACAACAGTGTCCCATGAGCAGAAAGACGCACTTGACAAAATGCACTAACAACAGTGTCCCATGAGCAGAAAGACGCACTTGACAAAATGCACTGACAACAGTGTCCCATGAGTAGAAAGTCGAACTTGACAAAATGCACTAACAACAGTTTCCCATGAGCAGAAAGACGCACTTGACAAAATGCACTGACAACAGTGTCCCATGAGCAGAAAGACCCACTTGACAAAATGCACTAACAACAGTGTCCCATGAGCAGAAAGACGCACTTGACAAAATGCACTAACAACAGTGTCCCATGAGCAGAAAGACCCACTTGACAAAATGCACTAACAACAGTGTCCCATGAGCAGAAAGACCCACTTGACAAAAAGGACTAACAACAGTGTCCCATGAGCAGAAAGACCCACTTGACAAAATGCACTAACAACAGTGTCCCATGAGCAGAAAGACCCACTTGACAAAATGCACTGACAACAGTGTCCCATGAGCAGAAAGACCCACTTGACAAAATGCACTAACAACAGTGTCCCATGAGCAGAAAGACGCACTTGACAAAATGCACTAACAACAGTGTCCCATGAGCAGAAAGACCCACTTGACAAAATGCACTAACAACAGTGTCCCATGAGCAGAAAGACCCACTTGACAAAATGCACTAACAACAGTGTCCCATGAGCAGAAAGACCCACTTGACAAAATGCACTAACAACAGTGTCCCATGAGCAGAAAGACCCACTTGACAAAATGCACTGACAACAGTGTCCCATGAGCAGAAAGACCCACTTGACAAAATGCACTAACAACAGTGTCCCATGAGCAGAAAGACCCACTTGACAAAATGCACTAACAACAGTGTCCCATGAGCAGAAAGTCGAACTTGACAAAATGCACTAACAACAGTGTCCCATGAGCAGAAAGACCCACTTGACAAAATGCACTGACAACAGTGTCCCATGAGCAGAAAGACGCACTTGACAAAATGGTGTGAAAACATGGAGCTAAGTTCAAGAGGTTTGTTGTCACAGACATTCAAATTAATTGGGTCAAAAACTTGACGAGATATTTCAACAGTCTAAACAAGGATTCTCATTTTTTTTTAATGCATAACTATTAAGAAAAAGATATTTCCAGGAAATTAAAGCTCTGTATAAAGAGCTATGTTCATCTACAAGGGTTCTTCTAAGTTTAAAAACATGAGAATCTTCTAACTTAAAAGGTGGGGGAGGGGGGGTACGCAGCCACGGATTGAGTCGCTGAGATTAGTTTCAATTATTTGAGTGGAGTCCAAAACGTGATCTGTTTCAAGCTTAAAAGTGGTATGTTCATTTATGATATTTAGTTGATTAAAGTTGAAATTCATTTTCTGAATGTATTTGATGTCAAATAGTAAAATAAAAGTTTGTCAGATCTTTTTGGTGTACAGTTTTGTATGTTGCATTTTTTTTAACAAATGCAGAGCTCAAGGGACTAAACGGCTATGACACAATTTTCTAGTTTTTAGATATTCAAGTTTTAAAGTTCAAAATTATACAGATTTCTTATAAATTAACTAAATAGATTTGAATTTTTAATAGGGTCTGAGACGTAATTTTTTCATAAAACCTCATTCAGAACATTCTATTTTTGACCATCTATCAGATACAGGGAAAACTTTTAAAAATTCAAAAATGTCACATAGCCGTTTCATTCCTTGAGGTCTTCAAATGCCTTAGAGTTTTTAAAAAAATGTGTAATCTATTGACGATAAAAGACACGAAGAGTGTTTCAACATTGAAATGGCTTTTTAATAGTTAGTTCTAATGGTGTTTTTGTGGAAAAATATATTTGCATCATCTAAAATTATAAAGTACAGCTAACAGCAATATAATAAAGTAATAATAAAAGTTAAAGTAATAATAAAAGTTAAAGTAATCATAAAAGTTAAAGTAATAATAAAAGTTAAAATAATAATAAAAGTTAAAGTAATAATAAAAGTTAAAGTAATAATAAAAGTTAAAGTAATAATCTAGTATCACGGAATATCTCAATAATTTTTTTTATGTTCACTCTAGGTTTAACTTTCAACGTTACAAAATTTGAAAAGAATATTTTTAAAAAAGACAATGGAACTATACAAAATGTGTTTATGTATGTAAAGGTGAATCAATGTGTACTTAAAATAACGTGTCAGCTATGAAATTAGTTATTATAAGAGCAATAATAGACTCTGCAACACCATAAACCACAAATAGCTCAATAGTTCCATAAAATATATGATTTAAATGATCTTTTGGCAATCTTATGTTGAAATTGGATTTAAACAGCTGACAACAAAGTCTGATTAATGTTAAATCTAAACACACAATTATTTTTTAAATAGAAAACAAGAATGAACAGACACAAACATATTTCTTCGATATATTAAAATGTATAATTCATTATTACACTCTTCAGTATCTTGCTACTTACAGACGGTGTATGGATCACATCTAAGCATGGATTTAAAACTATATTGTGATTGTTTTAGTGCTGGTCTTGCCAGAGTGCAACTCTTATTTCGGCCACGTAAGTTCAGAAAAAAATATATAAGTTAATACAGATTCAGAGTAAAATTAAATTTGTTTTAAAATGGGTAGCTAGTAATGATGTGTCTAGCCCCACTACCATAAAAACGTACATTTCATCTAATAAACCAGGTGTTTCCAAAGTCCGCCCGCGGCCCAAATGCGACCCACGATACAGTTTTAACCTGCACCGCCACCTCATCTTAAATAATTGATTGACTCGGATTCTTTCTTTTACGGAGACTTTTAATTTATAAGAAAAGCCAAATTTATGGCTGATGGTTCGTGTAAGAAAAACGAAGACATCTTATGACGGAAAAAATCGATAACCTTCTATTGTTTACTAACTTGGTATAGTAGATTTAAAAAGCCAATGAAGTCCAAGACTACGAAATTCCTTGTGTTCGATGGCAAAATCATGTCGTAATATTGTTTTGTTTAGAAAATGAAAGTGTGATTATACTTAAAATTTTAAGACGGATTTTACATTTAAAAATTATTTTTAAAAACTGTTTAGCTTATATATATTTAGAAACATTTTACATAATGTAAGGAAATAGTATTCATTATCAATCTTTATTCGAAAACTTTGAAATTATTTCTTTCTTTTTTTCACTAATATCTAATGACATAAAATATTATATGTTTAAAATCTTTATAATTACTAAAGTATTGTTAAATTTTTCTTACATACATTATCAATCCTGAATGTAAAAAATAAAATAAAATAAAAAACTTAAATGTAATTATAAAGCGACTAACTCAGTCTAGACATAAATAGATTTTGTTTATCATCTGCGTCAACATATACTTGTTTTGCTTCATAGAATATGACAAACTTTACAAAAATTTGGAACCCTTTATTAAACCTAAATGAAAATACCTGTCTTCCACAGACAGAAACTAGAGACGCACAGCGCGCACCAAAGCAAACTAAATGGTGCGGAGCAATGTCAATGAGTTAAAAGTTCAAAATAAATAAGTAATTAAAAATAAAATAATTACATTATATAACAAATGATGTGATTCCAAATTGCATTTTTCTGTAAAATCAACTTTATCTCTATTACAAAGGTATAAATAATTCATGGAAATTATGAAGTAGGTAAATATAAATTATCTCAAATAAGCACAGATATACGAGAAACATGTGTTGTCTGTGCGTGTGAAGTATGTGAGTGTGCATTTGTTGGTTGTAAGCGATACACACACATACACAATACACACAGACAGAATTCGCAATTGTCTGGTAACATCTCAATTTTTCTTTAGGTAATATGTGTGCTTGTCCGAAACATATATGCAGGGCCGAGATAACAGTCCGTGCAGCGGAACCGAGTTAAAAAAATACGAGTTGCTCAAAATTAATTTACGGCACTGCTAAGGAACGTTATAAGAAAAAAAATTAAAAACAATTCCCCCAAAAAAATTCCATAAATCCTTTTCATTATAATCATATAATGTACAAAAATATAAGAATAAGAATAATTATATTATTAAGCAAAAATTCGATTATAACTTCACTTAGACCGCTGTGAGTTTCATGACCAGAGGTTATACGATACGGTCTCCGGCGTAAGTGGTGTAACTAGGGTATTTTGCGCCCGGCAAGTAAATATTTTAAAACCTGGCGCCCCCACCCTTCCCGTTTAATCAAATTTCGCTTTAAATTTAACGCTTTCAGCTCAATTTTCTGTATCTTGCGCCCGGGGACATGTATACCTACTGCCCCATATGTTGCGACCTCTAACCAGCGCTGAGCACAAAGGGGTTTGATTTCCTTTTATTTCCCCACTGATATGAGTGGAATTAGGTCCACGTTAAATAACTATACATGACATTCTAGCAATAGGAAAAATAACAAATCACAGCGATTGGGTTGTGTATTCTGTAGCTAAATATTTAGGGTTTAATTTTTTAAAAAATTATTTTCCCCCTGCAAAATGTAGGCAAAGGCTACATCTTCTTCATTAGCAAACGATATTTTTAAATCCCTTATATTAACTTCGCGGCCCGTCTCATCATCTCATCATCTCATCATCTCATCATCTCATGGGCTGGGCGGGCGGAAAAAGAAAAGTCGAAAATGACCCACTTCCAGTGGTCCGATCGAGCTGAAATTTGGCACACGGACCCGACTCACCTAACAATGCATCGTAATCAAAATTTCAGATCGATCGATCGTACCGTAATAAAATTAATGCATTTTTTAGTTTATCCTTATATGAGGTATGTAATTCAAATTCACGGTTTGTTATTGTTTTTTTCTTCCACTTCCACGTGAGTTTTGAGTTGACGCCCACCGCCGTGCCGACAACCCCCTCACGTCCCACCCCCATTTATTAAAGACAAGGGACATCACTTGGTGTCAGTCTGTCAATGTTTGTAGCGTTTGAAAATAATCAATACTGTTAGTTATGTCTCATATATAAGGGGATTTATAGTCAAAAACTTGTTGTTTTTAAATCCCTTATATTAACTTCGCGGCCGTCTCTGTCGTCATCTCATCATCTCTCTCATCAACTCTCATGGGCTGGGCGGGCGGAAAAACAAAAGTCGAAAATGACCCACTTGCAGTGATCCGATCGAGCTGAAATTTGGCACACGGACCCGACTCACCTAACAATGCATCGTATCAAAATTTCAGATCGATCGATCGTACCGTAATTAAATTAATGCATTTTTAGTTTATCCTTATATGAGGTATGTAATTCAAATTCACTGTTTGTTATTGTTTTTTTCTTCCACTTCCACGTGAGTTTGAGTTGACGCCGACCGTCGTGTTGACGCCGACCGTCGTGCCGACACCCCCTCACATCCCACCCCCATTTATTAAAGACAAGGGACATCACTCGGTGTCAGTCTGTAAATGTTTGAAAATAATCAATACTGTTAGTTATGTCTCATATATAAGGGATTTATAGTTAAAAAACTTCGTTTTTGCGGGTTTGTTTAGATTGTCAGCATGTAGTACAAATATTAAAAATTATGACACTATAAGCAAAACATTTTAAAGACCTAAAGTCTGGCTTGAATCAAGTATTCCTTTAAAAACTTTGCAAATAAATATATGTTATCTCTCAAGATTTTGGCATTTCGGAATGCAGAAAAAAACAGAATTAAAAAAACCTGAGATTGCCTTTGGAAAACCTGGATTTGCCGTTGGAAAAGGATATGATAATGGAGAAAACAAAAAATGAGAACATGCGGGATGCAAGAAAAGATTAGAAACATTAACCGCATGCTTTTTGTACGGTGTGTAGCCATTCCCTTCACCTGGTGATAAATGATATGTGAATGTGCAAAAATATCATTAGAAGAAGACTACTTCTTTAATATTGTTAAAAATTGGCCTCATATATTTTTTTAAATTTTTCTTTAAATCGACTTTTAGACGGTCAATTCTTTAGAAGCATGTCGAAGAGCCAAAAAAAATGACAATTAAGGGCAAAAATTATGACATTGCATCGGCAATAAAACTTTTGGAAAGTTCCAATCTTTAGAAATTAGAGATGGATCACACAATCATGTTAATGTCAGCTTCGTGATGCGGGCAAATGGCATCCGAAATAGATGCAGATAGAAAATTGACTCAATACATAGGCCTCGAGTTCGTCGAAGAAAAACAAAACACAATTTGATCCAAAATCAGTTAATTCCATTACCGATGCACAAGAAAAATACAAAATAGAATTCTGTTATCACCTGGTTGACATTGCAAGTCTTAAACAAAGATTTATTTCTCAGCTGAACCATCAAAGTTGCTTCTGTTTTATATCATATAAATTATCTAAAAGATGTTAGTTCTGTAAATTTTTAACATTGCAACTATTGAAACGAATTTTAATGGATGAAAAGAAAAACATCGGATATAAAAAGTAGAAAAATTTGTGAAGAAATATAGGTGGTGTGTTGATACTGGAAAAAGATTTAGAATCTTTAAAAGTTTTGAAATTAATAAACAAAATTGAATTATGCTATAAACTTTAGCATGGCTCTAAGGAATTTAACTGTCTCTTTCAAAAAAAGTTTCATTCAAAGCGCAGAATTTTTCCAAACTACAAATAAAGAAGAACTTTTTAAGAACAACAGCAAAGTCCGGCCCTGCAAATATGTAAACATTTAACATCTCTATGATGGTGTCATTGTTGCTAGAGACATCCATTAGTGTGTCTCCGTATTGTCAGTAACATCTATGGTGTATCTCAGTAATTGTCAATGACATCTATGTGTGTATCTCAGTATTGTCAGTGACATCTATGTGTGTATCTCAGTATTGTCAGTGACATCTATGTGTGTATCTCAGTATTGTCAGTGACATACTATGTGTGTATCTAAGTATTGTCAGTAACATCTATGTGTGTATCTCAGTATTGTCAGTGACATCTATGTGTGTATCTCAGTATTGTCAGTGTCATCTATGTGTGTATCTCAGCATTGTCACTGACATCTATGTGTGTATCTCAGTAGTGTCAGTGACATCTATGTGTGGTATCTCAGTATTGTCAGTGTCATCTATGTGTGTATCTCAGTAGTGTCACTGACATCTATGTGTGGATCTCAAGTATTGTCAGTTGACATCTATGTGTGTATCTCAGTATTGTCAGTGTCATCTTGTTTGTGTATGTCAGTATTGTCAGTGTCCATCTATGGGTGTATCATCAGTATTGTCACTGACATCTATGTGTGTATCTCAGTATTGTCAGTGACATCTATGTGTGTATCTCAGTATTGTCAGTGTCATCTATGTGCGTATCTCAGTATTGTCACTGACATCTATGTGTGTATCTCAGTATTGTCAGTGACATCTATGTGTGTATCTGCAGTATGTCAGTGTACATCTATGTGTGTATCTCAGTATTGTCACTGACATCTATGTGTGTATACACTGGTATTGTCAGTGACATCTATGTATGTATCTCTAGTATTGTCAGTATACAATCTATATGTGTATCATCAGTATTGTCATTGACATCTATGTGTGTATCTCAGTATTGTCACTGACATCTATGTGTGTATCTCAGTTATTGTCAGTGACATCTATGTGTGTATCTCAGTATTGTCAGTGACATCTATGTGTGTATCTCAGTATTGTCAGTGACATCTATGTGTGTATCTCAGTATTGTCACTAACATCTATGTGTGTATCTCAGTATTGTCACTAACATCTATGTGTGTATCTCTGTATTGGTCACTGTACATCTATGTGTGTATCTCAGTATTGTCACTACATCTATGTGTGTATCTCAGTATTGTCAGTGACATCTATGTGTGTATCTCAGTATTGTCACTAACAGCTATGTCTGTATCTCATATTGTCAGTGACATCTATGTGTGTAATCTCAGTATGTCAGTAAAACATATATGTGTTATCTCAGTATGTCATGTGACATCTATGTGTGAATCCAATATTGTCACTAACATCTATGTGTGTATCTCAGTATTGTCAGTGATTCTATGTGTGTATATCAATATGTCACTACACTATGTGGTATCTCAGTATTGTCAGTGACATGCTAAGTGTGTATCTCAGTATTGTCAGTAAAAATCTATTTTGTGTCAGTATGTCAGTGACAGTGTATGCTTGTGTGTCTCATAATATGGTCACTAACATGCTATGTGTGTATCTCAGTATTTTCAGTGAAATATATGTGTGTATCTCAGTATTGTCAGTGACATCTATGTGTGTATATCAATATTGTCACTAACATCTATGTGTGTTATCTCATATTGTCAGTGACATCTATGTGTGTATCTCAGTTTTGTCAGTGACATCCTATGTGTGTATCTCATTATTGCTCACTAACATCTATGTGTGTATCTCAGTATTGTCAGTGATACTCGTGTGTGTGTATTGGTCTTGTACAGTCATTGTGTATCTATGTTTTCTGCAGTAGTGAGTGTCATGCACAGGGTACTAGATGTCAGTGACATCTATGCGTGTATCTCAGTATGAGTGTCAGTGACATCTATGTGTGTATCTCATATTGCCACTAACATCTATGTGTGAGTATCATCAGTATTGTCAGTGACATCTTCGTGTGTATCTCATATTGTCAGTGACATCTATGTGTGTATCTCAGTATTGTCAGTGACATCTATGTGTTTATACTCTGTATTGTCAGTGACATCTATGTGTGTATCTCAGTATTGTCAGTGACATCTATTGTTTATCTCTGTATTGTCAGTGACATCTATGTGTGTATTCACTCTCTTTATTCCTATCGTGCACTCCGATGGTTGTGTTTGTTTTTTGATAAGTTGTTAAAATTTTATGCTTTTAAAATCATCATTACGCCCCAGAGGAAAGGTGATGGATCAAAATGGAAAAAGCCCAGGGAATGGCCGGGTCAAGGTAGAAGGTCAAGGCCCAATGATTAAGACAAGGCACACCTCGAACTATACCTACGACGACGATAAAAAGTGTTTTTATCTTTTAGTAAGTTCATGAAAATATAAAGTATGAAGAAATTTTAAAGAATACACTAGACTGATATACCCGCTTATCCATGCAAGTATACGGATCCCATTTCATATCACATTATGACCCCGATAAATAATAGATCAATTCTTGTCAAATCCCTCCCCCTCCACCACCCATATGATTCAACATTTCGTTGAGATTACATACCCATTATAATCCCGTTGTGTAATGGGATCCCATTCGTAAATTATATCCCTTCCCCTTTGACATACTTCATACCTTCAATGGATCACATAGCTCAGTGTTATTCCCATTGCATAAAGTGGGCTATACAGTGAGCTGCGACAGGGAAAAGGTCAGTTTGGTCGGCCACTTTTCAGGTACATGGGATATATGCAGAAGAGACATGAAAGCCGCCAACATCGATGTACAAAACTGGGAAACGTGGCAAAGGATAGGTCCACGTGGAGGGCTTAATAGTGAAAGAAGGATCACTAAAAAGCGGAGGAACAAACCAGGGCAGAAAAATGAGCGAAGAGGAAGGCCAGGAAACACTGCCCCATTGCATTCTTGTGTGTGAAATGCAGAAGAGACTGCTACTCAAGGATTGGTCTCATCAGCCACACAAAGAGCTGTCAAAAATAAATATAAATATATCGTCTTTCGTAGGTGGACATTACAGATGCATACCATACATACACACTACTTTTATAAATCTTGATTGACTCTTAAAAAATCACTTATATTTTTAAGTATTGCGCAATTAAAATAACTCAAAATTTTACCTAGTAAATATGTTTGATGTCAAACATCCATGATAATTAAAATTGTTTCCATTTTCTTGTCAACTTCCAATAGGATCCCTTTCACTGATTAGATGGGATCCCGTTCCAGGTGAAATCCCTTTCCCCTATTTGATTCCATGTTGTAGATTACATTCCCATATGATACTGTTGCCTTATGGGATCCCATTCATGAAGTAAATCCTTTCCCGTATAAAAACACATGCTTTGATTGGGTGACATAGCTGAATTATTCTCCCGTTGCATAAAAGGTATCCTTTTGTGTGTAAAATCACTTTCACCTCGATCCTGTTGCATAATGGGATCCATTTTTTCCAATTGATACATCGTGACTCCCATATACCAGTAGTATCCTACTGCACAAATGGAATCCAGTTCTTGGATCGAATCCTTTTCTGGATCCCATCTCCTCACAAAGCTGCTCAAGCAGAGCGTGAGTTAAGGGCGTGGTGACTTGATGTGGTAATAACTTAACGATCATCAATCAATACACTGTAAAATTCTGGGACATTTTTCGGTTTGTCAACATTTCCCCGTGAATGATTCAATGATTCGATTCACTCTCAGGTGCAACCTCCTTAATCCTTTTGAATCCCGACGTTGGAATATGAAACACAAAAACGAAATAGAAAAATAAAACGGAAATAGAATTTGATCAGCTTGCCAACATGGGTGCATCCACCAATCCATCGGCGGTCCTGCGATTCCTCAAGGCAGGGCCACCTACCTCCAGGCATACTCTAATCCTGCGGCCAGCATTCTCTCAGGATCTTCCATCCATGGCGAGATTCTCTTGTTAGGTCGGCCCTATCAATAATTCTCGTGACTAAGTGTTTCTTGGACGGACGCTTCTTTTCCGATTTCAACCACTGGAGGGTTTCCATTTCTAGGGCTTGCCTCCTTGTTGTATTTTGAAGGAAGCAGGTGTTTGCTTAGTGTAAGGACACTCCACCTCCAACGCTTAGTGAGAATTTTTTCCCTCAATGCGTCTTCTGTATTGTCCGAACTGACACAGTTCACAGTTGCTGATGCTCCGCATTGAATTCTGGAGAAGCCTTCTTAGACACTTTTGTTGATAAAGGACTGGATGCGGTCAGTTTTACGGCATTGTTCTTTTTCTCTCCACGCCTCGCTCTCTATACAGCTAGCATGCACACGTTTCACTGATAGCGCGTTAATTTAAATACCTATACTTTAACTGAGCTGCTTATAGTAGTTGAAGACGCAAATCTATCTGAGTACCCTCACCGGAAGGCTGACTCCTCTTGCATTTCCGATCCTTATTATTTGTGCATCGGCATCTGTACAACCTTGTTATCTATACACGCTCGCCAAGGTAACAATCATGGTGACACCATCAAATCGCGCACGACAAAAGAGAGTGCCGAAAGAAAGGTTCGCCGTGATAGAGAGCGCCGACATCTAGACGAGCGTCCGATCAGAGTGAGACGATCAAACGATGGATTTTAGGCGGATGACTCTGATCTGTGCTATAGTGTGTCATGATGTTCTTTGACGTGTAGTCGAGCCACACAATACGGTGGTACAATCATATCTTTCCATCTGTGGATGAAGACGCACATCACTTAGAATAACTACACCACAGTAATTGTACATAATTTAATGATCCTTTGCTCGCGAACCACCAACCACAGGTTGGGGACACGGCCGTACGCGCACTATGCAACTTGTCTGATTACTACAGGCCACGTTACAAACATCAAAATACGACTTAGCCTTAGCCCTGAGAGTCTTCGGATGACTACTCTTGCACATTCTCTTGGTGGAATCTACTGACAGACGAAATCTCTTCGGCAGTATATAAAATGGCCAATACATACAGTAAAATGTTCTCTCGCATAAAGCGTTAATTAGGATATAAAAATCATATGTCGGCTTTTTCATGTACTAGACACAGATTTTTTCAATCATACTAAAAGTATCTTGGGCACAGTTATATGGATCAATCGTACCAGAAATAAAAAACATAAATCACGTAACTATTAAGCACAGTCCGAAAGAAAATTAATCTCTCACCTAAAAACATGAGCATTGCTTTTCACATCACTAATATAGTCACCAGTGTCCCTGTACACTTCATTCTATTTAATAATTTACTTTACATTCATGGTTTAGCTGTTTAATGTAGTCTGCAAAAATAATTTTTGTGCTTAGTTCATCTTTAATAACACTTTTTCTCTCTTTATACTCAACCTAGAATAAACTAGAGGTGCAAACTCATTTACAAAATTTATTGGGCAAGGGCAGAGATCTCAGCAACTAGTGTTCTGTTGGTATCTACGATTTTTACTCACAGCAGCGCCTCTATCTCTAATGCATAGAATATAATTAGTAGTATATAATTATTTATAAACTATCTTTTATAATGTCCAGACATAAAGTAATTAAATTTCAAGCACTAATATAAGGATATAACGAAATTGGTAACATGATACTGTGTATTTTATACATAGAAGGTAGAGTATTAGTATATATTGTGAAAATATTACACGTTAAGAAAACTGTGACTATGGTTTTGTAAACTAAACGCCAGGTAGAATCTTTTATTTGTAATATTCGTTTAACCAACATCGGAGACATTTGGAGAAAGATCAAAGGAATAATTTATTTCGCAGATCATGATGATACAATGCCACATAACATACTGCAGTATATTGGTTTCTGACCCATAAAGTTAAGTTTTCGGATTCCAGTGTTCGTGGCTAAGTTTTATAAATATTGGTATATTTTAGATTGAAGTAACAAATGCCAAAATATAGTAGTTCTTTCTTGGTGCGACACTCCGTCGACATCTGGAGTAGCTCAGAGCTCTGTGTCACCATGCTAGGCGCAGGTATATTGAATTAGAGAGCTTAAAGCATTTCTTTCAGCTATCTTGCTTGCTGAAAATCTCCTAATTTTATGTCTGTCTGGCTTTGTTCTTAGTTTGCACTTGGGATTCTCTGTGGATATCTTCAGAGCCATTTTATATCAGCGCGTTTTTTTCATGAATTGTTAGATGGCGACGGAGACATTTGCTTTCTCTTTCTCTGTTATGATAAAATCTAATTTGACATGTTGAACATACGACATATAAGATATTCCTCGTCGTTATGTCTATATACTTCTAAGTCCTCTTCACAAAGTGTTATATCAGTTCTGTAGGTAGTAAAGGAAAAATCTGTTTTTAGGGCACCAAACTCTTATCTTACATCATCTTGTTCGTGCTGGAAGTCAATAACAGCAGATCACTCTTGACGGTCAGAATTTGCTTGTTACGCGATTATGTTTTAGATCATGATGAACAGATCTCATCGAAGGGACAGAAATTTTACTCCGATATGAGGCATGTTTGAAACACAAGTTGAAAGTTTTAAATCATTTTTTAGAACCAGCGAAAACCACACCATTATCAACATAAAAGATATTACTAGAAAGCGACAGCTACTAGACACAAACCATAGATAAAGTATGACGCAAATCATCTTCGATATAATAGAGTAGAACGTCTGTAACAGATAAGGTATGTATCATGTTTATTCACCAAAGAATTTTGTGTGACTTCTACTATACGAGAACATAGAAAACGTTTAGTTATATATTCCGGATATGTTGTTGTTTTGATAACAAATTTTAATTGTGTATCATTTTACTTTACTTTGAATGCTTATCGTAGTCCCGGTCTGTATATAACACTTAGTAACCTAGATCATACGTGCCGAACCTGTTTGGGGTGGCGTGCTCCAAAATTCAACCAAAGTCAACTCATTTTTTCTGCAAAAATGCCTAAACACTCCTCTATGTAAAACCTATGGGTTTCGACTCTTAGCAAAACCAGCACACAACTTATCTTAAGACTGAAAGATACGAGAAAAAACTATAGGTAAGAGACTTTTTTCAGCACATTTGCTACAGCGGGGAAACAGGTTGTTTTGCTAAATTTTGACAGATTGTCTTATTGCTAGTGTATAAATCTCTACATGTATATAATAATATCACAAAGCAGCGTATGTGCAAGCAAGCATGACCGATATGAGCCTCGCTGGGGTTCGACCAATCAGTTTATGTGGATAGGCAGATGGTGGTCTACGACGACCAACACATGGATCTGCAATGACTTGCGTGTTCTTCACAGTAATACCGTTTGTATTCGTAGTGTAGTAGTGGTCTATCACGAGCCGCCCTTACGCGCAGAAGGTCTTGTTTTCAAGCCAGCGAAACATGTAATTTTTAAAAATTTGTGTTTGTGCTGTTCTCTTCACCTGCGAAACATGGCTCTGACCCTTGCTAGGGTGCGAGGCCCCTGTGTAGCCACTATATATACCATACATCTAAACATTGCCCCCCCGGTCGACTGTAGTATTCACCTACCTGTCGCCACCATCCCCTATACTATGTAGATGTCCACACAACACGCCACCCACGTTCACTCGCTGTTGTGACTGATTTCTTCGTCGCAGTAGTTTGTGTCGTCGATCTACTTTTCTTTGCTACGTCTCCATGAGGCAAATCTGTGCGTATGCATTACACCGCCACGGTGAGCGTATATCTATTGGTACTGACTTATACAGTCAACCGTGACTCTACTTCGTTAATTTGAGCAGCTACACATGCTGCACTCAGTTAATCGCGGTCAGTTCTGTTTCAAGTTCTGTGTCACATTATTGTATATCGTGAGATTATTCAAAGTGGGAAAAACCAGTTCTTCACACTCAGAAAATGATTCAGAGCAAAGTTAAGAATTAGCACCGCCAAGCGGTTTCATTGAATATTAACTTATGTTGGCAGAGATCCCATTCTTATTAAGATTTCTCATTTCATAACTATCAAATGTGCTGTCCTGAGTGTATCTCTGAAACTATTACAAATGTGCTGACCTGTACGTGGATCTCGGTATATATCTATCAATATGTGCTGTCCTTGTGTGATCGCTCGTAAACTAACAATGGCTGTCCTGTGGTGATCTCTGTAAACTATATCAATGTGCTGTCCTGTGTGATCTCTGTGAAACTATCAAATGTGACCTGACGCTGTGAGATCTACCTGTAAACTATCAATATGTGCTGTCCTGTGTGCATCTCTGTAACTATCAAATGTGCGGTCTGTCGTGATCTCTGTACACTATCAAAGTGCTGTCTGTGTGATCTCTACCTGTAAACTATCAATGATGCTGTCCTGTGTGATCTCTGTTAAACTAACAATAATGGTGCTGTCCTGTGTGGATCTCTGTAAACAATCCAAATGTGCTGTCCTGTGGTGAATCTCTGTAACTATCAAATGTGCGTGTACACCTGTGTGATCTCTGTAACTCCCCTCTTCGCCAGATTCAGAGTAATTTTCTAGTTAACGTATGCTTGTTGTTGTTTTTAAATGCCTTTATATTAACTCGTGGTCAGTACGCGATCCTGTGCTTGCTTGTCGCCAAAACTTTTGATCGATTTTTAACCCACTTGCTCGCAAGATAGCGAGCTGAAATTTTGCAGGCAGTTTCGTACCGATGATAAAAACAATGTATCAAAATTTCAGATCGATCGCATGTACCGTAATTAAATTATTGATTTTTTAGTTATTTTATTTATTCCTATGTATCATGCTATTTTTTGAGATAGAGCGTCGCGGTGCGTATTATATTGAACAACCTTTCTGTCGCGCAATAAGGTGCGTATTTTATTGACAGCTCTTTTTATAAACATATTCTGATCGGTGCGCATTATATTAAACATGTTTTACGACACAAGTGCAATTTTCTGTATTTCTGGACTGGTCTGGCGCTGCAGTATTATAATCGAACATTCTTTTAATTACTTCTCGTACATAAAGAGCACTCTATAGTCAAAATCAAACTTGGATTTTTACGGGTTTTCTTATTTTGAACTTCCAATAGCTCCATTTCAATATTTTCCAAGATCTACCATGGCAAGGAAGAAAGATCAAGTGTACTTCAATACTTAGATTTATATCTGGAGATGTAAGATAACCACATTGTTCATTTCCATACTGACGAGTACAGCTGTGTAGATTGCATCCGTCATTAAAATTCTCCCTTGGCATCTGATACAATGCTCAGAAAGTTCCATGTAGATTTCCTCATGACTGAAGGATGGTGTGCAAATTGTGTAGAATTTCGATTGATGCATCTAGATATAGAAAATACATCAGCTTCCTGGACCACTTGAAAGATCTCTTTTTAACTATAACATGCCGTTTTCTTTCTAATATGTTGTATCTCGCTAAACAGGCATTTCGCTCTCGCTTTTCTCCACCCAATCCCTCTCACACCCACGCCTCGACAACGCCTTGAAGTTGCTTGTTCAGCATACTGAAGTGTTATGTACTTGAATATACTCCTTCGGCTTTGTTGAGATTATATGTTTGCTGAGCGCTTTTATGACAAAACATGCTTTCCCTACTTAAAGCATTTGGTTTGCCCTTGCTACATTAATGAATTGCATGTTTTTTACATTATGTTTTTAAAAATTTCAATTAAGTTAATCAGTGTTTTACCTCTAAAATGCTTAGACTTTGAAAACGGCGCAGTCTGTAATAAATTTGAATTCTTTTTAAGACATAAGCTGCTTCAACTTTGACGTATTCTTTGCCATGTAACACGTTAGTATGACAGCCAAAACAATTGAAACGTCATATAATTAGGGTCAACAATTTAGTATACGTTTCTATCAGCGATGATGAAGAATCTAAATACTAGGCTGTAGGCCACTTTGCTCGTGACACTAATAGTGCATAAACAGGTATGCACGACTATCAACACTTATCTTAAATTACATAGAATGACTGTATTGTGATTATCAAAGAAGTATTATTTAGTCGAGTGTCGCAGATGAGGCTCTGCGTGCGCGGACTGTGGCAAGCGACGTGCCTATAGAATCGCTCATCTATACTGATCTTGCGATTTCTTAAACAAATGACGAGCTTTAGCAAGACTATTCTCCTTCAATCATTATTCTTTAACTTTATTTAAATACAGTATGTCCACACTCATATATGCAACAAGCGCTAATCGGACCATCTGAGTAAGTCGAAATATGATAAAATAAATAAATACTATACGCAAATGAAAATATGGAGAAAAAAACATTTGCATACATAGAAAGATGAAGAGATAGTGGAAGAGAGTACAGAGAGAGCAAAGAGGGAGAGGGTGACAGAATGAACGAAGAGAAGAGGAGAGGAGAGGATGGTAAGAGAGAGAGAGCAAGAGAGAGGGGATAGACGGGTGAGACAGGATAACAGAGCAAAGTAGAAGGGGACGAGACTAGAAGTTTCAAATGTTTGGTCAAATTTCTGTTTTAGTTCAGGTCCTATAATAGTGAGTGTGTTTTTAGTACTGGTGACACCAGTGTGTATATTTCAGTGACCTTCCGCGGCCGTGTGTTGGGTGTGTATAGTTCTCTTCATCTGTGTGTGTGACTCTGTGATGATTGTAGTGTGATAACGTGTTACATTTTTCTTTTAGGGTGTATGCTTATAATTTTATGTATTTGATTCTCATTACGTCATGCACAGAGCCCGCATCTAAACGCAGGCATGACTGGATGCGCCCACAATATGGTCACCACAAGTATCCACTTCCATCACCCTCGGAAGCACCACAGCTTCACACCACACGAGCCCCAGCACCAACACACGGCAGCACCACCACCTACGACCACAACACCATCAACTACGACCACAAACACCACTCAACTACGACGACTACAACACACGAGCACTCCACAGCCTTGGTCCGTATGCCACTGCCCCCAACAATTCGTGCACTGCTCGAGGCGGGTGTAGAGAACGGTGCTCCCTGCGAGAGCGGGTGTATGGTCCCTCGTCAGTACGGTTGGTAGTTTTGAAATATTTCATCAGTGGCTAGCGCTTTTATTTTAGGTCTTTATAGATTTGAAATACTTCATCAGTGGCTAGCGCTCTTATTTTAGGTCTTTACAGATTTGAAACATCCTTGGTGACAGTAAAAATATTTTTTTTTATTTCATATACTTATGAGAAATTGAGGATAGAGCTACAACTATATTTTGATTTCTTATTTTATTTATGTATTTTGATATTTATAAAAATGCTTTTTTTTTACGACGATGATAATACGTTAGTTAATAAGATAGTTTTAATATCTTAACACTGTTTAGTCTGTGACCCCGGAACCTGGGGTCAAGGGTGTGTCAACAAGTGTCCTGGTCGCTGCCACAGAATGGAACCTGTGATCCGACATCTGGTTTGTGTGATGTCGGATGCATTGCTGAGTACAAACCTCCCGATTGTATTCCAAGGTAACGGGGAGAGTTTAATAGTTTTGATATTCGACTGTCAGAATAGTTATGCTTATGATTTTTAAAAAACCTAGAACCTGTTTATAGCGGTATGTACACTTGTTATCTATTGACATTCGAAGATATACACACAAAAATATTTATAAATTGTTGTGGAAGACCAAAAGTGCAATGCATTCTTGCAGAATGGGACTGCGATAAAGCTTTTAAATTAAATACAAAATACACAATTTATTGGCATGTATATAACAATAAATTTGAGCTTTATTTTATAACTGTATATATCCTGTGTCTTGTTTGTTTTTGTTTTTCCTTTCATTTTCTTTTATATGAATATTTTAAATTATTTTATGATGTATATTGTTTTAAGAATTTAAATGTATGCAAGTACCTATTTTATGTTATTGTACTGATGAAGGCATTATGCCGAAACGTCTATTGTCGTTTTTAGTTAAAAATAAAGCTCAAATTTCTCACTCAATTTGTGTAGATTTACGTTAAATGTTACATCTATTTTAGAAAGCAATATCGGTTCGTTAAACTAATAAATTAAAATAGATGTAAATGTAACATTTTAACGTAAATCTACACATATTGAGTGAGAAAATTGCTAATAAAAACAAAATGAAGTCGACAAAAATTAAAGTTAATTCAACAACCGATAGATAGATTTTAACAAACACGTAAGTTAGTAAAAGTTTCTCACAATATCATATACTTGAGCTTTTAGTTTTAGAATTGTGTTTGCTTTAATATGTTATAGAAACATAGAAATAAGTACACGTGCTTACGGTAAGAGGATTTGTTAATCGTATTTTTTTCTGATATTTTTTTTATATTTGTTGTTGGATTGCCTTTAGAAAATGGGGAATAAACTGTTTAAATCTCTGCTCTGTCCACTGTGTTGACCAGTCATGTGACCGTATTAACGGTCAGTGTACATAGAGGATGTCTAGCAGGTTACATAATGCATTATTGTCTAACGTGTAATGTATGAAAAACAATATCAGAATATCATTACTAAAAGTAATTTTAATACTTGTTTAAAAATTGATTTAAAAAGAACAATAAGCAATTATTCTCGATCTGGCTTTTATCCTTTCAAATCAAACTTTTTTATGACCTTTCGGACTATTGTAGTAAATTATTAATTGTTCGTTATTTTCAAATTTTTTTATTTTTGAATCTCTTTCCTGTTTTAAATGTGTATTAATCACATTTGCTAATTTCATACTCACATATATATATATATATATATAATATATATTTATATATTATATATATATATATATATATATATATAAAGCACAATGTCCGTGAGCTATGCTACGGGTGTATAGCACAATAAAATATAACTTATTGAGCTTTGAGTCACATATTCCCCTTAAAAATCAGTGTAAAAGCATCAGGAAATTAGGGCAGTGATAAATCAAACCCCTTCTTATAAAAAAATCACGATGAGTGTGTCCAGATAACAGGAAAGTATGATGAATTTAAATATTACCAATCAATTTTTGTATTTCTTCTTTAATAACGCTTTTTTTTCTCTTTATACTCTACAGAAAAACAAAGGTGCTAAGCAGTTACAAAAATTTAATGGGCAAGGCTCAATTTCTTTTCAACATGAATCAAAAAATGAAATCAATATCTTACCATATGATTCTTTTGGTTCTAGGAAAAGCATCCCCAAAAAACCCATTCCATTTTATAGTTTAAGCATGAAATTAGTTCAAGCGAATAGATACTTTTATGAGCCAGATAATCATTTATTGGAATATGTATGCCTAGTGGAGAGTGGAAAATAGGTTTAGTGGTTTAAAAAACACATTTTCTTTTCACATGAATTATAACATAAAAATATAAAAAGTTGGGGGTTTTCTTTTGTTTGTTTTTGGTTTTAAAGTTCTGAGAGATTATTTTCTAATATAATTATGTCATTTTAAGTGACTTCCCACTCTTTCCTTCTAGAAATAACAAGATGAAATAAATTGGCAGATTCTTGTTCCACTAAAATAACGGATTATTTTTTCTTTTTATTTATATTTAAGCCTTTTTTTTCATTGTAGCTTTTTTTTAGCTTATAAAATGACATTTATTTTTTCGCCAGAACACGCACTTTTTGAAGCTAGAACCTATATATAATCGTAAATACCCGCGATATGTCTTTACACTAAATATAAATGTACAATGTAACACCTTAAAGAACAGTACAGTTTATATCCGAAGTGTTATGTGCCACGCAACCGCATTGTTCTAGAAATCTATTTTTAATGAATGTTTTAGATTTCGTTAGCTCTTAAATACCTTTCTTAGTATTACATTTTTCATGGCAAAAGCTCTCCAAACATTATGTTCTATTCCAGACTAAGTGTGACCTTAGTCAAACGAATAGGATAATATTTTTTTATGAGCCAGCTATTATTTTTGTGAATATTGATGCTTAGTAATGTGTGTATGGGGGTTTATTTGTTTTTAAAGAACATTTAATCGCAAGGTTTGGGCTTAAACTTTACCCTGCTGGTTTAGTTTTAATTTATGCAAAAGTATAAAACAGTTGCTAAGCTATAGTGTTTATGCAACCCAGGGTTTGTCGATATTATTGACTCCTACGACCAATAAAAGGTACCTTTCAAGAGGTCAGAAAGCTGCCACTCTATATAAAAATAACTGTTCAACTTATTACCCATCATTCTTAGGTCCGTGCATATAACGCCTATATAAAATCCTTATTCGTCTTAACAGTACGATTTTTTTTCAATTCATCTATTTCTTGGGACAGTTTATTGATCAATCGTACCAGAAAAAAATCACGTAAACTATTAAAGCACCGAAAGAAAATAAATCTCCACCTAAAAAACATTGGCATTGCTTTTCATCACTAAAATTCTCCGTTCCCTGTACATTATTCTATTTATAAAGTTAATTTACCCATAAGTTTAGCTGAATTTATGCAAAAGAATATTAACTGTGGCTAAGCTATAGTGTTCGGTTGGCATCGGTTTTACTCATGTGCCTTCTATCTCTAATGCATAGAAAACAATATTAGTATTAATTATTTATAAATATCTTTTTAAATGTCCAATACATAAAGTATTTAAATTTAAGCATATATAAGGATATAACGAAAAGTGGTAAAATGATACTGTGTATTTTATAATAGAGAAAATAAGAGTATATACATATTGTGAAAATATTACACTTAAGAAAACTGTGGCTATGGTTTGTAAACAAAACGTTAGGTAGATTAACGTTGAACATAAATGAAGACGTTTGGTGAATGTACAAAACAAATAAATTTTTCGAACGGCTGCATAAAATACAAATACATAAAGAAAACAGTGTAAAGATGTATTTATTAATTTTTTTTTAAAGATATACGTAGTTTTGTTAGAGACAAATAAACCGTTTCATCACATTTAGTTGACAACAAAAACAAAATAAGGACACACTCACACTCACTGATTCACACAACAACAAAAAGAAAAGAACACAAACACACTCACCGATTCACACAACGCGCACATGCATACTTATACACACATACAGCGGGATATTAACATTAAAAAATCACATATAAATAACAACGGCTCTTTTTAAATCCTTTATATTAATTAACTCGTGGTGTCTGCGGCCGCCCGCCCTTGCTTTTCGCCAAAACTTTTGATCGATTTTTAACCCACTTGCTCGTAAGCTAGCGAGCTGAAATTTTGCAGGCAGTTTTGTACTTATAATAAAAACGATGTTTCAAAATCTCAGATCGATCGCATGTACCGTAATTAAATTATTGATTTTTTTATTATTTTATTTATTCCTATGTATCATGCTATTTTTTGAGATAGAGCGTCGCGGTGCGTATTATATTGAACAACCTTTCTGTAGCGCAATAAGGTGCGTATTTTATTGACAACTCTTTTTATAAATATATTCCTGATCGGTGCGCATTATATTAAACATGTTTTACGACACAACTGTAATTTTGTATATTTGATGGTCTTGCGCTGCGTATTATAATGAACATTCTTTTAGTTACTTCTCGTACATAAAGGATTTATAGTGAAAAACTTGGTTTTTTACGTTTTTTTTTATTATAAACATATTCCTGATCGGTGCGCATTATATTAAACATGCTTTACGACACAACTGCAATTTTGTATTTTTGGATGGTCTTGCGCTGCGTATTATAATGAACATTCTTTTAGTTACTTCTCGTACAGAAAAGGATTTATAGTCAAAAACTTGGTTTTTTACGTTTTTTTTAATTTAAATCCTTTATATTAACTCGTGGTGTCTGCACCCTTGATTGCTTGATTGCTTGTCGCCAAAACTTTTGATCGATTTTTAACCCACTTGCTCGTAAGCTAGCAAGCTGAAATTTTTCAGGCACTTTAGTACCGATAATAGAAACAATGTATCAAAATTTCAGATCGATCGCATGTAATGTAATTAAATTATTGATTTTTCAGATATTTTATTTATTCCTATGTATCATGTTATTTTTTGAGATAGAGTGTCGCGGGTGCGTATTATATTGAACAACCTTTCCTGTCGCGCAGGAAGGAGCGTATTTTATTGACAACACTTTTTATAAACATATTCCTGATCGGTGCGCATTATATTAAACACGTTTTACTAGACATAACTACAATTTTGTATATTGGATGGTGTTTCGCTGCGTATTATTATGAACATTCTTTTAGTTACGTCTCGTACATAAAGGATTTATAGTGAAAAACTTTGTTTTTGACGTTTTTTTAAAATTACAAATTAATATGATTTACTTATACACACATACAGCAGGATATTAACATTAAAAAATCGCATTAAAATAAAACACGGCTCTTTTTATTTTGTTTCCTTTTTACAAATTAATATGAGCTCAAACTATTACGTCACGTCGCAGTATTTTATGGCAAGAAATTCCTTATTGTTAATCTCGACACCAAAATGCATATTATTTTAACGTCTTAATTTTCAATAATTTATTTTATGATCTGGAGTTACCCCGCATAGGGGCTTCACACTGACTGACGGACGCGCTCAGGCGAATATATATATAGGGATATATATTTATATATATATTTAATACACACAAACAGCCACAACATACAAAAGTTAATTTATTTAAAACATTCTTTATTGACTAACTTTTTGCAATCACTTCCAGTCTGTGACGATGGTACATGGGGAATCAACTGCTCCAATATATGTTCTGATCACTGTGTCAATGGTCAGTGTGACCCTGTCAATGGTCAGTGTCGCGAGGGATGCCAGCCCGGATACACGTCACCTTTCTGTAAGCAAAGTAAGTGGACTCTATGCTGTCATAGTAAGGGGGCCCTTGACAATGACGTCACTTTTGGTAAAATGATTTTTTGCTTTATGATACTTGTGACAATGTGGAATGTTTTTATTACAAATTAGTGACAGTGTGCAATTTTTGTGTAACAACTTCGTGACAGTGTTCGTATTTTTAGGCTGCCCTGAGGGCACGTATGGCCAGGACTGTGGTCAAAACTGCAGCCAATCTTGTATCCGGTCTAACACTTCCGGCTTGCCAGGTTGTCACTCAGTGGATGGCACCTGCCTGCTTGGTTGCCAGGATGGCTATTTAGGTCCAACATGTGGAGATTTTGAAGGTAAATGTAAAAGCAAAATAGAAGCTGTCATTAACGAGATTAAATCATTAGATAGTGCAAACTACTTGCATAACATTTTTTCCCATTACTTTCCAGCTCCAGTGGTAGCCACCTCCATTCAGCGTTCAACAAACTCCGCCCATGTCATAACTATTGTGTCTGTTGCTGTCTCCGCTGCTCTGTTGGCCATCATTGTCACTGTCGTCGTCGTTGTGTTGTACCTCAAGAGGTTGGCACGTAAAGAGCTTTACATCGTCAGTGGAGAGTTCAGTAGGGCAAGCTCCACAACAAAACTCATCACTTCCATGGAACCAAACAGATCTGACGTCATCCTCGGCACGGAATGAATCCGACGCAACATCGTCTCACTGCCAGTGGTCACGTGTCCAGTAATGGGGAAAATGTACAGTTAGATTCTTTTTAAAGACAAATAATAGGATTTTATTTTAAATTGTTTTTAATCAATTGAGAAATTTTTTTTAATTTATTCAATTATATGATGAAACTATCCAATACATTTTTTCTTTTAAGATCTGAAATAAACTTTGTGATCATAAATAGTAATAATCACATTATTAAAAACAATAATTGAAATTTGTTTCTATTTATTTCGTCCTTTTCGTTCGTTTTCATAAATATTACATATTTCCCAGCAATTTTAAAGAGGTTTCCAAGTTGTTTTTCCGAGACATCCCACGAAATGTCTCTTATTCAGTTGGAATAACTAACTCTTCCTATAAACCCTAAAGTGATACTATTGTTAGTGATGTCCGTAATTGCTGTTAGAAATACCACATAGAAATACTTTTGTAGCAATGCGTGAACTTCGTATTAGCTAAAGGTGTTGAACAATGCTTTTAAGTTAAATATTGTGTAAGAATTTTCCTTATTTCTAACAAAATCGTTCCACGGTACGTGCAGCCTCCAGCTTTACCACGCCCATGAAGTACACTAATAGTTAAAACAATTTTTCCACCAATTATATTACAACCAGAGGCGTCACTATAGTTGGTGTCACCCCCTCACGACTTACCTCTTCTGAGTCTGCCAGTGCCATGCAACGGGAACATACAGAATTTTACGTGTTGGTGTCACCCTGTGCGGTCCATTCCCTGCACTCCCACTTTCCCTCAGTGGTGAATCTGAACACAACGCAGATCTTCATTCAATCAGTATTGGAACAGGCAAGTGTACAGAAATTTCGGGATCTAAATTAAACTAAATGTGAAAAAGTAGTCTAGGAGAATGATGGTCCCCTCTTTGACACAGACAAGAGAAACATAATAGCTTCAAGAGTGATCTGGATAGTCAGGTAACACACAAGTCCTTTACACCCTGTTACCCTCTATTGGATAGATCAGGTAACACTATAGTCAATTACATCCTGTTACTCTCTATTGGATAGATCAGGTAACACTATAGTCAAATACATCCTTTTACTCCGCCTTCAGTAGACATCCCATCCGGGCTGAATAGCGAATGTAACAACAGCGACTACAATGGAGTTAATAAAATCAAGAAAAGAAAGTGACATAATAAGCTATGGCGGTTTTTTGTACAGGAATGACAAAACAAAATTAAATACAATCAGGTGTGCAAAGGCTGGCATTACAGGTCGCTTAACGACAAACCTTCAGTATCGTCAGCAAAAAAACCACCCCAACATGCATCCACCAAATCCTGCGGAAGTGGCAGTACGGAGAGTGGAAAACACATTAAAAAAATATGTAGTCACACCACGGGATCCACCATGAAGAATGGCGCAGGACGCAATCGTCGATGTTAATGAAGAAGTTGCAGCAGCTGTTGGTTCTTCCACAAATCTGCGTCAGGTCATAAGACGGAAAAGGAAAGAAACAGATACCCCCCCCCCTTGCTCCTGCTACTGTTGGACAACTGTTGATGCCCGATCAACTGAGACACACCACAGACCAGAGAAGATGCCTGCTCAACGAACAGTGAGCGTAGAGATGTTATTCGGATCTTACTTTGAGCACAGACCAGTTTCTTCAATCTTGCACGACGCCGAACACTGGATGTGTGATGGTACACTGGATGTGTGATGGTACACTGGATGTGTGATGGTACACTGGATGTGTGATGGTACACTGGATGTGTGATGGTACACTGGATGTGTGATGGTACACTGGATGTGTGATGGTACACTGGATGTGTGATGGTACACTGGATGTGTGATGGTACACTGGATGTGTGATGGTACACTGGATGTGTTATGGTACATTCAAAGTACCACTAAACCTATTCTATTCAGTGTACACTGTGAATGCTTTGATAAGAAACAATGCGCATCCTTGCGTTTTTGTTTTGCTCCCAAATAAGCAACACGGCACATGCTCTCGAATGTGGACTGAAAACAAATCATTGAAACCTGGACTCACTCCAAGATGCGTACAGGTCGACTACGAACTCGCTTCCAAAGCTGCACTCATTGAAGCATTTCCTTAAACGCACATCTACGGCTGTTGCTTTCACTTGGGACAATCGCTCTGGAGAAAGATTCGGGAAAACGGATTACAACGGTTATATGTGCAAGAGGAAAATGTTCGGATGGCATTGAAAATGTTCCTTGCTCTTGCCTTTCTACCTGTGGATGAAATAATCAATGCCTTTAATGAACTGGTGACAGACTACCCTCCAGAAGTAATGCCTCTTGTGAATTACTTTGAGGATAACTAAGTAGGGCGGAGCAACAGACGTGGAAATAGAAGACAGCCGTTATTTGCTGTACATATGTGGAGTGTGAAAGTTCGAGAAGATGCAGGACTGCCAGGGAACTAACAATCAGTTCGAAAGTTGGCACAAAGCTTTTCAGGGATCAGCTAAAAATTCATCACCCATCCATCTTCAGATTTATCGCAGCTCTAAGGCGAGCCCTTCAACGCACAAACCTTACCCAACTGCTACAAGGCAGAGACCTGACTCACTGCTGTACAGCAACATCGAGATCAGTATGCTCTTCTACAATACTATGATCTTCTACAATACTATGATCTTCTACAATACCTTCGAGCACTTGCTCACAATCTATATATCTATAATAATAAAAGGCAGTTGTCTGTGCGTACCTCGATAGACGATTAGTCACTCTAACTCCTACAGACTCCTACAGCCAATCACTAGTGGAGAAGAATTAAATCTCAAAACCATTTTGAAAAAAATGTGTGCGGACGTTCAAAACGAGTTATTTTTAGTGCTGTATTATTTCAAGGACTTTATTTTGAGCGGTGTGCGTTGGGATTTATAGTCAAAAACTTTGTTTTTACGGGTTATTTAATATAACTAAAATGTATGGTATTTTTGACGTGATACACATGTATGGCCGGTCGAGACGGTGGGTCTCTCCACAAACCGCCGTATAGGGAGGTAGGGTATCTTGACAAACCGCAGTGGTGGGGAGGTATAGGGTCTCTGGACAGACCGATGTGTGTGGAGGAGGTAGGGTCTCTGGACAGACCGATGTGTGTGGGGGGGAGGTAGGGTCTCTGGACAGACCGATGTGTGTGGGGGAGGTAGGGTCTCTGGACAGACCGATGTGTGTGGGGGGAGGTAGGGTCTCTGGACAGACCGCGGTGTGTGGGTGGAGGTAGGGTCTCTGGACAGACCGATGTGTGTGGGGGGAGGTAGGGTATCTCGACAAACTGCAGTGGTGGGGAGGTATAGGGTCTCTGGACAGACCACAGTGTAGTGGGGGAGGTAGGGTCTCTGGACAGACCGCGGTGTGGGGGAGGTAGGGTCTCTGGACAGACCGATGTGTGTGGGGGGAGGTAGGGTCTCTGGACAAAGCCTCTGGTTGAAACGACGACTGGTGAAGTTTCATTTTCATTTTGGAGTCAGCTGTTGGGGATGTTGTGATGTCCTACCATGAATTTCACAGGTCCCCCTACACTTATTCCAGTCCTTGGACGGGCTTTGTTGCTAGTTTAGAGATAAACGTCACATAATTTAAGTAAACTTGGTCTTTTATATTGTTTTAAATCTTTTTTTAACAAATTATTTACATATTATGTAGCTAAGACAAATTAAATGTTATTTTTAATTCTTTGTTGGTATATTTTTTAATAACTTAGCAGCTGTTTGTATATGAATGAGTGCGTGTGTATGTAGCATAAGGTAATCCATGTCATTAATTGTTTTAAATTTTATTTTAATCATAATTTATCATTTCAATACATGCTTAATCAAAATGTTGCTAATTTTTTTTAAATTTTTTTTTGGTACTATGCATAAATGCATTTCTGTAGTTTTTTCACTTGGGGTCCGTGGGTAAGTTTAGACTATGAAAAGGGTCAAAAAAATGTAGGAGCCACTGTGTTAGGTGAACGGTTGGACAAGAATATCTCTGCTGTTAAGACAATCGCTCTTTTGATACAGTCGCTATTGTGAAGTCGCTGTTTTGACAGTCGCTATTTTGAGCTCGTGCCAGCAGACATATATTTCAAATTACCAGAGTCTAAAGCATGGGCGGCAAGACCTGTAGTAACTGAGAGCCATTTTAAGAATTTAAAAAATTGTTGAGAGCCGCATTGAAGCACCATCGTTCAAGACCTAATCGGCATGAAAAATGGCTTTAGTGATTTATTTTAATTTTTTTTTATTCGAATGTAATGATTAACTCATTTCAGCTGTTTTACCCTAACCGTATGTTGTAGAAATTTCAGTTATATAATTAACCAAATTTAAATATTAAAAAATTTAGGGATAGAAAAACGCTGAATCTAGACTTGTGATTATAGTGAACATTAATTGTTATGATTCTGCTGAAATGCCTTTTAACTACCAAGTTTCTTTAAATCTGGTATCAAGTATTTTTGGTGTGACTAAATTCTGCCAGGTGCTGGCTACTTCTCGTTGTTTTGATTTTATGAACTTCATTTTGGAGTACAAAGATTAATTGTAATGTGTGTTATCAATCGCAAAAAGTCTGGAATAATTTGGATCTAATATAGAAATTACTCCTCAATATTCTTGTTTAACACTGTCCCCACCAGCACAATGTTGTTAAGCACAAACAATGTTCTAAGCGAAGGCATAACTTTTCACAGTTAAAGTGAGACCTTCTTCGCTGAATGCAGAGAGTTGTGTTTGCTGCTGACATATTCCAGACTTCAATTTAGCAAGCTTGCTTTTTCTTAATTCAGATTGCAATGGATACTGCGATGCAAACACTTCGTGACTTTTTGATAGTAACGCTTCAAATTGCTAGTTTTGTAATTTGCAAGCAGCATTTGGCAAATGAAGGAAACTTATCTTATCGCCTTTATCGATAAATTGAAAGTCCTTTTACCATTCTGGTAGAACACTTCTATTTTCGTCCTTATATTTTCGTTTCCTGCAACTTTTTTGCCATATTTGATATTAACTTTTAAATAATAAGTCACTAACCTTAATAGGACTAACAGTAATGGTCAATGCTTCGAAATGCCGATTTTACCAAACCGGAACCATAAATGTAATACTTTACGTCATCAACCAGGCAAGAACTATTCTTTTCCTTCAACTTTTAAAATATCAAGCCCAATTTTTTTTCAATCCCCCGTTTATGACATTTTTTTACTTTATTTTCTTTTTTAATATTATATATTTCAAAGTTCTAAATACTTAAATTGTTTGGGAGCCGCAATGTGAACACAGAAGAGCCGCATCCGGCTCGCGAGCCGCAATTTGGCCACCGTTGGTCTATAGTCTTAGGCAGAGGCGTAACAACTACTTTGCCTCGGTGCAGTTGCCAAGGGCACCGAGGGCTAATCCTTCAATAATCAATTTATTCTGCATAATTTAGCATTTTCCCTATTTCTCAAGGGCGCCAAAAATGTATTAGCCAAGGGCGCGGAAAAACCAGTTATGCTTCTGGTCTTAGGTGTCAAATATCGTATTATTTTATTTTTTGTAGACACGTATAATACAGCAACAATATTCCTTTATGGATCGATTCACGTAACAAATACTTCTGACTATAAGTCCCCAACAATTATCCTATACAACACACATCTCTCAGTACCACTTGTGGCCATCACATGGCTGTGTCCCACTGAAATCTGACCACACTCTCAAGAACTCCCGCCACCTACCCAACTCCCCTTTTATCATCCCCGCCCCACTCAGAGTCCATCTCGACCACGGACGTCCTCAGTCATGGATGACCAAACAACACGAGTTCACCCCCATCCCACGAACATCCTCAGTCACGGATGACCAAACAACACGAGTTCACTCCCATACCACGGACGTCCTCAGTCACGGATGACCAAACAACACGAGTTCCCTCCCATCCCACGGACGTCCTCAGTCACGGATGACCAAACAACACGAGTTCACTCCCATCCCACGGACGTCCTCAGTCACGGATGACCAAACAACACGAGTTCACTCCCATACCACGGACGTCCTCAGTCACGGATGACCAAACAACACGAGTTCCCTCCCATCCCATGGACGTCCTCAGTCACGGATGACCAAACAACACGAGTTCCCTCCCATCCCATGGACGTCCTCAGTCATGGATGACCAAACAACACGAGTTCCCTCCCATCCCATGGACGTCCTCAGTCATGGATGACCAAACAACACGAGTTCCCTCCCATCCCATGGACGTCCTCAGTCATGGATGACCAAACAACACGAGTTCACTCCCATACCACGGACGTCCTCAGTCACGGATGACCAAACAACAAGAGTTCACCCCCATACCACGGACGTCCTCAGACACGGATGACCAAACAACACGAGTTCACCCCCATCCCACGAACATCCTCAGTCACGGATGACCAAACAACACGAGTTCACTCCCATACCACGGACGTCCTCGGTCACGGATGACCAAACAACAAGAGTTCACCCCCATACCACGGACGTCCTCAGACACGGATGACCAAACAACACGAGTTCACCCCCATACCACGGACGTCCTCAGTCACGGATGACCAAACAACACGAGTCCCCCCCCATCCCATGGACGTCCTCGGTCACAGATGACCAAACAACACGAGTTCCCTCCCATCCCGTGAAGTCCATTTGCTACTAATCTCATATTTAGAAGTGATGCCATACTAAATTGAAAATGATTCAACAACCAAGATGACAAAAGTGTTTGAAACATTTTTACTAAATAATGTGTTAATAGTTTTAAAACGGCTCAAATTAACATTAAACGGAATAACAAGACCACACCGCCAAACGTCAATACAAATATGGGGAAGTTTCAGAAAAGAGAAGAAAAAAACACTATATTTTGTGGCGTTAAAATAGCGGCTTGTCTTCATGGATATCATCAACAATTTCATGACTTTTTCGTTTGTCATGGCTTAACGAAGTAAACAAAGAATGGATCATAATTACTTGAATGTATAGAAAAATAAATCATTCACGATGAAGATCTATTTCATAATTTGCAAAAACTATGTGATTAGTTTATTTTAATCAGCTCTACTCAACGAAATTCAGAATGAATTTTTTAAAGAGTAATTTTAAAAAAAAGTTTTAGACTATAAATCCTTTATATAAGGAGACATAACTAAAAGAATCAATAGAAATAATTTTCAATGTATGTCACGTCTGTCTGTCCGTGACGCTACTAATTTTAGAAAGCAGCGCACCAAATTACTGCACCAAAAATAACTCTTTTCGAACGTTCCGCATAAAATTGTTCAATATAATAATAAATGAATCAAATAAAAATAAATAAAATAAATGAAAGTTCTTCTTTTTTATTGTGATGTGTATTTTTTCAAAATAAATAGATTTCAGCTGCAATGTATTTATTTTGAAAACTTCCGTCATTTTTGACGGGTAATACACTAGAGTTCATTATAATACGCAGCGCAGGACAATCCAAAAATCCAAAATTTTAGTTATGTCTCGTAAAACATGTTTAATATAATGAGCACCAATTGGGAATATATTTTTTTTTAATTATCGTCCATATAATACGCACCAAATCGTGCAACAAGAAAGTATTAGAAGGGTCGTTCAATATAATACGCACCGCGACACTCTATCTCAAAAATTAACATTATACATAGAGATAAATAAAATAATCTAAAAATTCAATAATTTAATTACAGTACAAGCGATCAATCTGAAATTTTGATACATCATTTTTATCATCGGCACAAAACTGCCTGCAAAATTTCACCTCACAAACCTACGAGGAAGAGGCTTAAAAATCGATCCAAAGTTTTTTTCGACAAGCAAGGGCTCAAACAGACACCACAAGTTAATTTAAAGGATTTAAAATATAAAAAAAACTATTAAAAAAACAAATTTTTGATTATAAATCTATTATGTACGAGTCATAACTAAAAGAATGTTCATTATAATACGCAGCGCAAGACAATCCAAAAATACAAAATTGTAGTTATGTATCGTAATACGTGTTTAATATAATGGGCACCGATCAGGAATATGTTTATAAAAAGTATTGTCAATAAAATACGCACCTTAGTGCGCGACAGAGAGATCGTTCAATATAATACGAACCACGACAATATAGCAAAAGAAGTTAACATGCTACATACAGAAAAATAAAGATAATCTAAAAATTCATTGATTTAATTACTGTACAAGGGATCGATCTGAAATTTTGATACATCATTTTTATCATCGGCACGAGTCTGTCTCCAAATTTTCAGCTCGTTAGCTTACGAGGAAGTGGGTTAAACATCGATCCAATTTTTTTCGACAAGTGCTGAACCAGACACCTCAAGTTAATATAAAGGATTTAAAAAAACAAGACGGCAGCACAGACAAGGTACTCAGTGCTAAAATAATAACGGCAGCGCAGGCAAGGTGCTCAGTGCTAAAATAATAACGGCAGCGCAGGCAAGGTACTCAGTGCTAAAATAATGATGGTAGCACGGACAAGGTACTCAGTACTTAAATAATGCCTATAATGTGATATAATTCACTTGAGCCATGTAATGACAAAATGCTCAAAACAACTGTGTCACATGACCGGAAAGAATCACTAGACAAACTGGCGTGAAAATATGGCGCTTATGTCAAGAGACCTGTTTTCACAGCCATTCAAATTAATAAGGTCAAAAATTTTACGAGATATTTAAATAGATTAAATAAGGATTCACTTTTTTTTTAATTGCTAGTTTAAAAAAATACATCCGGGAAATAACGTATTGTGTCCATCTGCAAGGGCTCTTTTATGTTTAAAAACATGAGAATCACCGAACTGGTTTTATGATGCCACGGATTCAGTCGTTCAGATTAGTTTCAATTATGTGAGTGGAGTCTGACTGGTGAGTCTACTTAACGCAATCTGTGATAAATTTGATATTGGTATGTTAATTTATGATAATTAGTAGACAGTGGGGTAGATTCATGTTCTGAATCTATTGAATGTCAAATAGTAAAATAAAATTATGTTTCCCGTCTTTTTGTTGTTCTGTTTCAACTTTAAAATTTTGACGGCGTAGAGATTTGTTTGACAAGTAATATGTTTATGTATTAAAAAATTCAGTTTCTAGAAAAATTTTAGCATTGAAATGATTGTTTAGTAATTTGTTCTTATGGTATTTTTTTAATGTTTCTATTATCTAAAATTATAATATAAAGAAAACAACTATTTAATTTTTTAAAATAAGATTTTAAGTAATAATTTAGAAGCACCGAAATTTGTCAATAATTTATAACAAAGACAATGTTCGTTGTCGGTTTAACTTTCAAATTCTAAAAATTAAGGGGGAGAAAAAAAACGAATGAAATTTACTCAATTCCAAATGGTGTTTCATATTTAGATCTAAGTGATAATCAGTGTGTGCATAAAATAATGTGTCAGCTTTAAAATAAGTTATTATTTGTAAACTTTATAATTAAAATGAAGGAGCACAAAAATCTGCTGCACCATTAACCACAAATAACAAAATCGATCCACAAAATATGCATGTAAATTATCTTTGAGCAATTTTTGTTTTAAATCAGTTTAATATGTTAACAACAAAGTCTCTGATTATTGTTAAATAATCTCTGATTATTGTTAAATAATCTCTGATTATTGTTAAATAATCTCTGATTATTGTTAAATAATCTCTGATTATTGTTAAATAATCTCTGATTATTGTTAAATAATCTCTGATTATTGTTAAATGTAAATATTTTATTGTTATATAAAATAAATTATAGACCTATTGCTTGTTGTTTTTTGTTTTATTCTTTTTTGTTGTTGTTGTTGTTGTGTTTGTTTAAATAGAAAAGTAGAATTAAATGACGACATCATATTTCTTCAATTTCAATGTTTAAAAATGTATAATTTATTATTATTTTCTTCAGTATTCTACCACGTGAAGACGTTGTATGGTTCACATAAGCATGACTTTAAAACTCATGTGATTCTCTTAGTGCTGGTCTTGCCAAAGTGCAACTCCTATAATAGGCGACGTAAGTTCAGAAAAATATATATGAATAATTTCTAAAGCTAATTTTATGTTACAGTATTTTTTATGAAAATGTTGTACAGTTACTTATTCGCAGTAAATATTTTTTAATATACAAATAAGTAATAAAAACGAATAATTCATTTACTCAAGCAGGAGTTTCCAAAGTCCAGCATGTGGGCCAACTTGGCCAACGTTAATTATTTTTCTTTTTTTAAACCGCGATCTTATCTTAAATAATTAATGGACTCGCTAAATCTCTCTTTAACGACGGCATTAAATTTATAGTAAAAGCCAAAATTACCTATGTAATTTTTTCAGTAAAAAATATGATGACATCGAATTATGGCAAATATCGATGACCTTTTATTGTTTACTAACGTGGATATTGAATTTAAAAAGCCGATGAAGTTAAGTGCTGTTGTGTGTACGAAATTTAATGGCGTCCGATGGCAAAATCAATGTCGTAAAATTGTTTTGTTAGGGAAATGAAAATGTGGGTAAACTGAACATTTTGTTACAGTTTTTACAATAAATTTTTTTTTGCACAAACTTGTTGGCTTTAGTTATATTTCACAACATTTGGGGGGGGGCACTGTGGTCGAGTTGCAGCGCGCTCGACTGGCGTCCTCGTGGTAACGGGTTTGGAACGCAAGTATTTGTTACCGGGGCCTAGGGCGTCCCTGAGTCACCCAGCTCCGAAAGGGTACCTAACACTAGTTAGGCGACTGGGTAATGCGTGGACCCCACAAAGCCGTGGCCTGTGAACGCTGCATCACTTGCCACCAGATCATCTGTCATGGTCTGTGGACGCAATTATCTTCTGCATAGAAGGAGCGTCTGTCATAGATAAGATAAGATAAGATTTAATTCATTTTAAGATAAATAGTAAATAGTATTATTTACACAGCTTTATTCAAAAGATTTCGACTGAATTATCAATCTGAACTAATTTCTACTGATAGAATATTATATGTTTAAAGTCTCTATAATAACTAAAGTATTTTTCCCTTTTTCCATATTTAACATCGTTCTTAAAAGTAACAAATAAAAAAATGAAACTGTAATTAAAACGCCTGTAAGTTAGTCTAAACATGTATTATAAAATCCTTTATATTAACTTCGCCGTCTCGTCGTGATCGCTCTCCTGGTCGGGCGAAAAAAACAAAAGTAAAATAATCACCCACTTCCCGTGATGATATCGAGCTGAAAATTTGCACATAGACTTGTGTCACATAACAATGCATTGCATCAAATTTTCAGATCGATCGAATTTACCGTAAATAAATTAATCCATTTTTAGTTTATCTCTTTGTAACTATTTGTATCCGTCTGCTATTGTTGACATCCACGTGTCACTGGAGTTCACTCCAGCCATCGATGACCATATCCCATGTTTTACAGAAAGGGGAGTTCAGTCAGTTTCAGTCTGTAATTGTTTGTCGCGTTTGAACATAATCAATACTTTTAGTAATGGCTCATGTATAAGGGATTTATAGTCAAAAACTTTGTTTTTACGGGTTGTTTAATTTTTGTTTACTATCTGCACCAATACTTTCACTACATGAAATAAAGCCCTCAATACAAAATGTTTAGACACCCTGTATTAAACTTAAACCTAAACCAAAACACCGGCCCATCACAGAAAGAAAATCAAGGCGCACAGGGCACACCAAGGTAAAATAGATGGTGTGCAGGAATATCAATAATTTAATACTCCAACAAATCAAGTATTCAAAAATATATTTTTAATAAGAACATGATTTAAAAAATACGTGATAAACAAAACTTGATTTCCTTGTAAAATCAACTTTGTCTCTATTACAAGGGTATATCTAATTCATTAGCATCATGGAGTAGGTAAAAGAAATTATGAAAAATGAGCAATTATATAATAGAGATATGTGTTTCTGTGCATGTGTGTATACGTAAGTGTGCATTTATATATTGTAAGAGATACACATACACATACACATAGACATACACATACACATACACAAACACACACAGACATAAGTCGTTTATGTTCGTCACATCTATATATTTCTTTAGGTAATATGTGGACATCAATGTGTATATTTGAGTAACACCTCTATGGTGGTGACATCTATTTGTATATTTGAGTAACACCGCTATGGTGGTGACATCTATTTGTATATTTGAGTAACACCGCTATGGTGGTGACATCTATTTGTATATTTGAGTAACACCGCTATGGTGGCGACATCTATTTGTATATTTGAGTAACACCGCTATGGTGGTGACATCTATTTGTATATTTGAGTAACATCTCTATGATGGTGACATCTATTTGTATATTTGAGTAACATCTCTATGGTGGTGACATCTATTTGTATATTTGAGTAACACCTCTATGATGGGAACATATATGTGTATATTTGAGTAACATCTCTATGGTAGTGACATCTATGTGTATATTTGAGTAACATCACTATAGTGGTGACATCTATTTGTATATTTGAGTAACATCTCTATGGTGGTGAGTGGTGACATCAATGTGTATATCTGAGTAACATCTCTATGGTGGTGACATCAATGTGTATATCTGAGTAACATATCTATGGTGGTGACATCAATGTGTATATCTGAGTAACATCTCTATGGTGGTGACATCAATGTGTATATTTGAGTAACATCCCTATGGTGGTGACATCAATTTGTATATTTGAGTAACATCCCTATGGTGGTTACATCTATTTGTATATTTGAGTAACATCACTATGGTGGTGACATCAATTTGTATATTTGAGTAACATCCCTATGGTGGTGACATCTATTTGTATATTTGAGTAACATCCCTATGGTGGTGACATCTATTTGTATATTTGAGTAACATCACTATGGTGGTGAAATCAATTTGTATATTTGAGTAACATCCCTATGGTGGTGACATCTATTTGTATATTTGAGTAACATCACTATGGTGGTGACATCTATTTGTATATTTGAGTAACATCTCTATGGTGGTGACATCTATTTGTATATTTGAGTAACATCACTATGGTGGTGACATCTATTTGTATATTTGAGTAACATCACTATGGTGGTGACATCTATTTGTATATTTGAGTAACATCTCTATGGTGGTGACATCTATTTGTATATTTGAGTAACATCACTATGGTGGTGACATCTATTTGTATATTTGAGTAACATCACTATGGTGGTGACATGTATTTGTAAATTTGATTAACATCTCTACGGTGGTGACATCACTGTATATTTGAGTAACATCTCTATGGTGGTGACATCTATGCGTATATTTGAGTAATAGCCCTATGGTGTTGACATCTATGCGTACTTTTGACTAACACCGCACTGGGTGTGACATATATGCGTATATTTGAGTGACATCCCTATGGTGGTGACATCTATGTGTATATCTGAGTAACATCTCTATGGTGGTGACATCTATTTGTATATTTGAGTAACACCTCTATGATGGGAACATATATGTGTATATTTGAGTAACATCTCTATGGTAGTGACATCTATGTGTATATTTGAGTAACATCACTATAGTGGTGACATCTATTTGTATATTTGAATAACATCTCTATGGTGGTGAGTGGTGACATCAATGTGTATATCTGAGTAACATCTCTATGGTGGTGACATCAATGTGTATATCTGAGTAACATATCTATGGTGGTGACATCAATGTGTATATCTGAGTAACATCTCTATGGTGGTGACATCAATGTGTATATTTGAGTAACATCCCTATGGTGGTGACATCAATTTGTATATTTGAGTAACATCCCTATGGTGGTGACATCTATTTGTATATTTGAGTAACATCCCTATGGTGGTGACATCAATTTGTATATTTGAGTAACATCCCTATGGTGGTGACATCTATTTGTATATTTGAGTAACATCCCTATGGTGGTGACATCTATTTGTATATTTGAGTAACATCACTATGGTGGTGACATCAATTTGTATATTTGAGTAACATCCCTATGGTGGTGACATCTATTTGTATATTTGAGTAACATCACTATGGTGGTGACATCTATTTGTATATTTGAGTAACATCTCTATGGTGGTGACATCTATTTGTATATTTGAGTAACATCACTATGGTGGTGACATCTATTTGTATATTTGAGTAACATCACTATGGTGGTGACATCTATTTGTATATTTGAGTAACATCTCTATGGTGGTGACATCTATTTGTATATTTGAGTAACATCACTATGGTGGTGACATCTATTTGTATATTTGAGTAACATCACTATGGTGGTGACATCTATTTGTATATTTGAGTAACATCTCTATGGTGGTGACATCTATTTGTATATTTGAGTAACATCACTATGGTGGTGACATCTATTTGTATATTTGAGTAACATCACTATGGTGGTGACATCTATTTGTATATTTGAGTAACATCTCTATGGTGGTGACATCTATTTGTATATTTGAGTAACATCACTATGGTGGTGACATCTATTTGTATATTTGAGTAACATCACTATGGTGGTGACATCTATTTGTATATTTGAGTAACATCTCTATGGTGGTGACATCTATTTGTATATTTGAGTAACATCACTATGGTGGTGACATCTATTTGTATATTTGAGTAACATCACTATGGTGGTGACATCTATTTGTATATTTGAGTAACATCTCTATGGTGGTGACATCTATTTGTATATTTGAGTAACATCACTATGGTGGTGACATCTATTTGTATATTTGAGTAACATCACTATGGTGGTGACATCTATTTGTATATTTGAGTAACATCACTATGGTGGTGACATCTATTTGTATATTTGAGTAACATCACTATGGTGGTGACATCTATTTGTATATTTGAGTAACATCACTATGGTGGTGACATCTATTTGTATATTTGAGTAACATCACTATGGTGGTGACATCTATTTGTATATTTGAGTAACATCACTATGGTGGTGACATCTATTTGTATATTTGAGTAACATCACTATGGTGGTGACATGTATTTGTAAATTTGATTAACATCTCTACGGTGGTGACATCACTGTATATTTGAGTAACATCTCTATGGTGGTGACATCTATGCGTATATTTGAGTAATAGCCCTATGGTGTTGACATCTATGCGTATATTTGACTAACACCGCACTGGGTGTGACATATATGCTTATATTTGAGTGACATCCCTATGGTGGTATGCTTGTTGTTAGTGTCATCTATGTGTGTATCTCAGTATTGTCAATAACATCCCTATGGTGGTATGCTTGTTGTTAGTGTCATCTATGTGTGTATCTCAGTATTGTCAATAACATCCCTATGTTGGTATGCTTGTTGTTAGCGTCATCTATGTGTGTATCTCAGTATTGTCAATAACATCCCTATGGTGGTATGCTTGTTGTTAGTGTCATCTATGTGTGTATCTCAGTGTTGTTAATAACATCCCTATGTTCAAGTTATTGTGTGTGTAGATCTATGTAAACAGAAATTCCCTGTCTTTATTTCTGTGCGTGCCTTTCTGTTGATTGTCTTGTGGTACAGATGGAACATTTTTGGTTTCATTAAAATTCATTATAATTTTTTTTATCCAATTTACATTAAGATCAAGTGGAAGCTGCTGACTCATATTTGGGTTATACAAGGGATTTGCCAGATATAAGGCCTAGGCCTTTTCCAAAACCAAGGCCATATCCAAGACCAATGCCATTTACAAGACAAAATCCATTTACAAGACCAAATCCATTTACAAGACCAAACCCATATACAAGACCAAATCCATTTACAAGACCAAATCCATTTACAAGACCAAATCCATTTACAAGACCAAATCCATTTACAAGACCAAATCCATTTACAAGACCAAATCCATTTACAAGACCAAATCCATTTACAAGACCAAATCTATTTACAAGACGAAATCCATTTACAAGACCAAATCCATTTACAAGACCAAATCCATTTACAAGACCAAATCCATTTACAAGACATAATCTATTTACAAGACGAAATCCATTTACAAGACCAAATCCATTTATAAGACCAAATCCATATACAAGACCAAATCCATTTACAAGACCAAATCTATATACAAGACCAAATCCATTTACAAGACCAAATCCATTTACAAGACCAAATCCATATACAAGACCAAATCCATTTACAAGACCAAATCCATTTACAAGACCAAATCCATTTACAAGACCACCTGCGACAGGAGCACCACCAACTACGACAGTGGCTGCAACACAATCTTATTTTAATCGTAAGTTTAGAAAATATAGTTATGAATAATTTTAAGATAGAATTAGTGCTATTAAGTTGGGTTTTTTTAATGATTATGTCAAACTGATACAGTTTCGTATGAATTAATTAGTCGAACAAGAATTCTGTGTCTATAGGATTTGTATTGTCTAAAACAAAGGTAGAACAAACTTCAAAACGTGGACATGGGGAAATGAAGAATATGTTAATTTAATAGTGATGTTAAGGCTAATTGAATTACACTTGTCTATCGATTATTATTATCATGTAATCCTTAGAAATGTATTTGTGAAAGCCTTTTTATTATTAACATTTTGAAATACAATATTTATTGTCAATTCCATTCTAATTATTTAAAAGTCTCCAAGTTATCTTTCTACTAAGAAATAATGAATGTATCAAATTTACAACAATCTAGTAGAATTCACTTCTTCAAAAAATAAATAATTACGCAAACGAATATTTTTAAACAAATGTCAATAGAATGTGTATGTGACGAAATTAATGTTAAATCATTTAAAATTTTATGTTATAATATACATATTCACAACAGAGGCGTCACTAGGGTTGGTGTCACCCGGGGCGGTAGCTCTTGGCTTCACACACACACACACGACTTGCCCCATAAATCTACTCGAGTCTGCCAAATACCGGGAAAATACAGATTCTTTAGTAACGTTTGAAAATATAGATCAAATGTTTGTTACAAAGGCATTATGAGAAAAGTTGAATTTAAAATCGATAGGTAAAATATTGTAACATTTAAGAACTAAATAGAAAAAATGTTAATTTTAAATTTTTATTTTAACATAAAATTATTAATTTTAAGTAACACGGTTAAATAACTGTAATATTTTCAAATTTCACAAACTTGCATCTACATTGCGTTCCATTAAAATTTACAACAATTATATTACATTACCAAAATTAGAATATATTACTAACCATTACAGTACAACTTCAAATGAGGTAAGGTTGTAACCGTTATGTTTTGGGTTTGCCAAATCAGCAACTATCAGAATATTATGTAATAATTCAAAATACAATGTCATTAAATATATTAAAAAATCAGAATTTAGATTTTCTGGCCTTTAAAACTGAAAACTTGTTTTATTACGTCATCGAAATCTATTTCTTGTGTCGAATCACTCTCAATGGATAACATGGCAAGATCAGAAAGCCTTGACTGCTCCATTGTAGATCGCAAATAATTCTTTATAAGCTTTAGCTTTGAAAAACTCCTTTCACATGAAGCCACAGACACACAGATTGTAACAAATAATCGCAAACTCAATGTGAGATAGGTAAGAGATTCTATGAAGTCCCATTCAGCTACAAATTTCAAAACGTCAAGTACGGACCAGTCTTCAGCCTCTTTGAGATCGATCTCTGCTGCCTTCAGGTGCCTTCTCAGCCTTGGTATTTCTAATAAAAGCTCTTCCTCTGACGACTCATCATAGAAAGTGGACAACCTTGGAATGGACTTTAGTAATTCTTCTTCAGTGGCAGATATCAAGCTTTTGGCTTGTACATCCTCAAACATGGTTGCTATTTCCTTGATTGCACTTGATCTGATCTGGAGTTCAGAATGGAAACGATCAATACACTCAAACATCGACCTTTTGTTTTCTTCTTGCAGAGTTAGTCCAGCATCTCTTGTTTTCTCACCTGTCACCCTTTTCTTCAACCTGGGTCTGTTCTCTACTGAAATTCCAAGTTGTTCTGATTTTAAAAGCGCTGGAATATTTCCATGTTTCAATCTATCATAGCACAAATTGTGAAAGGTGTAACGTTGAGCTTTGTATTTGTTTAATAATAAATCTCAAATCTATTGTTTTCATTACATGATTCGTTTGTGTTTTGTTTTTAAATTTCATTCACTTTCATCGTGTGCTATTTAATAACATACATGTGCCAAAAGTTATTATTTAAAGAAGGACAATGTTACCAACATTCGCTCCCCTAGAATAATGTTCTATGTGATGTTTGATAGACCTATATTGAGTTAGGACCTTGTTATTTTGTACTAAAAATGCCTACAAAATTGTCTCACGATACACCTTTCACAATTAGTGCTATGATAGATTGAAACATGGACAATATCCCAGCGACAATAACTCAATTTTGTCAAAAACTCAACTTAGAACATTGTTATTCTAGGGGACGAATGTCAAACAAGCCTCAAATTGAAAAAAAAAGTTAATTAATTAATTGAATGCCATTTTTTAAAGTTTAAGTCTCGTCTGTCATACTTTAAAAGAACATTACATTTTCTAAAATTCGTCTAACTTTTGAACATGTCCAAAAACTTAAGTGTCATTTGGCTTACTTTTGTAACTTTCTTTCAAAATTAGTCAATAAATTATTAAAGAATTATTTAACCAGGAAAAGGTATACTATAATGTGCCATTTTGAATCAAAAATAATTCCAGAAAATTATCACTATATTTCCCTGTTTTAAAAAAATTAAATAAAGGATTCAACTGGCTTACATTTTGCTGCTCCAAGAATGTGGAATCATGAATTGTAGACAAAATACTTGAATTTAATAGATTATATATTCAGTAATATGCTTTATAATGTTCAGACCAGATGGTTTTCAACGTTAAAAATTTGTCGCTGCAGGTTCGGTTCTGATCGCGTCGTTCAAAATCAACTTTACATGTACTTCGGCTGCCGAACGTACGCATCACGCGATCTATCAGTGAAAATCGTTTCATACGAAATCGAAAAGACTGAAATGTTTTTATGTGAAATTAATTTAGTGTTAAAGGTTATTTTAAAAAGTACCTAAATACAATATTTTCCTATAACTAAAAAAAACAAAGAAAACCTATCTATTTATTTTTTTGAAGAAAAATCTTATCCCCCCCCCTCTCAACTGTCGTGGAGGAAGTAGTGAGTTAGGATTGGTCTCACAGTCACAGGCTGACTTCTCGTGTGTGTCGGTATGTCAAAGCCCAGTATGTTGGATTTTCTTCTCAAACAAAAGACACCGCTTCTTTTATGTACAGCATTTTTTAAATTGTGCGGCTTTTTCTATTCTTTTTTTCCTAATTAGTTTTATGGTAGTTTTTGGAGATGTTTTATTATTGCCTGTTAACTGATATTTTATTTATAAGTTTTCGGTTTAAACGTATTTCATTGTATTTCTCAATTTCTTTCTAGATGAAAAAAATGTGTCTTCTTTTTTTTTCTGACATAAAATCGTACACAGCTAATTTTAGGCTTGGGTGTCACCCCCTGATGGATGTCACCCGGGGCGGCCCGCCCCCACCGCACCCCCCTAGTGACGCCACTGATTCACAATATTCTTATATGATATTAATTATATTAAACTTGATAAAAGATCTAAGAGGCTTGTCATTTCTAAAACTGGAAAACGTCATAACTCATTGAGTAATGTTCTATTTTAAAGTTTACATTTTTAGCGGAACAATGTTTTAAAGCATAAACACAGTCGAATCAAAAAGCTCTCAAAAAGTTGTTAGCATAGTAAAATTACGAAACTGTTTTTTCTTGTTCAAGTCCAAAAAGGTTCATTAAATTAACGAAGAATTAAATAAAAGAGAAAAGGGTACTTCCTTCTCAATATACCTATATTTACATATTGACTCGTATATTTTATTAAATTTTTATGAAATTCGTCCCACCAAAAGAAGATAAATATATCCCAAATATTTATATTAATGAATATCCGCAATATTAAGACTTGGCCTATTTAGCAAACATTAATGTACACGATTCACAAAGGAATTGTGTGATTTTAAAAAAAATTAAATCTTTATTAATGACTTCAGCAGCAAAGAAAACAACACCAACAACAACGACTACGACACCACCAACTACGACCACAACACCACCAACTACGACCACAACTCCACCAACTACGACGACAACACCACCAACTACAACTACGACACCACCAACTACGACCACAACACCACCAACTACGACCACAACACCACCAACTACGACCACAACACCACCAACTACGACCACAACTCCACCAACTACGACGACAACACCACCAACTACAACTACGACACCACCAACTACGACCACAACACCACCAACTACGACCACAACTCCACCAACTACGACCACAACACCACCAACTAAAACGACAACACCACCAACTACGACTACGACACCACAGACTACGACTACGACACCACCAACTACGACCACAACTCCACCAACTACGACCACAACACCACCAACAACGACCACAACACCACCAACTAAAACCACAACACCACCAACTACGACTACGACACCAACACCAACGACTACGACATCACCAACTACGACTACGACACCACCAACTACGACCACAACACCACCAACTAAAACCACAACACCACCAACTACGACTACGACACCAACACCAACGACTACGACACCATCAACTACCACCACAACACCACCAACTACGACCACAAAACCACCAACTACGACTACGACACCAACAACAACGACTACGACACCACCAACTACCACCACAACACCACCAACTACGACTACGACACCACCAACTACGACTACGACACCACCAACTACGACTACGACACCACCAACTACGACTACGACACCACCAACTACCACCACAACACCACCAACTACGACTACGACACCAACACCAACGACTACGACACCACCAACTACCACCACAACACCACCAACTACGACCACAAAACCACCAACTACGACTACGACACCAACAACAACGACTACGACACCAACACCAACGACTACGACACCACCAACTACCACCACAACACCACCAACTACGACTACAACACCACCAACTACAACGAAAACACCACCAACTAGGACTACGACACCAACAACAACGACTACGATACCACCAACTACCACCACAACACCACCAACTACGACGAAAACGCCACCAACTATGACTACGACACCAACAACAACGACTACGATACCACCAACTACCACCACAACACCACCAACTACGACGAAAACGCCACCAACTATGACTACGACACCAACAACAACGACTACGATACCACCAACTACCACCACAACACCACCAACTACCACCACAACACCATCAACTACCACCACAACACCAACGACTACAACTACGACACCCACCAACTACCACCACAACACCACCAACTACGACTACGACACCATCAACTACCACCACAACACCACCAACTACGACTACGACACCAACAACAACGACTACGACACCACCAACTACGACGACAACACCACCAACTACGACAGCAACAAAAACTACGACACCACCAACTACCACCACAACACAACCAACTACGACTCCGACAGCAACAACAACTACGACACTACCACCTATCAGCACAACATCAGCAAAAACGACGATAACAACAAAGAGCACTCCACAGCCTTGGTCCGTATGCCACTGCCCCAGCAATTCGTGCACTGCTCGAGGCGGCTGCGAGAACGGTGCTCCCTGCGAGAGCGGGTGGTATGGTCCCTTTTGTCAGTACGGTTGGTATTTTTGAAATATATCATCAGTGCTTCACGCTTTCATTTTATGTCTTTACAAATTTGAAACATTTCGTGGGACGGTAAAATAATTTAGTTTCTTTCGGGCATTAACGTGAATTTGAGTGTAGGAATTTATTTTGAATTTATAAATTTTCATATTTATTTATGTATTTTTAGATTTTTTTTTAATGTGTTTACTACCCCGATAAACGGTTGATAATAATTTAGTTCCAATATTTTAACACTTCAGTGTGTGTCCCTGGAACCTGGGGTCAAGGTTGTTACCAGAAGTGTCACGCTAACTGCCAGAATGGAACCTGTGACCCGACATCTGGTTTGTGTGACGCCGGTTGCATTGCTGGATACAAACCTCCGGATTGTTCTCAAGGTAACTGGGAGAGTTTAATAGGTTTGAAATTTGACTGTCAGAATAGTTATGATGATGATAAAAAAAATACATAGAACCTTTTTAACTGGTATCATTACAACATCATGTGTATGTATTGGAGTTCGAAGATCTATTCATAAAACGATAAAACGATCATATACATTGATGCAGCGGACCAAAATTGCAATGAATTCATGTGACGCTTTTAAAAGTACAATTCTAATACATCTGAAGTTTGTGACGAAGGATTTTAAAGGGAGGAATTGTTTACAGATTTGTTCCTGTCGTTGCCAAGGCAGCCGTTGCTCAGCAACCAACGGAAACTGTTTCAGTTGTTTCCCTGGAGATGAAATAATTCTAAATTAATTTATTTTGAATCGTTACCGTTTTAAAGTGTATAAAACTCGTTGCTAATTTTATACTCACATACACACACACACACACTCTCTCTCTCACACACACACACACATTGATACACACTTAAGTCCACAACACATACAATAGCTCAAACACTAAAAACATTCTTTATTTACTAACTTCTTGCAATCACTTCAAGTCTGTGACGATGGAACATGGGGAAACAACTGCTCCAATATATGTTCTGATCACTGTGTCAATTGGTCAGTGTGACCCTGTCAATGGTCAGTGTGACACTGTCAATGGTCAGTGTGACCCTGTCAATGGGGCGGGTTATTGTGAGGTTTAACATATGCAGTTCACTCATTCACTCACTTATAGATCTCTCTTTTGCCTTCTAAATTATAAATCTTTAACTTTAATACAAACACCCGACTAACGTTTTTAGTCATATTAAAGCAAAGTTCTTGAAGTTATACTATTAAAATTATTTTTTTCTTTTTAGTCCACTTATAAAAACGTGGTTTTTAAAAATCCTTTTTTACTTTTATTACCACGTTTTTATTAACTTGCTTTCGTGGCTGTCTGTCCGCAATTTTTCAAATTTGTCAAAGTAAAATTAAACCACTTTTGAGGGTCCTAGAGAGCTCAAAATTCTACCACAGATAGATCTTGGATGACAATGCATTGTATCAAATTTCAGATCGATCGAATATACCGTTATTAAATTATTGAATTTTTTAGTTAATCTCTATATAAGCATCGGTATTATCCGTCTGCTATTGTTTACATTTACATTCACGTGCCGAGTTCACACCAGCGCCGACCACATCAACTATGTTTAACATCAAAGGGAGATCTGTCAACTTCAGTCTGTAAAATGTTTGTTGGGCAATGCGTATTATATTTGAACATAATTAATACTTCAAAACTCACCAAAGCATATACTTAGACTAAAAAGTGTAAAATAAATAAAGGTAAAAAAGGATTTTTAAAAACCACGTTTTGTAAGTGGACTAAAAAGAAGAAAATAATTTAAAACTTATAAGTTCAAGTACTTTAATTTACTATGACTAAAAACGTGGGACGGGTGTTTGGTATAAAAATTGACGATTTATAATTTAGAAGGCAAAAGAGAGATCTATGAGTGAGAGAATGAATGAACCGCATATGAACTTATAAGTTTTAAATTATTTTCTTCATTTTAGTCCAATTATAAAAACTTTTTTTTTAAATCTTATTTTACCTTTATTTATTTATTATTAACTTGCTTTCGTGTCTGTCTGTCCGCAATTTTTCAAATTTGCCAAAGTAAAATTAAGCCACTTCTGATAGTACTAGAGAGCTCAAAATTTTACCAACGATTGATCTTGGATGACAATGAATTGTCTCAAAATTTCAGATCTATCGAATGTAAAACAATTTAAATTATTGCATTTTTTTAAATCTCTATTTAAGCATCTGTATCCCTCTGCTGTAGTTCAATATCACGTGACCTCATCGCCTTTGGGCGGGCGCTGATGACGTGTTTAGTAAAATAAATAGACGTAATAAAGATTTTTTAAAAATACGTTTTTATTAGTGGAATAAAAAGAAGAAAATAAATAAAAGTAAAAAAGGATTTTTAAAAACCACTTTTTTAAAAGTGGACTTAAAAAAAAGACAATAATTTTAAACGTATAACTTCAAGTACGTTGATTTCATATGACTAAAAACGTGGGGCGGGTTCTCATGAGGTTTAACATATGCGGTTCACTCATTCACTCATTTATAGATCTCTCTTTTGCCTTCTAAATTATAAATCTTTAACTTTAATACAAACACCCGACTAACGTTTTTAGTCATATTAAAGCAAAGTACTTGAAGTTACTGGACTGTGGTCAAAACTGCAGCCAAACTTGTATCACGTCTAACACTCCCGGCTTGCCAAGTTGTCACTCAGTGGATGGCACCTGTCTGCTGAGTAGCCAGGTTGGGTATTTAGGTCCAAAATGTGGAGATTTCAAAGGTAAATGTAGAAATATTGGAACTATCATCTACAGTAGCGAGATAAAATAATTAAATCGTGCAAATTAGTGGCATATCATTTGTTTCCTTTACTTTTCAGCTGCAGTGGTAGCTACTTCTGGTCAAAGTTCAACAAACTCCGCCCGTGTCATGTCTATTGCGTCTGTAGTTGTCTCAGCTGCTCTGTCGGCCATCATTGTCACTGTCGTCGTTGCTCTGTTGTACCGCAAGAGGTTGGTACGTAAAGAGCTTTACGCCGTCAGTGGAGAGTTCAATAGTGTATCCTCCACAGCAAAACTCATCACTTCAGTGGAACCAAACATTTATGACGTCATCATCTGCATGGAACGGAATGAATCCGACATAACATCGCCTTACTGCCAGTGGTCACGTGACCTTCTGACGTCATCATCTGCACCGAATGAATCCGACACAGTAACATCTCAATGCTAGTGGTCACGTGTCCAGTGAGAAAAACAAGGTAGTTAGATTTTTTTAATGACAAATAATAGGATCTAATGTATACATTTTATATATATATTTTTTTTATCAATTTGTAAAAAAAATTTCAATATAACTTATTAAATGATGAAAATATCCAGTATATAATTTTCTTTAGACTTCTGAAATACACTTTATTATCATAAATAGTAATAATCACTTTATTAAAAACAATAATTGAAATTTGATTCTATTTATTTCGTGCTTTTCGTTCTTTTTCATATATGTTACCTATTTCCCAGCAATTTTTAAAGCGGTTTACAAGTTGTTTTTCCGTGACATTCCATGAAAAATCTCATCATTCAGTTGGAGTAAATCTCATTCCTTCATACAAAGCCTGAAGTGACAATATTGTTTATGAAGTGCGTTATTGATGTTAGAAATAACACATAGAAATACTTTGGCATTGGCTTAACAATTCACTTGAGTTAAGTATTGTGTAACAACTGTTATTAGTTCCACCCACTCCAGGGTACACCCATGAAGTAGACTAACAGTGAATAAATGTATCTCCACCGCTCGTATTACAACCAGAGGCGTCACTAGGGTTGGTATCACCCAGTGCGCTAGCTCATGACGTCACTAGGGTTGGAATCACCCAGTGCGGTAGCTCATGACGTCACTAGGGTTGGTATCACCCAGTGCGGTAGCTCACGGTGTCGTCCCCACACGACTTACCACCTCCGAGTCGCCCGTTGCCGAATAACGGGAACATACAGAATCTTACATTTTGGTGTCGAATCTTGTGATGGTGCCATCCGGTGCGGTCCTAAACTCCATCCCAGTGGCGCTTCTGATTTCAACACAACTATTCTGTCAATCAGTATTGGAAAAGTTTTGTTATTCTTTGCTTTAACAATCAATCATATATCGGGAAAATTTTGGAACACTCTTCATACCAATACGATCGTCTCCAACTTTTGGTGGGTTTTTTTTTGGTGCCACTTTTAAATTTTGACCAGAAATGGTGTGATCTATAGAATTAAACTCAATTTGGCCGAACCCTTGTCTAGAAGAATCATGATCCCTTCTTTGTAACAGACAAGAAAAACCTAACAGCTCCGACATATCGAATGACGAGACCGAAGATTTCTATGATCGTGTAAAACAAAGATGTTATTCAATGGGAAAATGTTGCGAAGGGGTGAAATAGATTACAAAACAAAGATGATGAACATTAGAGCAAGTTGGAACATTGCTTTTGATCTGGATAACAGAATACAGCAAACAATGTGTATATGTTCTATTTATATGTGCATTTTAGATTTAAGCAGAGTTTAAATTGTTTTACACAACCACGTCAATGAATGTATAACATGCCTATAACAATAAGATTTTTTTTTCATGGGAACACATTAATTATTTCCCCCTTATTTCTTCAGGAGAAAACACTTTTGGTATAAGTCCTGTTTGGTATAAGTCCTGTTTGGTATATGTCCTGTTTGGTATAAGTCCGTTTGGTATGTCCTGTTTGGTATATGTCCTGTTTGGTATATGTCCTGTTTGGTATACGTCCTGTTTGGTATAAGTCCTGTTTGGTATATGTCCTGTTTTTGGTATAAGTCCTGTTTGGTATATGTCCTGTTTGGTATATGTCCTGTTTGGTATATGTCCTGTTTGGTATATGTCCTGTTTGGTATATGTCCTGTTTGATATGTCCTGTTTGGTATATGTCCTGTGTCAGGGTATGAGAATCACTGCGAATGATTGTTGCGAATGATTGTTGTGAGATTGTTGTGAGCCAGTGTTGGAGTCGGGTCAAGGCGTTGTTTACGGGTATGAACTCCTATCACGGGAATAATGTCTAGTGATGTCTGAGTGAGCTTCTGGTCACACGGGATATTTCAGGGACATGACCAGAGGACACGCCAGGGTCAGTTGAGACCAGTTGGGGGGGTTTATAAGAGAGTAGTCGAGACGAGGGCAGGAGTGGCAGACATCTGGGTAGTTCGCACAGTGTTGTGCGGTCAGACCGGTCAGGATAGACCGGGGAGCTGCAGGGTAGCAGTAAAACAGAGTTGAGTTTAACGTCGCCCAGAAGCGGTCGGGTCGGACCGAGGGCATGCTGGAGCATACAGCCGTTATATATAGATGTATTTTATGTCAAGGCAAGACAGCCAGTTGTACAGTTGTTTATAGTAGAATAAACATTGCATCGTTACACAGACTTGTGTCATCTCTTGTGTATGTTGTGTGTAGCGGAGAGCAAGGTACAATCCACCTAAACATAGAGACTTAACATCCTGTTTGGTATACGTCCTGTTTGGTATAAGTCCTGTTTGGTATATGTCCTGTTTGGTATATGTCCTGTTTGGTATATGTCCTGTTTGATATGTCCTGTTTGGTATATGTCCTGTTTGGTATACGTCCTGTTTGGTATAAGTCCTGTTTGGTATAAGTCCTGTTTGGTATATGTCCTGTTTGGTATATGTACTGTTTGGTATATGTCCTGTTTGGTATATGTCCTGTTTGGTATATGTCCTGTATGATATGTCCTGTTTGGTATATGTCCCGTTTGGTATACGTCCTGTTTGGTATAAGTCCTGTTTGGTATATGTCCTGCTTGGTATGTCCTGTTTGGTATATGTCCTGTTTGGTATATGTCCTGTTTGGTATATGTCCTGTTTGGTATATGTCCTGTTTGGTATATGTCCTGTTTGGTATATGTCCTGTTTGGTATATGTCCTGTTTGGTATATATCCTGTTTGGTATATAGTCCTGTTTGGTATATGTCCTGTTTGGTATATGTCCTGTTTGGTATATGTCCTGTTTGGTATATGTCCTGTTTGGTATATGTCCTGTTTGGTATATGTCCTGTTTGGTATCTCCTGTTTGGTATAAGTCCTGTTTGGTATATGTCCTGTTTGGTATATGTCCTGTTTGGTATATGTCCTGTTTGGTATATGTCCTGTTTGGTATATGTCCTGTTTGGTATATGTCCCTGTTTGGTATATGTCCTGTTTGGTATATGTCCTGTTTGGTATATGTCCTGTTTGGCATATGTCCTGTTTGGGGCTGAAACGGATTATGGACGTATACCGAGGTACCATTATAGTATAATTTATACTTACGAAAATCATACCCAACGCCCCATCGTATACAACACTCATTTCTCATTAACCACATGTGGCCATCACACGGCTGTAGCCATATCAATGGCTGTGGCAATCACACGGTTGTGGCCATCACACGGCTGTGGCCATCACACGGCTGTGGCCATCACACGGCTGTGGCCATCACACGGCTGTGGCCATCACACGGCTGTAGCCATATCAATGGCTGTGGCAATCACACGGTTGTGGCCATCACACGGCTGTGGCCATCACACGGCTGTAGCCATATCAATGGCTGTGGCAATCACACGGTTGTGGCCATCACACGGCTGTGGCCATCACACGGCTGTGGCCATCACACGGCTGTGGCCATCACACGGCTGTGTCCCAATCGACGCTGACCACACTCTCAAGAACTCCCCCCAACTCCCCCATTTATTAGCCCCGCCCTACTCAAAGGCAATCTCGTCACAGATGACCAAACAACACGAGTTCACTTCCCATGCCCACGGTATAGGACCGTGAAATCCATTTCCTACTAATCTCATATCTCGAAGTGGTGCCATTAAACAATATTGAAAATGATTTAACAACCCAGAAGGAAAAAAAAATATTTGAAACATTTTTACTAATGTAATTGCTATTATTTAATAAAGGCGCCATCTATCTGCACACGAACACATCTTCTATCATCCATACAAATGACAAGACATCACAAATAAATTTGGTCAGATAACATAATAATTTTTGTGAATATATAACTTTTAATAGTTATAATAATTCAAGCTCGTGAGTTAAAGCGATCACACATATAAATAAAGCAGTGCATGTTCATTTATAAAGTGAATTAGATAAAGTTAATAAAAGAGCAGATAATAAGGGCAATAAGATATAAGATTATAAGGGCAATAAGATATTATTAATTAGAAGAGTGCAATAAGATATAAGATTATAAGGGCAATAAGATATTATTAATTAGAAGAGTGCAATAAGATATAAGATTATAAGGGCAATAAGATATTATTAATTAGAAGAGTGCAATAAGATATAAGATTATAAGGGCAATAAGATATTATTAATTAGAAGAGTGCAATAAGATATAAGATTATAAGGGCAATAAGATATTATTAATTAGAAGAGTGCAATAAGATATAAGATTATAAGGGCAATAAGATATTATTAATTAGAAGAGTGCACTTCAGCCTAGGTAAAAGGACATTTTAAATCGTTGTTTTCTTTGTTTCCTTCTTTTTAAAAATTAATACAACCCTCACATAGCCATAGGGATAACAACACTGTCTCTCATTCCGTGTGCAAGAACAAACAAACACAAATTCTCGTCCTGCAAGTCCGGAATTCGGAAGTGGATGGGTTACCTCTTGAAACCAGGAAAACCAACAATTTGTTCAACATTTAAAACTCTAATAAAATGCAAAATTGGACATAAAGCATGGACAAGTGTAGGACGCATTGATCATCTGTATAAAAAATGAGCATCTGTAACAGTTAAGATAAGAGAAGATAAGATAAACTAGAAGCGCGTGTATTTATTAAGATGATAATTTCACTAAAGCGATTTTTTCCCATTCTAATTTATCTTATCGTGTTGCCATGATCGAGACTCATGTAAAGTAGAAAAAAAGCCTTTGGCTGTTTCTTTATATTGTCTTTTGGGCCCTTGGGGCCGTCCATAAATGACGTCACGCACCTAGGGGGGGGAGGGGTCACACTTTTATGACGATGCGTGACGAGGGGGAGGGAGGGGTTTGAAGAAATGTGACGTCACATCAAAAGGGAAACTTTAAATACAACTTCCAAATATGTGGTCGCTCACAATTTATTTAATGACTTTTTTTTTAAATCAGTGCTTCTCAATGTGCCGGTCGCTAGGACGTCAGACGCTGGTTGGCGTATGCTATCAAGACACGAAAATTAAATCTAATTATAATCCTTAAGTTTGAGAATCCACAAGATAACAAATGAAATTGTTACACTGCGTCGTTTGATGTTGACATCAAAGCATTTGTGATGTAACCGCAGCTCCGTTTGGTTCTCTCATGGAACGAGTCGTAAAACCTTTTTGCCCGTTACCCCCAAATATACAAGTTTATGTATGCGTTACCCCCCCCCCGACTCTAGGTCCAGCTCACATGACTCGGGGATTTGGGGAGCGTCTTTAGCGAAAATGCTACTGGTGAGTTTTACAAGCATGACCAGTGTCTAAAAATGATTTGAATAGAATTATGTGTAGATATTTTAAGTCAAAACGACACGAAACATCCTTTTTCTTTAAAAGGGGAGGGGGGATCCATTTGATAGAATTAAAAACGTTTTAAGTTTGATATAATTGTTCGATTGGTTTTTTTGTCAAACTCCCCTGGCCATTCTAGTCTTCTAGAAATTCTAGATATAATGGTACATGAGCCCATTTAAAATTAGTCAACCATTCATTAGCTTTATTGAATGCATCAAATTCTTTACATCGCAATCGAGAGGAGCACACAACAACTTTTCTTCTTAGCTCAGTTTTTAAGGCATTAATTTTAAATATCACAGAAATGATACGTGATAAAGACAAGTCATGTGGATTAAGATTATTGTCACTCGTGTCAATATAAATGAAAGTAGGGTAGATTTAGGTGTCTTCATATAGTGCGTAGGTAAGAAATCTACATAGTTGTCAATTTTTTTTTAAAAATGCTTTTTTGGAAGGAACCGGTTTAGTAATGGGCATATGTTCCATCGTACACGTACACATGACGTATTTTAATATATCTAGCGGATTGTACAGGATGTTATATGTCCCAAATGAGTCGGCATTACCCCCAAGAATTCCCTTTTTGACCACAGTTCAGGTTATTTACCTCTGTTCGCCGACCTCTTTCTTACGTCAGTCAATTGAGGGATTTTTTTAAATACATTTTTAAAATGTTATTTTTAAATAATTATTTTTCTAAACAAAGACGTTAACCGTGATGATTAATAGTCAATGTTTAATTTCTATGCATTAAAATAAAATATAAGCTAAGGATGTTAACACAGTTCATTTTCTGAAGGCCGGTTAAACTTTTTTTTTAATGCTTCACGCGGGTTACGATATTACAATGTAGATCTTCACTACATCAATAATAAATACTTAAATGACAATAAAAGTGATTTGAAACATACTTATTTTCAAATAGAAAATAAAGTGGGGGTTTTTTTTTGGGGGGGGGAGGGGGGTCAAAGATTTGTGACGTATTTTTAGAGGGGGGGTCTAAGTTTTTGTGACGTCGCGTGACGAGGGGGAGGGGTCAAAAATCGGCCAAAATCGCGTGACGTCATTTATGGCCGGCCCCCTTCCAAAAATGATGTCACACGATTTTCGCCGATTTTTACCAGAACAGATTGTAAACAGGAACGCCGGGCAATTATAGATAGGGGTTTTGACATCAATTATTTCAAACTATCCGGTGCGGATTCTTCCAAACATATCAATGTGAATCACGTGATTTTGTGGTTTATTTGTTCAACAGTATGAAGCCCAGTGGATGCATCTAATTAACTAGTATTCATTTGGTGTTAGAGAAAAGCAGTTTTAACGAAATCTAAAAATACATACATGAATAAGAAAACTAATTAAAAAAACTTTTTTAACCAACGCTGTGGCGTGCTCTGTTGATGTCGTTTTTACTGGAGATGTGGTCGTAGTTACTGATGTTGTCGTCGTAGCTGCTTGTTTTGTGGACGTAGTTCCTGGTGTTGTGGACGTAGTTGCTGGTGTTGTGGTCGTAGTTTCTGGTGTTGTGGTCGTAGCCGCTGGTGTTGTGGTCGTAGCTGCTGGTCTTGTGGTCGTAGCTGGCTGGTGTTATGGTCGTAGCTGCTGGTGTTGTGTTCGTAGTTGCTGGTGTTGTGGTCAGAGTTGCTGCGGTGTTGTGATCGTAGCTGCTGGTGTTATGGTCGTAGTGCTGGTGTTGTGGTCGTAGTGCTGGTGTTTGGTCGTAGTTGCTGGTGTTGTGGTCGTAGTTGCTGGTGTTGTGGTCGGAGTTGCTGCGGTGTTGTGATCGTAGCTGCTGGTGTTGTGGTCGTAGCTGCTGGTCTTATGGTCGAAGTTGCTGGTGTTGTGGTCATAGTTGCTGGTGTTGTTGTCGTAGTTGCTGGTGTTCTGTTCGTAGTTGCTGGTGTTGTGGTCGTAGTTGCTGGTGTTGTGGTCGTAGTTGCTGGTGTTGTGGTCGTAGTTGCTGGTGTTGTGGTCGTAGTTGCTGGTGTTGTGGTCGTAGCGCTGGTGTTGTGGTCGTAGTTGCTGGTGTTGTGGTCGTAGTTGCTGGTGTTGTGGTCGTAGTTGCTGGTGTTGTGATCGTAGCTGCTGGTGTTGTGGTCGTAGCTGCTGGTGTTGTGGTCGTAGTTGCTGGTGTTGTGGTCGTAGTTGCTGGTGTTGTGGTCGTAGTTGCTGGTGTTGTGGTCGTAGTTGCTGGTGTTGTGGTCGTAGTTGCTGGTTTTATGGTCGTAGTTGCTGGTGTTATGGTCGGAGTTGCTGCGGTGTTGTGATCGCAGCTGCTGGTGTTGTGGTCGTAGCTGCTGGTCTTATGGTCGAAGTTGCTGGTGTTGTGGTCATAGTTGCTGGTGTTGTTGTCGTAGTTGCTGGTGTTGTGGTCGGAGTTGCTGCGGTGTTGTGATCGTAGCTGCTGGTGTTGTGGTCGTAGCTGCTGGTCTTATGGTCGAAGTTGCTGGTGTTGTGGTCATAGTTGCTGGTGTTGTGGTCGTAGTTGCTGGTGTTATGGTCGAAGTTGCTGGTGTTGTGGTCGTAGTTGCTGGTGTTGTGGTCGTAGCTGCTGGTCTTATGGTCGAAGTTGCTGGTGTTGTGGTCGTAGTTGCTGCGGTGTTGTGGTCGTAGTTGCTGGTGTTGTGGTCGTAGTTGCTGGTGTTGTGGTCGTAGTTGCTGGTGTTGTGGTCGTAGTTGCTGGTGTTGTGGTCGTAGTTGCTGGTGTTGTGGTCGTAGTTGCTGGTGTTGTGGTCGTAGTTGCTGGTGTTGTGGTCGTAGTTGCTGTGTTGTGGTCGAGTTGTGGTGTTGTGGTCGTAGCTGGTGGTGGTGTTGTGGTCGTAGTTGGTGGTGGTGTTGTCCTATCTTCTGGACTCATGTCATTGGTTCACCTGCATGTGTCTTCGATAGAGAACGTCAATACTTGTGAGAAATTCTGTGACACATCCAGGGATGATGGCTCTGTGGGCGTGACGTGAAGAACATTTTTTTAATGGAATCAACTAATGCGATCAAAATAAATTACAACAATTTTAGCAAACTACAATCAACAGAGTCACACAAACATAGACGAAAAGAACTACACACACCAACACACACACGTGGGAAGGTCACTGAAATATACACACAACTGTCACCTAAAACAAACACAGTCACATTATAGGACCTGAAATTAAAAAGGGATGTTACCAAACATTTGAACCTTCTATCTCTCCACCCCCTGATGGCTCTCTCTCTCTCTCTCTCTCTGTCTCTCTGTCGCCTCTCTCACTCATCTCTCTTTTTATCCCCTCTGTATGTCAGTGTGACTTTTCCAGTGTATAATTTGCGTGCAAACGCACGTATATGTATTATAATTAAAACCAATTGAATTGCGACTTACTAAAAGGGTTGTGGATGTGGATACTTGGTATGACCATAGGGTGGACACAGCCAGTGAGGACTTCGTTTAAACAAGATGTGATCTAGATCACCTGGTGTAAAGTAAAAAAAATTTAATGAAATAATATTGCGGTCCAAAAAAAGAAAAAAATAACAACTTCATCAAATTACAGTCAACACAGAGTCACACACACACACAGAGATGAAGAGAATTACACACACCAACACACGCATGTTAGAAGATCACTGTAATATACACACTTATGTCACCTACAACAAACACAGTCACATGAATTGAATGCAAGTGTCAACCACAACAAACACACTTTGATATGATCTAAACACAGGTTTCACCAATGTAACTTTTTATATGTAACTCTTTAGTAGGCGTTCTCACAATACAGAATCTTGTACCCAATAATCCACTGAAGAACATGTTTCAACAAAACAACTTTAATATGTATATTTTGTACACAGAAATATCATTTGAGGTTATACAACGTGGAAATCTTGAGGCACACACACACACTACCTCCTTCATTGCCGGAAGTCTTCTAACAACTGTCTCGCCCAACACTTTCAACCAATAGGAATGCTCCTTTCTTCCCGCGTCCACCATTCACGTGACCTTACGTCACAAAATTATGTTAATCAAATGTGACATCACCTACAAGAAACAACACAGGTGTCACCTACAACAAACACACAGGTTCACCTACAACAAACACAGAGGTGTCACCGAAAACAAGCACACAGTTTGCACCTACAAAAAACACACAGGTGTCACCTACAACAAACACACAGGTGTCATCTACAAAAAACACACAGGTGGCACCTACAAAAAACACACATGTGTCACCTACAACAAACACACAGGTGTCGTCTACAACAAACACACAGTTGTCATCTACAACACACAGGTGTAACTTTAAAAAAACACACAGGTGTCACATACAACAAACACACATGTGTCATCTACAACAAACACAGTCACATATGACCTGAACCTAAACAGAGATTTGACAAAACATTTTATACTTCTGTCTCACCCCCTCTCTTCTTGCTCTTTCTCTCTCTCTCTCTCTCTGTCCACCCTCTCTCTTTGCTCTCTCTGTCTGTCCACTCTCTCTCTTTGCTCTCTCTGTCTCTCCAGCTTCTCTTTTTGCTCGTTCTCTCTCTGTCCACCCTCTCTATTTGCGTTCTCTCTCTATCTCTCTGTGTCTGTCCAGCCTTTCTCATCTCTCTTTATCCCCCTTCTATATGTCAGTTTCTCTTTTTTCAATTTATCATTTAAGTGCACACAAACATGCTAATGTATTAATTACTTCAAGTTAATTGAATTTTGACTTACGCCATTCGTGCCGAGGATAGAATTCGTCAAAACAGTAGGGAAACGCTGTTTAAGTCAATTTAAAGAAAACTGATTAAAGAGAATATGCATCAAAATTTCAGATCGATCCCATGTACTGTAATTAAATTATTAAATTTTTAGATTATCTCTATTTACCTCTATGTATCATGTTAATTTTTGAGATAGAATGTCGCTGTGCGTATTATATACGACCTTTTTAATACTTCCCTGTTGCGCGATTCGGTGCGTATTATATTGACGAGTATATTATAGTATAAAAATAGTCCCGATCGGTGCGCATTATATTCAACATGTTTTACGATACATTATAAACTAAAATTTTGGATTTTTGGATTGTCATGCGCTGCGTATTTTAATGAACATTCTTTTCGTTATGTCTCGTATATAAAGGATTTATAGTCAAAAACGTGATTTTTAAGGGTTTTTTTTTAATTTAAAACCTTTATATTTTAACCCACTTCCCCGTATGCTGGCGAGCTGAAATTTTGCAGGCAGACTCGGGCCAATGATAAAAAAAATGATGTATCAAAATTTCAGATCGATCGAATGTACTGTAATTAAATTAATTAATTTTTATATTGTCTTTATTTATCTCTATGTAACATATTAACATTTTTTGCTATAGTGTCGTGGTGCGTATTATATTGAACAACCTTTCCTGTCGCGCAATAAGGTGGGTATTGTATTGACAATACTTTTTAAAAACATATTCCCGATCTGTTCGCATTATATTCAACATGTTTTACAAGACTTAAACTAAAATTTTGTATTTTTTGTTTGTCTTGCGCTGCGTATTATAATGAACATTCTTTTAGTTATGTCTCGTATATAAAGAATTTATAGTCGAAAACTTGTTTTTACGGGTTTTTTTTTAAATTATTAAATCCTTTATATTAACTCGTGGCGTCTCCTTGATGGCTTGATTGTTTTGTTTGGTTTATTTTTTTTTGTATTTTTTTTTGCCGAAAAAACTTTTGATCGATTGTTAACCCCCTTGCTAGTAAGTTAGCGAGCTCAAATTTTGCAGTCAGAATAGTTCCGACGATAAAAATGATATATCAAAATTTCAGATCGATCGTCTATACCAGTGGTCCCCAACCTGGGGTCCGCGGACCACTAGTGGTCCGCTGGGATGTGCGTGGTGGTCCGCGAGCAAAGGAACATTAAATTATTTACTTTTAAACTGTGGTGTATTTCTCAAGGGATTGTGCGTCTTTCCATACACCAGATTGAAAAGCTTGTTACCCGTTTTGGCGGCACCACGTCCACAGAACATCAATGACACAGCGCAGAGCGGACAACCGCCTTTGCGCTTTGTGTCGGCGCTCTTATCACGGCGCTTTTGTGTCGGCGCTCTTTTGTTGTGCGTGATTGTGATGGTCACCCATGTTGGCAAGCTGATCTACTTTACTACTTCTATTTCCGCTTTTTTCCTATTTCGTTTTTGTGTTCCAAAATTTCATTGCTATCTCATCAACGACGGGATTCGAAAGTGTCTTCTGGTGACGTTATCGCTATTATTCCAAGAGTGTTACTTGTGTCAAAAACAGCTATAAAGTAAGTTTAAATTATTTTATTCATTTTTATGCTTTAAATTTTAAATAAATACTTATACTTATAGCGTCAAATTCACATGTTAAGAAAAACAATTTTTAAAAACCCCATGAATGACTTCCAATAAACAACTATTTGTGATTTTACTGATACGGATAATAGATAATTTTTATGAAGATTTAATATATTATAAAAGTTAAATAATATATATTCACATTTACTATTTGACCTTTATGATGTTTTATGTTCCGGGTTACAGATCGGTCACTTGAACGTTCATATTAAACCCACTAGTTAGACAAATGAGTTCAAAACAGACATCGTTAAAAAGTTTTCTTGGTAAAAGAAAAAGGCCCAGTGAAGAGAGTGAAGAAGAACCTTTAACATCCAAAAAGCATAAAACTGGTACCAGACAATACCATGGGTCCTACTTGAAATTTGGATTTATTCAGACAGTCGACTCCAACATACCAACACCGCTCTGCATAGTTTGCGGTGATCGGCTTTCTAATGAGGCGATGAAACCTTCAAAACTGCTTCGCCACTTGAACGCCAAGCACCCTGAATTAAAAGATAAGCCCATGGAGTATTTTGAAAGGAAAAAAACTGGAACATGAAGGACAGAGGAAATTTCTCAGGGCCACCACATCAGTAAATGAGAACGCACTGAGAGCTTCATATTTGTTGGCTAATCGCATTGCTAAGGCTAAAAAGCCATTCACTATCGGTGAAGAATTAATCTTGCCCTCTGCAAAAGACATTTGCCGTGAACTTCTAGGAGAGGCTGCTGTTAAAAAGATAGCACATGTGCCATTGTCGGCTACTACTGTAACTAGGCGCATTGAGGAAATAGCCGAAGATATTGAGATACAATTGTTGGAGAGGATTAATTCCTCACCGTGGTACGTACTCCAGGTTGACGAATCTACAGACATCGACAACAAAGCAATATTACTTGTTTTTGTGAGATAGATTTATCATGAGGATGTACATGAGGATGTACATGAGGATGTACATGAGGATGTACATGAGGATGTACATGAGGATGTACATGAGGATGTACATGAGGATGTACATGAGGATGTACATGAGGATGTACATGAGGATGTACATGAGGATGTACATGAGGATGTACATGAGGATGTACATGAGGATGTACATGAGGATGTACATGAGGATGTACATGAGGATGTACATGAGGATGTACATGAGGATGTACATGAGGATGTACATGAGGATGTACATGAGGATGTACATGAGGATGTACATGAGGATGTACATGAGGATGTACATGAGGATGTCCATGAGGATGTACATGAGGATGTACATGAGGATGTACATGAGGATGTACATGAGGATGTACATGAGGATGTACATGAGGATGTCCATGAGGATGTACATGAGGATGTACATGAGGATGTACATGAGGATGTACATGAGGATGTACATGAGGATGTACATGAGGATGTACATGAGGATGTACATGAGGATGTACATGAGGATGTACATGAGGATTAGTTATGTGCTCTATCTTTGTCAACCAACACCACGGGAGCTGAACTTTTCAAGTCATTGAAAAGGTCAGGACACCTAAAATAGTCATTTTGTGTCGGCATCTGCACAGATGGAGCTGCTGCCATGACCGGACGACTGTCTGGTTTAACAGCTTGGATTAAGGAGGTTGCACTTGAGTGTGAACCTACGCATTGTATCATTCACAGGGAAATTTTGGCAAGCCGAAAAATGTCACTAGAATTTAACAGTGTATTGATTGATGTCGTTAAAGTTATTAACCACATCAAGGCACACGCCCTTAACTCACGCCTGTTTGAGCAGCTTTGTGAGGAGATGGACGCAGAGCACAGATGCCTCCTTTTGTACACTGAAATAAGAGGGTTGTCCAGAGGAAAATCGCAACAGAGTATTTGAATTACGAGAGCCATTGAAAAGATTTCTCTCAGAAAAGAAGTCACCGCTGGCAGCACATTTCAGTGACAAGGTATGGGTCGCAAAACTTGCCACCCACCCATACATCCCCCCAGGTTAGTGGGCCGCGGTAAAATTATCAAACTTTTAGTGGTCCGCGGCGATAAAAAGGTTGGGGACCACTGGTCTATACTGTAGTTAAATATATGAATCTTAAGTTTATCTCTATGTATCTCTATGTAGCAAAATAATTTTTGTGCTAAGTGTCGCGGTGCGTATCATATTGAACAACCTTTCTAATACTTTCCTGTCGGGTGGTGTGGTACGTATTATTTTGACAATAATTTTTTTTAAATATATTCCCCGATTATAATTGTTAATACTAGGAATTGCTAGTGTGTCTCGCGGTGTACACCATATCAAACATGTTTTTATAACCCTTTTTCCGTAATCAAATGGAGCAGAAATTTAGCAGGCAGACTTTAGTAGTTTTTAACGCAATTTCCCTTGTGAAAAATTTCGTTCATATATTTGAAATGTCTGTCATGTCTGTTCGAGCTTTGAACAGCAACTCCTCCTGAACCATACCAGATAGAGGGTTCGGGTCTTTTGAAAATATGTTCAGGAGGTCCCAAGCGTGTTCACGGGCAAAAAAATACCGAAAAGGTTTACTGGATTTCCTGGAAAATAAAAATAAAATAAAAATATCAGTATTTTGTCAATTTCTTGGCAACCATAACAGCTATGGGATTGAAACAAAGGCCAAACGATCGCTAATAATATTTAGAACAATGTTGGAATAGAAATTGTTCAAGAATCTATTTTCGTTCGAGTTCCGTAAATTTAGCAGCAATTTGTAGATATTAATAGTTTTGTTACTTTCATAATTATTTATTTGAAATTACTTTTAATGTAATCTAGAATGATAGGTAATGGGGTTTTACCGCTTTGTGAATGCTTATGTTAGATCGGTGCGCGGTGCGCATTATATTGACACATTCTTGGTGTGATGTAGCGTGAGGGGATATGACGTTTTATTTGTCTACTTTCAGAATTATTAATTTGAAATGACTTCTAATGTAATCTAGAATGATTTCCCTTAACAATAAAATCGGAAATTCTTTGTTGGAAATTGCGTTTAAATACTCATTCGAGATTTTATTACTAAATTTACTATAAATCCTTTATATATGAGACATAACTACAATTTTGGATTTTTGGATTGTCGTACGTTGCGTATTATAATGAACATACTTTTATTTATATCTCGTAAAAAAGGTATTTATAGTCAAACACTTAATAATTTTACAGGGCTTTTTTTAATTATGTTTTGTGAAATTGTTCTGGCATTAAAATTGACTTTGTTATTGAAAAAGATATTTTGTTAAGTTCGATATGATTATGATCATATTATAAAATTGTAAATATATATATAGTAATATAAAAGAGAAAATCATTTAAATTTAATTTTTTCACAATATAAACACACAAATTCTATTAATATCTGTTTTAAAAAATTCGTTTCCGTAAATTAGTTTTTGAAGAAGTAAAATCTACTGGATTATAGTAAATATGATACATTCATACTTCCTTTTTTAAAACTATAATTTGAAGACTTTCAATTAATTAGAATGGAAGTGAACATAAAGTTTTCTTGAAAAAATGTATACTAATAAAGGCAAAAGCCCTGACTCACTCACGGACTCATCACTAATTCTCCAACTTCCCGTACAGGTAGAAGCATTAAACTTTGAGAAGTTGTTGAGTTGCTTCTCGCGACGATATTTAGCGTAAAATAATTTTACTATTCACATTCATGGGGGCTGGGGGACCAAAAACTTTTTTTTCCTATATGGGCTATATAAAAATTGGAAATCACTAATTCTACTATTTCCCGTGTAGGTAAAAGCATGAAACTTTGGGAAGTTGCTGAGTATACGTCCGCAATGGTAACAGACAAACAAATATTTAAATTATCTCTTACTGTGGGCCGGGGGCCCAAATGTAGTTTTTTCATTACATAAGCCTACAAATTAGTGTCCCCCAAAGAGATTAAGCATCCCGGGCCCCCAAACCCTACAACTTCCTAGCTACGCCACTGGCTACCAGGTATATGGATGAATTATTCACAAAATTTGATATTAAAAGATTAAATTCTATTGGATAATAAACTCCTAACGCCTGTTCCTTTGGTGCCGGGGCCCAAAATAATTTTTTTGTTAACTTTTAAAGCTTCAATTCCGATTAGATTTTTAAAAATTTAAATAAATGTAAGAAGGTATCTCCATAATAACCTATATTTAAATCTTCATGCGCCTTATGAGATACGCACATTCTGCACCGATTTTCCACAAGGACCCTTAATGTAATTTTATTTCCCATTTGATTTTAAGGGACCTAATCAAATATTGACAAACATGTTTATCCATCATGATCTAGATTGAAATCAATTGGTGTTTTGAATTGGTGTAACGCGGGTTCTCAACGCTAGCTGAAATCCTAATTTTCCGCTGCTAAGCGCGGGTATTTAGCTAGTATTGTCATGAAATTGATTTAGCATTTTACCCTGATTGCCTGTGTGTATGTGTGTGTAAATAAATGTCCAAGAAAAGCTTTATACATAATGAAATGATTGTATTCGAATGATAATTAGGGATTGTAACTATTTCTTTGAGAAATGTTTCTTTCATACAACTTAACCTATAATTTGCAAATATTTTCAATTAACCTTTAAGGCACGTGTTGGTTACACTAAAAGTAATCTTTATTTCAACATGTAAACATTCAGAACAATTTTTTACTTTTGTTTTGTTCTCTACATTACAAACCATTTAGTTACGGCATTCTTGTTCTACTATTTACCTACTCAAAAACTGTAAAAGTTGAACGTGTTCTTAAAAAAACATAAAAGCAATAATTTGTTCTTAAAAATTATTCATAAATATTATTTTGAACTTACAATCACTGAATGAGGTTCTGCTCTTAGCGGTCGCTGGTGCCGGTGTGGTGGCTGGTGGTGCTGCTGTTATTGGTTCATGTGCCCAGGGTGGTGGATGTGGATACTTGTGACGACCATATAGTGAACACAGCCAGTGAGGACTTCGTTTAAACACAATGTGACCAAAGCCTCCTGGTGTAAAGAAATTTTTTTAAAGAATGAAATTATAATGATAATGTGTCAAAAAAAAAGAAAAAATAACAACTTTAGCACACTACAATCAACACAGAGTCACACACACACAGAGATGAAGAGAATTACACTCACCAACACACACATGTAAGAAGGTCACTGTAATTTACACAAATATGTCACCTACAACAAACACACAGGTGTCATCTACAACAAACACACAGGTGTCATCTACAACAAACACACATGGGTCACCTACAACAAACACACAGGTGTCACCTACAACAAACACACAGGTGTCACCTACAACAAACACACAGGTGTCATCTACAACAAACACACAGGTGTCACCTACAACAAACACACAGGTGTCACCTACAACAAACACACAGGTGTCATCTAAAACAAACACACAGGTGTCACCTACAATAAATACACAGGTGTCATCTACAACAAACACACAGGTGTCATCTAAAACAAACACACAGGTGTCATCTACAACAAACACACAGGTGTCATCTACAACAAACACACAGGTGTCATCTAAAACAAACACACAGGTGTCATCTACAACAAACACACAGGTGTCACCTACAACAAACACACAGGTGTCATCTACAACAAACACACAGGTGTCACCTACAACAAACACACAGGTGTCACCTACAACAATCACACATGGGTCACCTACAACAAACACACAGGTGTCATCTACAACAAACACACAGGTGTCACCTACAACAAACACACAGGTGGCACCTACAACAAACACACAGGTGTCACCTACAACAAACACACAGGTGTCATCTACAACAAACACACAGGTGTCATCTACAACAAACACACAGGTGTCATCTACAACAAACACACAGGTGTCACCTACAACAAACACACAGGTGTCACCTACAACAATCACACATGGGTCACCTACAACAAACACACAGGTGTCATCTACAACAAACACACAGGTGTCACCTACAACAAACACACAGGTGGCACCTACAACAAACACACAGGTGTCATCTACAACAAACACACAGGTGTCATCTACAACAAACACACAGGTGTCACCTACAACAAACACACAGGTGTCACCTACAACAAACACACAGGTGTCATCTACAACAAACACACAGGTGTCACCTACAACAAACACACAGGTGTCACCTACAACAATCACACATGGGTCACCTACAACAAACACACAGGTGTCACCTACAACAAACACACAGGTGTCACCTACAACAAACACACAGGTGTCACCTACAACAAACACACAGGTGTCACCTACAACAAACACACAGGTGTCACCTACAACAAACACACAGGTGTCACCTACAACAAACACACAGGTGTCACCTACAACAAACACACAGGTGTCATCTACAACAAACACACAGGTGTCATCTACAACAAACACACAGGTGTCATCTACAACAAACACACAGGTGTCACCTACAACAAACACACAGGTGTCACCTACAACAAACACACAGGTGTCATCTACAACAAACACACAGGTGTCACCTACAACAAACACACAGGTGTCACCTACAACAAACACACAGGTGGCACCTACAAAAAACACTCACATTTGTCCTGAACCTAAACAGAGATTTGACCAAACATTTTAAACTTATGTCACTCCCCCTGTCTCTTTGTTCTCTCTCTCTCTCTCTCTCTCTCTCTCTCTCTCTCTCTCTCTCTCTCTCTCTCTCTCTCTCTCTCTTCTCTCTCTCTCTCTCTCGCTCTCTCTCTGTTTGTCTGTCCACGCTTTCTCATCTCTCTTTATCCCCCTTCTATATGTCAGTTTCTGATTTTTCAATTTATCATTTGAGTGCACGCACACTTTTATGTATTAATTACTTCAAGTTAATTGAATTTTGACTTACGCAAATCGTGCCAATTGTGGAACTCGTCAAAACAGTAGGGAAACTCTGTTTAAGTCAGGTTAAAGAAAAGTGATTAAAGGAGAATATTCCATGTTTAGATTGCGTCATTTGTTAAATAATCTAGATACTTCATGTTTGTTTTAAAGAATGGAACTTCGATAAAGCATTCAAATAAACTAAAATGATACACAATCGAATTATGTTATTAAAACCATAAACTAACGTAGGCATTTGTCGGAAAATTTACTAATGTTCTTGACCATTTATAAAAGCTTTTTTTTTAATCGCACAATTAATTTGTTAATCTTTTAATTTAGTACTAGGGTTTGTAAAGCGCCTAGGGCGCCCACTTTTTTCAATAGCCCAAGTAACTTATCCTTTAGAATCACCGCGCAGAAAATTTTGCACAAAAAATGGACGTTTTACAACTTTGCACACGAGTTCTTTTAAAACTTTGCACACGAAACAACGAGCTTAGACTTAGAGCGAACATTTCATGGTAGGCAAACGATTTCTCTTAGTGGAAACAACCTTTATCAACATTTTGAACAATCACCTAAGTGAATAGTTTAAAGAAAAATGTTTGTGTAATCATCCGGAAATTAGTTTATATTTGACTTTTTGACCTTCAGTACATTTATAAGTGGTGGGTCGATTAATCGTTAAAAAATTTTAATCGTTAAAAATTTTTAACGATTAATCGATAAATTAATCGTTAATTTCCGTAGCCCTACTAAATACATACTTAAATGACAGAAACGTATTTTGCAACATGCTAATTCTCAATTTAGAAAATACGACTTCTTGGGGGGGGGGTGTCAAAGCTTTGTGCCGTAATATTGGAGGGTGTCTAAGATTTTGTGACGAAGAGTGACGAGGGGGGGGGGTAAACTTTGGTCAAAATCGCGTTACGTCATTTATGGACGGCCCCTTTATTTAATAGCATAGCTATTCAATGTTTTTTGTATACTTAACTGCTTGTAGTATTAGGTTACTGATATTGCGGCGCACCATTTGGTTTACTTTGGTGCGCGTGGTGCGTCTCTATTTTTAGAGGACCTGTATTTCGCCTTTTGTTTAAGCTTAATACAAAGAGTCAATGTTTTGTGTAAAGATGGCCGTATTCCATAAAGTAAAAGTATCGTGGGCGCAGATATTAAACAAAAATAAACCAAGAAAACTGAGTTACAGGCGTCACCATGACATTTATATTTTTTATTTGTAACGTGTAGGAATGATATTAGATCTTGTCTTATCTATACAGACGCTCCTTCTATGCAGAACATAGTTGCGTCCACAGACCATGGCAAGTGATGCAGCGTTCACAGGCCACGGCTTTGTGGGTTCCACGCATTACCCAGCCGCCTAACTACAATAGTTAGGTACCCATTCGGAGCGGGGTGACTCAGGGACGCCCTAGGCCCCGGGAACAAACCCCTGCCTTCACACGGATTCGAACCCGTGACCATCGGTACGACAGTCCAGTGCGCTGCCACTCGACCACCGCTAGATGTGTTGAAAAGGGGAACAATACGTTAGTTATTATAGAGACTTTAAACATATAATGTTGTATCATTAAAAATTACTATAAATTGAAAGTTGTGTCATTTTTTAAATAAAAAAATTAAAATGAATACTGTAATCTTAAAAATTTTGATTTTTTTTTGGGTAATATATCAAAATGCGAAAACTAAAAATTAATGTAATAACTGTCTAAAAAAATTACACCGACAAAACCTTCATTTCTCAAATATAAGCTTTATGTCTGTCCTATGTGCAAATCAGCTCGGCTTTGGGAAAATGTGAACACAATTAATAGGTATGACAGATAATCTGTCTAAAGGCTTAGATACAGTATATTAGACATCTAAAAAGCATTTGACAAAGTTAATCACTTAAGTTTACTCCAAAAAATTAACTTCTTTGAAATCTCGGGTTCCATACATCATGGGACCCAAAACTTCTTTTATGTGGCTAGCAAACTGTAATAATTAATGGATCTAAATCAGAATCAATAACATTTAACCGAGGAGTTCCACAAGCACCTGTATTAGGTTCCCTACTATTTTTAAATTTAAATAAATGGTTTACCCAACAACATCTCAACACGTCAACAGGAACAAAGGTTTGGTTATTTGCTGATGATTGTATAATCTATAGAACAATTTAATCACAACAAGATAGCAAAGTCTTACAAAAAGACCTAGATGAATGAATAAAATGGGAAACTAACTGGAGTACGTCTTTCCATCCAAAAAAAGGAAGAAAAAGAAGAAGAAATAGATAAATGCCAAATATTTTATACATGTAAAACAACTAATCCCAACAAAAGATGAGTAATAATAAATGAGAAATTGTCATGGAATCCCCAAGTACATTACCTAATTGAAAAATCAAACAAAACTTTAGCCTTTATAAAGGCTAAATTATTCATTTTTATAGCCATATTTTCTTTTTTTAATCTCAGACAGATTTAACACTACTGACCTAATTTTCTGTTATTTATTCCGAATCAGTAGCAGTGCAACCCTTTCATAAAAAAAATATTGTAACATAAGTTTAGATTTTTTTTTAAATTATTATTAGCATTATATATTTTTTCTGAACTTACGTGGCATGATAGAGGAGTTGCACTCTGGCAAGACCAGCACTAAAACAATCACAATAAGTTTTAAAGCCATGCTTAGATGTGGTCCATACACCATCTTTACGTAGAAAAATACAGAAACATGTAATAATAAGTTTTTTAATTATTCATTTTAAAACATTGAAGAAATATGATGTCTATTCATTTTTACTGTTTTTGAAAGTATCATTGCTAAAAGATAAAAACATGCATAGTTTTGGGATCAATTATGCTCTTTGTGGTTTATGGTGTAGGAGATTTTTGTATTCTTAAAATTCGATACTAACTTTTATCATTAAAAACGTATTCTAAGCTGACAGATTATTTTCAAGACATACTGATTCAAAGACCAAAGTTTTTTATGGGTCTATTTCGATGATTATAAATTATAATTTTAAGATGTATTATTATTTCATTACATCATTATTTGGTAATCTTCTTGTTCGCCTCGTATTATATTTTTTAGATTTAAGATACATTGTAAAAACACCATAGGAAAAAACAACTAAAAAGCCTTTTAATGTTGTAACCTAGGAACTGAATTATTTAATACATTACAAGTGTTAATGGCCAAAATACATCTAACGCATTGAAAAAATGTCAAAAATGAAACTGGGCACGAAAAAGATGGGACACAGTGTCACTTTGCTATTTGACATTGAATAGATTCATAAAATGAATTAAACCTATTATCTACTAAGCATCATAACTTAAAATACCAATTTGAAACTTATCACAGATCGCGTTAAGTAGACTCACCAGTCGATTGACTGCTCAAATAATTGAAACGTATGTCAACGACTGGATCCGTGACATCATAAAACAAGTTCGGGGATTCTCGTGCTTTTAAATTTTAAAAAACCCTTGCAGTTGAATATAACTCTTTAAACTTAGCTTTTATGGAGTTAGTAATTTCCCGGAACACATTTTTTTAACTTGCAATTTATTTTATAATTCCTTTATATTAACTCGTGGTGTCTGCTTGCGTGCTTGAGGCGGGCGGTGCCGAAAAAACTTTGGATCGATTTTTAACCCACTTCCTCGTAAGCTAGTGAGCCGAGCTGAAATTTTGCAGGCACACTCGTGCCGATGATAAAAACGATGTATCAAAATTTCAGATAAATCGAATGTACCGTAATTGAATTAATGAATTTTTTAGATTATCTTTAGTTATCTCTATGTAACATGTTAAATTTTTTTGCTATAGTGTCGTGGTGCGTATTATATTGAACAACCTTTCCTGCGCGCAATAAGGTGCATATTTTACTGACAATACTTTTTATAAACATATTCCTGATCGGTGCGCATTATATTAAACATGTTTTACGACACATAACTACAATTTTGTATTTTTGGATTGTCTTGCGTTGCGTATTATAATGAACACTAGTTTGTGCTGCGGCGCCCACTTTTTTAAGGGCGCCGTCGGCGCCCACCTTTTTCAAAAGCCCAACTAACTTGTCCTTGTATGATAAATACGTAATATTAAACTTTCTTAAATGTACACAAAGTATTTTATAATAGGGTTTTTTTTTGTTTGTTTTTTTGCAAAAGCCCAAGTAACTTATCCTTGTATGATAAATACGAAATATTCCTGAAATGTACACAAAGTATATATACAGTGCTAATCACCACACGATTTTTAAAGTAATTTTAGAAAGCAGCGCACCAAATTACTTCACCCAAAAAATAACTCTTTGAGTCAGTAAGCACTGTTTACAACACAAATGCTGACGTCATAGGTTCGTGCGTTGTTTGGTTAATATTAATCTGGAAACCAAAAGGATTATGATTTAGCGTTAGGCCACAATCTGCGATAATTGAGCGTAAATATATATATGATTCTTTTAGTTATGTCTCGTTCATAAAGGATTTATAGTCAAAAACTTGGTTTTTAAATCCCTTATATTAACTTCACCGCCGTCTCTCTCTGTCTGTCTGTCGTCATCTCATGGCCGGGTGGGCGGAAAAACAAAAGTCAAAAATGACCCACTTCCCGTGATCCGATCGAGCTGAAATTTGGCACACGGACCCGTCTAACCTAACAATGCATCGTATCAAAATTTCAGATCGATCGATGGTACCGTAATTAAATTAATGCATTTTTAGTTTATCCTAATATGAGGTATGTAATTCAAATTCACGGTTTGTTATTGTTTTTTTCCCACGTGAAAGTTTGAGTTGACGCGTTGAGGCGACCCATCGAAGCACCGGGGCACTTTTGTTTACATTTTACGTGTCACGCTGAGCTCGGTCAAGCGAATCGGTGACCAGACTTTTCCCCTCTCACCCTCCCCCCCCCCACCAGGGTTATGAAGCAAACTTGAGTTAAGACAGATTCAGTCTGTAAATGTTTGAAAATAATCAATACTGTTAGTTATGTCTCATATATAAGGGATTTATAGTCAAAAACTTTGTTTTTACGGGTTTGTTTTATTTACGGGGTTTTTTACTATAAAATGAGAATCCTTTTAAAGATAAAGTTAAATATATCTTGCAAAGTTTTTGACCCAATTAATTTAAATGTCTGTGAAAATAAACCTCTTGACATTAGCTCCATGTGTTCACGCCCTGTGTCTAGTGCATCTTTCCGCTAATGGGACACAATAATTGACACAATAATTGACACAATAATTGACACAATAATTGACACAATAATTGACACAATAATTGTCACAATAATTAACACAATAATATCACACAATAATTGACACAAAAAAAATTAAAATTTCAATAATAAATATTGTTAGTGCATTTTGTCATGACATGGCTCAAGCCAGGGCTGGGCGTACACTCAGTTTGTCATGACATGGCTCAAGCCAGGGCTGGGCGTACACTCAGTTTGTCAGACATGGCTCAAGCAGGGCTGGGCGTACACTCAGTTTGTCGTGCACAAAAAATTACAAAAAATCAAGTGCAAAATTCATTTTATTGAACTTCGGAGGAACATTCATAAAAATGAATTTCAAAAACAAGTCCCAAAACTAAGTCCATCAATCCCTTTTTTATTACGTTTTTACTAACTTGCTTTAGTTCCTGTCTGCAAAATTTCAAATTTTCCATCGTAAAATTAAACCACTTCTGAGGGTCCTAGAGATCTAAAAAAAATTTACCACAGATAGATCTTGGATGACAATGCACTGTATCAAAATTTCAGATCGATCGAATGTACCGTAATTAAATTAATGCATTTTAGTATATCTCTATTTAATAGTATATCTTTAAAAATTATAATTCCAAATAATATACGTGTTTTAAATATTATATTATATTTGTTATATTATATATAAGCAAAATTTCGATTTAAAACCGGGCCGCACTTGTTCACATGACGTGAGCTTAGATCGTCCTTTCTATGAGGCCACGTGTGCAACTAGGTTCAATTTCGCGACAGAGGAAAAACTATTTAAAAATTGACGCTACCGACCCTTCCTGTTCAATCAAATTTCACTCTAATGTAACGTTGTTAGCCTCATTTTGGCGACCCTGTATCTTGGAGCCTGGGGACATATTGACCTCACAGCCACACGTTGTTATGACACTGACAGCACAAACGGTTTTAATTGTAAAAATTTGATTTCCCTTCTGATACGTGAAGACGTAGATTCATATCAAAAAGTATCCAAGACATCTTAGCATTATACAGAAACTTCCACATAAATATCTTGGTATGTTCTGTAGCCAAAGATTCAGTTTTCTCCTTCTACTGAAAAATTTGTGCAAGGATTAAATCATCTTCGTTTGCAACGATGGTTATAGAGATTGGTGGCATTTAGTACAAATCCTCAAAAGTTATGGGGAAAAATTGAATCCCAAAGTCAAGGCTTGAATTGAATGTTCGTTTAAAAGCTTTGCTAACAATAGATGCAATTTCTCAAAGATTTGCGAATGCAGAAAGCCAGGATTAGAAGCTATTTTTCAACGTGTATTAATAGTTAACGTTTATACTGAAGCTGCTTGGTATTTAAAGGTAGCTGTGAAAATAAATGTGAACATGATATGAAATATTTGTAAAGCTAGTCCAAAAATTAGCTGAATTTTACATGGAAGAGCATGTAATGAAGTCTTTTAATAAATAACATAAAAAGCAAATGCAGTTTTTTAATAGCACTACTCAGCTTACTGATACAGAGTTTTGAAGGAATATATTGGATTCTATAGAAAAATTAATAATTTTTTTTTAATTAAAAATAATAAAGAACAAAACAAAACGTAAGTTGTTCTAAGCGACAAGATTTGCAAGGAACTCAGTATTACAAAAAGACAAGCATGTTACATACAAGGTACTCAGTATTATAAACACAAAAACACAATGTTATACAAGGTACTTAGTATTACAGAAAGACTAGCATGTTATACAAGGTACTTAGTATTAAAAAAAGACTCGCATGTTATACAAGGTACTCAGTATTACAAAAAGACAAGCACGTTATACAAGGTACTCAGTATTACAAAAAAAACCAAAGTTATACAAGGTACTCGGTTTTACAAAAAAACACCATATTATACAAGGTACTCAGTATTACAAAAAACACCATGTTATACAAGGTACTCGGTATTTCAAAAAGACTAGCATGTTATACAAGGTACTCAGTACTACAAAAATACAAGCATATTATTGTTATATAATCCACTTAAACCGTGTTAACACCAATTTTGTCCCATGAACGGAAAGACGTGCTTGACAAAACTGCGTGAAAACATGGAGCTGATGTGAAGAGATTTGTTATGGCGACATGCAAAAAATTCGGTCAAACATCTGATGATACATATTTTTTTAAGTTCACAGTGAAACGAATGTCATGGAACAAAATATCTTCTTCTTATCTATACAGACGCTCCTTCTATGCAGAAGATAGTTGCGTCCACAGACCATGACAGATGATCTTACTGGACAAAGTATCTCAAGTATATTACCAGAACCATTCAATCTCAGCTGTTTAATAATACAAGCATCAGGTCAAGGGTTCTTTCAAGTTCCAAATATTGAGAATCCCTGCACTTATTCTATGGTTCCCCATGCCTAGCCGCTTAATTTTTATTTCTGTGATTTGAGTAGCTTACATCAGCTAGTAACATAAGATTTAATATCCTAAATATTTTGTGTTCTGTTAAAACTTCAAATACTTTTACAAAATCTAAACGTTTTTTTTTAAATTTTAAAATTTACTGAAGCGTGTTTGGTTTACTTTGCCAAACGTTATTTGAATGGGCGTAGGGAATAGGGGGGGCAAGGGGGGGGGGAATGCCCCTACATTTGAGAAAACAAAATGTCATAAAAATGTCATAAAGTTGTTACAATAAAACTGAACTAAATTTCCTGAAGGTTTATTACATTGAAGACAGTTTACATTTATCAAACATAAAAAAGAATTATATCTGCAAGTATAACTGATTACATTACTGATTGTTCTAAATACTCCAGTTGTTTAACAATTTCTGTAACATTTTCAGCAAAAATCCGCAAGCTTTTATATTTATGTGACCTTCTAGTTTCACATAGCAAAGGAACATTTAGAATAAGTTTTCTTTGCTGATTACTTTCTCTGAAAAACACTATAATTGACGTAATTGTTCCTATTGTGTTTCGTACAACATTCACATTATTTAAATCGTTCACAACAAGATTTAGTTTATGTGAACTGCAATGTACAAATGCTGGTTTTGGTGTGTTTTTTTCGAAGTATTGCATGGACTCCTCCTTCTTTACCAGCCATTGTAGAACATCCGTAGTATCCTTGAACAACAAGCTTTGTCATATTTAATCAAAATTCTAATGAATTAGTAATGATGGTGTTGGCTAAACCTTCAGCTATTCTATTGACAATTGTAATATATCCCATGAATTCTTCTGTGACCATCATTTTCCAATTTTGTTCTTTGACAAATCTAACACCAAATGACATCTGCTCAATGCCTCCTGAAATGTCATTTGTCTCGTCAGCAAGTATAGAAAATGCAACGGAATCATTTGCTTCACGAACAATGTCTTCACGCAAGAGAGACCCACAAATTTCGATTTTAGTGTTTTGCGTAGTTGCTGAGATACACTCAGCGGTTACCCGTCAAAACGGCCCCAGACAAATTGTTAACATTTTTTTAACAAAAACATTTTTAAAAATTTCATTTTAAGTTTTCGTCAAATTTTTCATCCTTAAAAAAGTGGTAAAATTGTAAAAATTATTTCTTGTGATGTTATTATATTGTTTCTTGTCAACAAACAACCGTTATTGGTACCATTTCGCGTAAAGGCTATTAAATTCACTTTTGTGGTGTTATCATTATTGTTTATTGTTAGCTAAACCTGACACTGAATAGGTGAGTAAAAATACGAATATATTTGATTTTAAATTTTACTATTAATCCATCTATAAGTCCAGGGCCGTTTTGTCGGGCCGTTATGTCGGAGCCCAATTGTCGGGGCCGTTTTGTCTGGGGCGTTTTGTCGATGAACCATACTCAGCACTACAAGAACCAATTGACAAACGATTACCAAGAACTTCATCTCCAGATTCAACACGAAACTCTAACAGTTCATACAAATTACCAGAATTTGATTCTGTTCCACGAAGTACTAAAACATGCATGCAGCAAAATAGGATTGTAGAAATGATGGGACCCAGTTTGTTGCGATTTTCTTGAATTAGTCATCTAAATGATGAGTCCAACTGCTCATATATAGAAACTGCTTTGGCTTCCAATAAAGCAAATAAAATTGTTTGCATCTTCACGAGAGCCTTTGTGCCATAATGTGCTTTGCAGTTTGATACGTGCGTCTTCGTTGAAATCTTTATTTTTTGTACCTGGTTTGATTTTGATGACAAATACCCACTGAACTCATAGAATTACTTTTTGCAGAAACAACACGCAATATTTGCAAAAGGCACCTATTAACATTTGTGAGTATACAAGCCACGGTGAATAGTCTGATAACCATGCATATCTAAAAACTAAAAACTCTGTTTCCCTCACTGTCAGCTCTAAAATCATACTTTTTATCAAGGGTCCAACAATCACGAATCAGCTGCAATTTCAACTTATTTGAAAGGTCGTATGTCCAGACATACCTTCAAATATCCAATTTAGGAAATGAATAAGTGTCAGCGACAGTCAAATTAGGAACAGTTGTTTCAGTTGTGTATGGCTGTTGAACGTGTACTGTTGTCCTCAATGCCAATGATAAGTCAGATGCTGCAGACGCCCCAAAATCTTCTAATAACGGCATTTCGGAATCCCGCGATTGGTCTACTTTTCGATTTTTATTTTTTAGCCTGTAAAAAAATTTCTGATATCCATCCTTGGTAATCCTGCAGTTTCTACACGTATATTATTTCACAGCAAAATTCAATTTTCTCGTGAGAACTTAAGTTTTTAATTTATTAAATGCATTAATAAATGTTGTATTTTAGCAATTACAGCACTAATTTGTATGTCTTATTAATTTCTAAGGCTTTTTTCGACCCTTATTTTATACTGAACTTGAATTTAATTGAAAATTGTACCAGTTTGGCATTGTCCGTTAAAATAAAAAAAAGTGGGGAGTTTTTTGCCCCCCCCCCTGGAAAAATTCCTAGCGACGCCCATGCTATCAATATATATGCTCACGAAAGGTGAAACGTTATTTACAGGATTTTAAAAAACATTCGATATAAAAGTTATATATACCTTTGACTTATATCGTTTTTGTGCCTATTGATGGTGCTCCGGAAATGGCAGGAAGATACGGAGGCTTTTTACAATCTGTACCAAATGTATTTTCAGTACACTGTGTCATTCATTGACATCATTTAGTCAAAAAAACAATGAGAGTGAGAGATTAATTGCTAAACTTTATTTGGAAAATTGCGAAGATTATACTCGTTTACTGATTAACACAAAAGTACTTAGACTTGGTTATATAAAAGTGCTTTTTTAGATCGATTTTATCGATTTTATGCTCTCTTTGATTCATTATTGGAATTCCTTAAAAAAAGCAAAGACAATGATTTGCGACACAATTTAATGAACTTAAGAAACGACACAGTCTTTATGACTGATTTATTTGCTCAATTTTACGAAAGTAATTTCAACTAAGAAGTGATCTATTAAAACTAATCAAAACTTGAAGCGTATTATCTGCGTTTGTTACAAAACGTTTTCTGTAGAAAGAAAACTTGGGAAGAGGAGAATGTTCTGAGTTTTCAAATCTTCCAAAATTGCTATTCATAGACACCTGAATTCAAGATTTGAAGATATTCTTCACTTGGATACTCACGAGGATTATCAAGCATTCAGTACCGTTAAGAACCTTCTCACAAACATAGAATCAAACAAGAAATTAGTGCTCATGGGAATCAGCGATAGCTACTCACAGTTGGACATAAATACGCTCATAAAATCGCTTCACGTTCATACAAGCGATTAATTTTTTTAAAAATTTACTTTAAACAAAAGTTATAATTTCAATAAATGCTTCTTTTTAACCTTTTTTTTACTATGAATTTGTGTGGCGTTTACACTGGGGGGTCCGTGGGCAAGTTTTGACTTTAAAAAGGGGTCCCTGGGTCAACAAATTTTGGGAACCACTGTTTTAAACAAAGCCAACGAATTTTTAAAAATGTAAATAAATGTGTGGTATGTTATATTATGTCAGTCACTGTAATTTAGTGAAAATATATGTTGTAAGAAGTTAGATACACAACTAGTGACACGATTTAATGTTTAAAAGATCATTTGTTAGTTACTTATCAGCCATCACACTCGAAACAGCGTCTAAAAGTTTGAACTTTTTCATATTTCTCTCATTGTAAATACATACACGCAGAGGCGTAGCTAGGTTTTTGGCGCCCTTGGCTAATTTATTTTTGGCACCCTTGATAAATTGACAAGTTTCCGCTTTGCGATTCTTTCATTTGTTAGAAAAAATAATTGAATTTCTCTTATTTTATTTATGACAATAATTACGTAGTGACAGTGACAGTCATACAACGGGAATATAAAAAGGCATACGAAAGGAACAATACTAATTTGCAGTTTATTATTTACTAAATAATACCAAATAAATTGATGGATAAAACGGGATATTGTTGCGTTAATAAAGAATACAGCAAAACTTGAAGTCACGTTTATTATAAATAAAAACAATAGTGTCAATGCGCATACTCATTATCTCATACATAACGATAGAAACTCATTATTAAAAGTAAATTTAAGTAACACTCCACCGACTACAGCTCAGCACTTCCGTTAGCTGGCGTATTGGCGTTTTGCTAATACAGTCGGACCTCTCTAAGTCGAGCTCAAGGGGGGAAAAATTCGACTTAGGAGTTTTCGATTTAAGGAATCTGGCGTAATATGCGCAGATTAATCAAGTACAATGTTGATATTGAGAAAGGGGGGGGGGACAGCCATAGCGGCTAGAGGGCTTGATAGGAAACAAGGGCAGTGATGTTTCATTTGAAAGGAGACAACTTACTTTGACATACCACACAAGCCCGTGAGAAGAGACACTTTCCCTCCCCTCCCCAAAATTTACTCCCTCCACAGTGGGATGGGGATAGCGAGAGTTTTCTTTTATAAAGAAAGACGTAAAATCATATTGACATGTGTATGATAAGAAGTCCCACAAAGGCCACGAACATAATAAAACATATTACAATGGTTTAAATGAAACATTTTTAAATAAAATTAATTATTCACTTTTTTGTTATCAAGGATAAAAGTGAAATACAGTCGGACCTCGCTAAGTCGGACTTCCCTAAGTCGAAAGCCTCCCTATATCGAATTAATTGTTAGGTCCCGGCCAAACTCCATAAGACTAATGTATTTTAGATCTCCTTAACCCTAAGATTTTTGGCTTTCAACCTCTCTCAGTCGAATTTTCCAAGGCGTTTGGGTTATTATTCGAATTGACATTTCAGAACACGTGTTCCGTAGAGTCACGTAATGGACGTTAAAATCTTATCTTAGTGCATTCCACGAGGGATTAAGCGACCCTTGCAGGTACGAAAAATGACAAAGACAAGAAAAAGGAGTAGGAAATAATTCGCGTCCCTTTCCTGCATGCTGTGACTATTTTTAAAAAGAAAAATCTCACTCCCCCAATCCCACTGGGGAGGAGAGGAAAGGTATCTCCTCTCATGGGCTTATGTCGGCATGTCAAAGCAAGTTGGCTTCCTTTCATATGAAACATAGACACCGCCTCTCTTTCCTGACAAGCCTTCTAGCAGGTATGGCTGTTCCTCCACCCTCTCAATATCTACATTGTCCTATTACGCAATCTCCCTAACTCAAAAACTCAGTTAGTCGATTTTTTTTCCGGGTACTTTTGAGTTCGACTTAGAGAGGTCCCACTGTATTTATTTAAATACAAATTTTAAAAATTAGAGATTTAGTGGCGCCCTTTTGAGCTGGCGCCCTTGGCAACTGCCCCGATGCCAACCCGTTGCTACGCCACTGCATACACGCCTACGTGTTAATTTATTATCTATACAACTAAAGTTATACAATTGTAGTTTACATAACAGCCCAACAAAAATGTTCGAAACTGACAAGAATAACACCATTAGTTAAATCATTAAACCTTGAAACACTAGAGGATAGAAGAACCAAGAGCAAAGTAGTAATCATACATAAAGCAATTAATTCTAATTTAGAAATACAACACAAAGATAACTTAATACAGCCCTCAGATAGACATAAGGATAAAAACACCTTTCTTATTCCGTATGCAAGAACAAACACATACAAATTTTCATTCTTCCCGTCCGGAATTCGGGCGTGGAATGGGTTGCCTGAAGAATCCAGGAAAACCAACACTTTATCAACATTTAAATCTCTAATAAAAATGCAGGACTAAACACAAACCATAGATAAGCGTAGGATGCAATAATCTTCTGTATAGAAGGAGCGTCTGTAAACAGATAAGATAAGATAAGATGTTGAAATATATTCTATCTAGAACTGAGGTTGGCGTGGAGGCCATTGGCTGCTCAATCCCCCCCCCCACACACACACACACTTCCAATTCTGACCGATATGTTGTCTTCCGCCCCCTACCACCACTTCCCTCCTTTCAACCCGGGCTTTTATTTTATTTTATAAATTTCAATTAATTCAGGCAGTAGAAAAAATTATATTTCCGTTTTGTACTTTTGCGAACAATAGCGTGCGCTTTAAACTGATTTGTATATATTTTTATGTTTCAATATTTTAGTCCATTGAAAATCTTGTAAGTAGTTCCACCCTTCGAACTCAGGTCCTCTTCTTAGATTTAGATCCCCTCCTCAATTGACGGCAAACAAAGAAATCAAATGACAATTTCAGATGAACATTTTCATAAAAGTTCCACACTTCGTATCCCGTTCTTGCTATACTTTGTTCAATCATCTCTGAGTATTTCCTTTCAAGAAAAAACGGTATTTTAGTAAGGCGCCGTTCATAAACATGTTATTGTTGTTCGTCCGTCGATTCGACGAAGACCACTCTAGTCATCCGAGGGTTGCTGGGACTGGCTCATAAACATACGTGAATGCTCAAAATGTTGATAAAGGTTATTGTGTCCATTGGGAGAAATCGTTTGCCTACCATGCAATGTTCCCTCTAAGTCTAAGCTTCGTTGGTCCGTGTGCAAAGTTAGAAAAAATACTCGTTTGCAAAGTTGCACAGCGTCCATTTTTTGTGCAATATTCTACAAAATTTGCTGCGCGGTGATTCTAAACTCCTGCGTGGTGTCGGTCAAATATCTGCGCAGCGGCGCTGCTTCAAGTGAACGTTGCTACCATGGTTCTAACACTTCGCTTACATATCACCTGCAAACCAAACATCCACTACAGTATCAGAAACTTCAGCTGAGACAATCTAAAGCTATGTGAACGATTGTTGAGCTCGGCTGGTTACATTGTCAATAAGACCCGCTCATCACTTGAGCCAAATAATGTCAATACACTTGTCTGTTGTTGGTTAAAAGATGTCATATAAAGAAGACATTTCAGTGTTATTTCGATTTTCAACAAGTACGTTTAATAAATATTACTTATGACACCATAAATTTAAATTTTTGGCTTTAATCGAAATTAACGATTAATTAATTAATCGTTAATTATTCCAAAGTTAACGATTAATTTTGAATTAATCGTTAACAGCCCTAAAATATAGTGAACAATGGAAATAAGCTTTAAATAACATAACTGTGCTCCTCTGCGCACCAGAGTTGAATGATAGCGTTATCAAACCTAGCCAAACAAACTACACTCGTCTACTTAATACTGGTTTGATGTCTATTCCACTACTGCAGTGTCATGGACAATAACTCGGTCACCATCTCCAATAGTTTTGATGTGGATTCTCGGCCCGTTGTGAGTTAGCAATCTCTTATTCCAAGTGAATAGTTGTGTTTATATTAAAATTATTTTCTTAAATTGAAGAAACAAGAATTTAAAAAAAGTTTCAAATGCTTAAACAAAGCGTAACTCAAAGAGATCATTTTTTAATATTTAAATCAAAACTTGACTCTATTCATGTGCTGAAAACGAATATGTAGGATATAATATAAAACAATTATTTAAAATTAATTTAAAATAATAGTCGATTAAAGAAATAAAATAACCAGCTTCAATATTTGACTTACAATACGGTAACCTTATCGCTTTGATTTGTGTCTACATTGTTAAAATAAACTTTCTCAATTAAACTATTTTAAAGTTTCAGTGTGTGTGTGTGTGTGTGAGAGAGAGAGAGAGAGAGAGAGAGAGAGAAGGAGAGAGAGAGAGAGAGAGAGAGAGAGAGAGAGAGAGAGAGAGAGAGAGAGAGAGAGAGAGAGAGAGAGAGAGAGAGAGAGAGAGAAAGAGAGAGAGAGAGAAAGAGAGAGAGAGAGAGAGAGAGAGAGAGAGAGAGAGAGAGAGAGAGAGAGAGAGAGAGAGAGAGAGAGAGAGAGAGAGAGAGAGAGAGAGAGAAAAGGGGTGATCATTATGATGACTTATTTATTGTCATTTCGAAATTTTTTCCACTGTAAAAATACCCCTACCCTCCACCCCAATTAAAATGTGTTTGGAAAATAATCATGTATAATCCACTCGGGATGATAATCTTGCATAATCACCACAGGTTGCTGATTCAATAGCATCCTCGCCTAAAGCAAGTTCAGATGAGGTCAATAAAATCTTAGACAGCCGAGAAACTTTGAAGAAATCCGACGGGAAATTTTTTTCACTCAGTTCCATCACTGGGGTACGTCCATCTTTTTACCTGGGGTACGTCCATCTTTTTACCTGGGGTACGTCCATCTTTTTACCTGGGTACGTTCATCTTTTTACCTGGGGTACGTCCATCTTTTTACCTGGGGTACGTCCATCTTTTTACCTGGGATACGTCCATCTTTTTACATGGGGTACGTCCATCTTTTTACCTGGGGTACGTCCATCTTTTTACCTGGGTACGTTCATCTTTTTACCTGGGTACGTTCATCTTTTTACCTGGGGTACGTCCATCTTTTTACCTCGGGTACGTCCATCTTTTTACCTGGGGTACGTCCATCTTTTTACCTGGGTACGTTCATCTTTTTACCTGGGGTACGTTCATCTTTTTACCTGGGGTACGTCCTTTTTTTTTACCTGGGATACGTTTATCTTTTTACCTGGGGTACGTCCATCTTTTTACCTGGGGTACGTCCATCTTTTTACCTGGGTACGTTCATCTTTTTACCCGGGGTACGTTTATCTTTTTTCCTGGGTACGTCCATCTTTTTACCTGGGGTACGTTTATCTTTTTACCTGGGGTACGTCCATCTTTTTACCTGGGGTACGTCCATCTTTTTACCTGGGGTACGTCCATCTTTTTACCTGGGGTACGTCCATCTTTTTACCTGGGGTATATCCATCTTTTTACCTGGGGTACGTCCATCTTTTTACCTGGGGTACATCCATCTTTTTACCTGGGTACGTTCATCTTTTTACCCGGGGTACGTTTATCTTTTTACCTGGGGTATATCCATCTTTTTACCTGGGGTACGTCCATCTTTTTACCTGGGGTACGTCCATCTTTTTACCTGGGTACGTTCATCTTTTTACCCGGGGTACGATTATCTTTTTACCTGGGGTACGTTCATCTTTTTACCTGGGGTACGTTCATCTTTTTACCTGAATTTGAAATTATGTTCATCTTTTTACCTGGCGTAAGTTCCTCTTTTTACCTTGGGTACGTTCATCTTTTTACCTGGTAATGAAATTATGTTCATATTTTTACCTGTGATTTCGATTTCCTTTTTTTACCTGGCGTACGTTCATCATTTTACCTAGAGTAAGTTCATATTTTTTTCTCTGTTGGGATCAAGTTTATTTAGTACTTTTTACCTGGAGTAAGTTTCACCTGGGAATTGTTCAGTAAATTCAATGGTAGGGGTAATTTCATCTTTTCACCTGGGGCAGATCACCATCTCCCTTACTCGTCCATATGTCACAGTGATGTCGAACCTATGACACGCGTGCCACAGACGGCACGCAACTACGGTATGACTGTCTTAATCAAACCAGCTGGCACTTTGTGTTCGCACTTTGTGTTCGCACTTTGTGTTCGCACTTTGTGTTCGCACTTTGTGTTCGCACTTTGTGTTCGCACTTTGTGTTCGCACTTTGTGTTCGCACTTTGTGTTCGCACTTTGTGTTCGCACTTTGTGTTCGCACTTTGTGTTCGCACTTTGTGTTCGCACTTTGTGTTCGCACTTTGTGTTCGCACTTTGTGTTCGCACTTTGTGTTCGCACTTTGTGTTCGCACTTTGTGTTCGCACTTTGTGTTCGCACTTTGTGTTCGCACTTTGTGTTCGCACTTTGTGTTCGCACTTTGCTATATAATATATAAAAGTAGTTTTTCATTAAATTTTGGGCACGCGGTCCCCAAAAAAGGTTCACCAGCGCTGTAATCTATCGCATTGCAATGATAATGTCATCCATTGCCGCGATTGTTTAGTGTCTTGGTCAATGTACTTAGAGCTTTGATTAGAAAGATTTTTCACCGACGTTCAGTTTGGAGTTTAGCTTCAACAACTTATTTGCTGTAAAATATCAATAAAATATCTTTAAACAATCTATAAAATAAGTTTGTAAAATATATAACCTTCACCCCACGCCCTTGTGACAGCCTCGGCCAAGATGTTCATGTGAGGGGGTCAAGCCTGAGGATTACTACGCCCTTTTCAAGGTCATCTCCGTCGGACGCTTCTCGGTGGTAAGTCAAAGACACGGCGTAAAGTGATACAAGATAAGTTAAGAAGAGATAAGACAATATAACAATTATATGATATATTATTAATGAACATATCCATTTGAACATAACCTACTAATATTAGTATTTCTTGGTACATGAGATACAGTAATAATTCTCATTAAAGCAATTCTCTGAATAAAATATTTTAAAATTAAACCATGTTTTGATTGGATTCTACATCAGTTGTTAACATGAGTGGATGTTGTGTTGCTGGGATGGTGCAACTCGGGGCGTGAAAATCCTGCCACCCTCTTTCACGGAAAAAAAATTGTTGATGGAAAATGTCACCCCTCCGTGTTATTAATATAACTTCCCACCCGGGGCGGAACACAGACTTCACGCCACACCCCCTTGTCTACGTCATGTTGCTTTGCTTCTATAACGTTTCTGTTGTAAGGGTTGAGATAATTAACATTTCATGTTATAATAGTGACAGACGGTTACATTTCATGTTACTATTGTGACAGTCATTTTTTATGTTATAGTTGTGACAGTTTCATTTCCATTACCCCATTTATCATGTTTCTTATCGGCAATCAGTTTTACTCCTATATTCATCAGGTTTACTCCTATATTTATCAGTTTTTAAATCCTTTATATTAACTCGTGGTGTCTGCGGCCGCCCGACCGACCGACCGACCGCCCGCCCTTGTCGCCAAAACTTTTGAGCGATTTTTGACCCACTTGCTCGTAAGCTAGCGAGCTGAAATTTTGCAGGCAGTTTCGTACCAATAATAAAAACAATGTATCAAAATTTCAGTTCGATCGCATGTACCGTAATTAAATTATTGATTTTTTAATATTATTTTATTTATTCCTATGTATCATGCTATTTTTTGAGATAGAGCGTCGCGGTGCGTATTCTATTGAACAACCTTTCTGTCGCGCAATAAGGTGCGTATTTTATTGACAGCTCTTTTTATAAACATATTCCTGATCGGTGCGCATTATATTAAACATGTTTTACGACACAACTGCAATTTTGTATTTCTGGATGGTCTGGCGCTGCGTATTATAATGAACATTCTTTTAATTACTTCTCGTACATAAAGGATTTATAGTCAAATACTTGGTTTTTTACGGGTTTTTCTTATTGACTCCTATATTCATCAGTTTTACTCGTGCCTTGAGCTGGCTAACACCAACCCCAGGACACTGAAGGTGTTCCGGCCATCCGTGTCAAGGTCAGCTGTAAAACGAGCCTCGCTAGAGAAGAGCATTCTCAACCTTGAGATCAAACCCAAGGTCATACCCAGGCTCCACTCGGCCTTCAGCTTCGAGGTAGGTCATGATGATGAGGTATTTTGGTGCTGTGGTGTTATGGTGCTGTGATGTAGTGGTGATGTGGTGCTGTGATGTAGTGGTGCTGTGGTGTTATGGTGCTGTGATGTAGTGGTGCTGTGGTGCTGTGATGTAGTGGTGCTGTGATGTAGTGGTGCTGTGATGTAGTGGTGCTGTGATGTAGTGGTGCTGTGGTACTGTGATGTAGTGGTGCTGTGATGTTGTGGTGCTGTGATGTAGTGGTGCTGTGATGTAGTGGTGCTGTGATGTAGTGGTGCTGTGATGTAGTGGTGCTGTGGTGCTGTGGTGCTGTGGTGTTATGGTGCTGTGGTGCTGTGGTGTTATGGTGATGTGGTGCTGTGATGTAGTGGTGCTGTGATGTAGTGGTGCTGTGATGTAGTGGTGCTGTGATGTAGTGGTGCTGTGGTGCTGTGATGTAGTGGTGCTGTGATGTAGTGGTGCTGTGGTGATGTGATGTAGTGGTGCTGTGGTGCTGTGATGTAGTGGTGCTGTGATGTGGTGGTGCTGTGATGTAGTGGTGCTGTGGTGCTGTGATGTAGTGGTGCTGTGATGTGGTGGTGCTGTGATGTAGTGGTGATGTGGTGCTGTGATGTAGTGGTGCTGTGGTGCTGTGATGTAGTGGTGCTGTGATGTAGTGGTGCTGTGATGTAGTGGTGCTGTGATGTAGTAGTGCTGTGGTACTGTGATGTAGTGGTGCTGTGATGTAGTGGTGCTGTGATGTAGTGGTGCTGTGGTGCTGTGATGTAGTGGTGCTGTGATGTAGTGGTGCTGTGATGATGTGATGTAGTGGTGCTGTGATGTAGTGGCGCTGTGGTGTAGTGGTGCTGTGATGTAGTGGTGCTGTGATGTAGTGGTGCTGTGATGTAGTGGTGCTGTGGTGCTGTGATGTAGTGGTGCTGTGATGTAGTGGTGCTGTGGTGCTGTGATGTAGTGGTGCTGTGGTGTTATGTTGCTGTGATGTAGTGGTGCTGTGGTGCTGTGATGTAGTGGTGCTGTGATGTAGTGGTGCTGTGATGTAGTGGTGCTGTGGTGCTATGATGTAGTGGTGCTGTGGTGTTATGGTGCTGTGGTGCTGTGGTGTTATGGTGCTGTGGTGCTGTAGTGGTGCTGTGGTGTTGTGATGTAGTGGTGCTGTGATGTAGTGGTGCTGTGGTGCTGTGATGCTGTAGTAATGTGGTTTTGTGGTCATTTGTTGATGTGATGTAGTGGTGATGTGGTAATGTGGTGCTGTGGTGTTGTTATAATGTGTTGTTGTGTTTGTGGTGCTATGATGTAATAGTGTTGTGGTTTTATATTCTTATGGTGTTGAGGTGCTGTGATGTAGTGGTGCTGTGGTGTTGAGGTGCTGTGATGTAGTGGTGCTGTGGTGTTGAGGTGCTGTGATGTAGTGGTGCTGTGGTGTTGAGGTGCTGTGATGTAGTGGTGCTGTGGTGTTGAGGTGCTATGCTATTATTGTGTTGTGGTGTTTTAATGTATGAGTGTAACTCAAGACAATGTCACTGACATTTAGTTTCAGAACTGCCTTGTGCTCGAGGTCATGTCAGGGATATCACTGCAGGATAAGGTCAGGTTTGCCAGGAGGATGTCACCAGAAGCCATTCAGTGAGTGACAGTGATAAAATCTTAGTGACAGATAAAAATCTTATTTACAGGGATAAATCTTGTGACAGGGATAAAACCTTAGTGACAGAAATAAAATCATGTGAGTGACAAGGATTTCATCTTAAGAGTCACGCGGATTTTATGTTGCCACTGATTCATGTTATCTTATACCTTATATGTATTGTGTGTGTCAGATCTGCATATTGGGTCAAAGATATTTGTTAAGGCTTATTAGTTCAAGTGCTTACATAAATTAACACATTTTACTTGTGATGATGTGTTACTTGTTATGATGTGTTACCTGTGATTATGTGTTACTTGTTATGATGTATTACTTGTTATGATGTGTTACTTGTTATGATGTGTTACTTGTTATGATGTGTTACTTGTGATGATGTTTTACTTGTGATGATGTGTTACTTGTTATGATGTGTTACTTGTTATGATGTGTTACTTGTTATGATGTGTTACTTGTTATGATGTGTTACCTGTGATGATGTGTTACTTGTTATGTGTTATTAGTGATGATGTGTTACTTGTGATGATGTGTTACTTGTGATGATGTGTTAGCTGTGATGATGTGTTACTTGTTATGATGTGTGACTTGTGATGATGTGTTAGTTGTGATGATGCGTTACTTGTTATGATGTGTTACCTGTGATGATGTGTTACTTGTGATGATGTGTTACTTGTGATGATGTGTTACTTGTGATGCTGTGTTAGTTGTGATGATGTGTGACGTGTGATGATGTGTTACTTGTTATGATGTGTTATTTGTTATGATGTGTTACTTGTGGTGATGTGTTACTTGTGGAAATGTGTTACCTTTGATGATTTGTTACCTGTGATGATGTGTTACCTGTGATGATGTGTAACCTGTGATGATGTGTTACTTGTGGTGATGTGTTACCTGTGATGATGTGTTACCTGTTATGATGTGTTACCTGTCCTGATGTGTTACCTGTGATGATTTGTTACCTCTGATGATGTGGACCTGTGGTGATGTGTTACCTGTTATGATGTGTTACCTGTTATGATGTGTTACTTGTGATGATGTTTCAATATATTGACATCTTTCTCCAACACAGTGTCTACATGGCGGAGATTACTCTCGCCGTTTCCTTTTTGCACAGCAAAAACATCATTCATAGGTATGTTATGTCACATGGGCATCATTCACAGGTTTGTCATGTAATATGGGCATCATTCACAGGTTTGTCATGTAATATGGGCATCATTCACAGGTTTGTCATGTAATATGGGCATCATTCACAGGTTTGTTATGTAATATGGGCTTCATTCACAGGTTTGTCTTGTGGTATGTCATATAATATGGGCATCATTCACAGGTTTGTCTTGTGGTATGTCATATAATATGGGCATCATTCACAGGTTTGTCCTGTGGTATGTCATGTAATATGGTCCTACACATGTCCTGTGGTATGTCATATAATATGGTCCTACACAGCGATACATGGACCATGGGCACGACCGTTAAATCTCCAAACAACGTTTTCTTGGGTTATAGTTCATTCTGGCAACTTGTCTTGACTCATCTCTAAACCTGGCATATTTCTTTTGACACATCTCTAAACCTGACATATTTCTCTTGACACATCTCTGAACCTGACATATTTCTCTTGACACATCTCTGAACATGACATATTTCTCTTGACACATCTCTAAACCTCCTGACATATTTCTCTTGACACATCTCTGAACATGACATATTTCTCTTGACACATCTCTAAACCTCCTGACATATTTCTCTTGACACAACCTGGCCTATTATTATTAAAATGGATGGTCTAAGTCCTAAGTTTTAGCGCACTGGACTATCGAACCGAGTCAGATCCCGAGTCGCGGGTTCGAGCCCAGGTACTGGCAAGGCCTCTGGGGCATTGTGCTGGCCACACATTCCCCTGCTCGTTAGTGGTGGCTAAAAACTTTTGAACGCTACATCACTTGCCCCATAGTCCGTCATGGACTGGAAAGGGGGTCATGTATCTCTAACCTTGACCTAATTCTCCTGACATCTCTTAAAACTTGAACTAACTTTGTGAAGATCTCTAAGTCTCACCTGCTTTTCTTGACGGATATAAATTTGACCTACTTCTCTTAGCACATCTCTAAACCTGGCTTATTTATCTTGACCTTTCATTAAACTTTGAAATATTTCTCAACAGATCTATAGCCTTGACCTATTTCTCTCAACAGATCTCTGAACTTGACCTGTTTCTGGGTGCAGCGCAATGGTCACCTGAAACTGACCGACTATTGCCGGTGTGTCAGAAGCGACACCTGTCTGCCCAAGATGGCGTGGACTTACTTCCCCAGCTACTACACTGCCCCCGAGGTGAGGCAACACTGCCCCCGAGGTGAGACAATACAAACACTGCCCCCACAGCTACAAAAAGAAAACGCAGCACTTTATTAAGCCAAAAACACTGTACAATTTTCTTGTCTGTTTGACCTGCATGCACTAAGTTGAAGCTATAAAAATTATTTTACAAATCAACCAAGTATTTTGTGAATAAATTCTAGTTTGCAGTCAGAATATATTAAATACCAGAATAGATTAGCTAACAGAATAGATTCACCACCAGAATAGATTTACTACCGGAATATATTATCTACCAAAACGCATTAACAACTAGAAAAGTAAAATTAGAATAAATTTCACAACCAGAACAGATTTACAATAAAAATAGATTCACTACCACCACATGGTCGAATGGTTAAATTAACGAAACACACTTTGTTAACGAATTACGGTGTTAAATTTCAGGCTCTCGGTTGTCATTTTGTCTCCAAAATGGTGGACATTTGGGCCATGGGTGTCATCATGTATAGGATTACCACTGGTCGGGTGAGTTGACTAATGGGCCGTCCAGAAATGACGTCACGCGATTTTTGCCGATTTTTAACACCTCTTTTAACACTTCGTCACAAAAACTTAGACCCCTTTCTCATATATGACGTCGCAAAGCTTTGGACCCCCTGCCCCCCCCCCAAATGACTATTCAAGCAATCAAATGTATATGTGTAACTTGTATTTAAAGTTGCACGTTTTGATATGACGTCACATTTCTTAAAAACCCAGCTCCCTTTCGTTACACATTGTCTCACAGACATTGAAAATTAAGAATATTTTGAACTAAATTTTATGACAATGTGTTGATACTTGATAGGATATTTGTGCTGAAGGTGGTACGTCAGCGATGTATTTGATCCTTTAAAAGAGAATTGTTTATGGCAGTTAACACAGTAAACTTTTTCACCTCTTCAACTTTGCCATCCGCAGTTAGCTTAAAACAAAATTTTTGCTCAACTTTCCAGTTATATGTTTAAATGTAACTGCACTGATGCTGTCAGCCATTTTTATAGTTGACGTCTGCCGGGCCACATAAATTAATAAAATAAATTATAATATTACGCGGGAGAAGTTTGTACGTAAAAAATATATAAATTATTATTAATTGATAATACTTAATTATTTATTAATAAAAAAAATTTAAAATATTATTAATATTTTCTTTAATTTTAATCGAATTTTTATCGATTAAAATAATGTCAATCGATAAAAAAAATTAACGATTAATCGAAAAATTAATCGTTAATTTCCGCAGCCCTAATTTTTTTATCTTTGATTTTTAACGATTTTTTTTTAAAAATCGGCTTGACAATGTATCCAGTAATGTTGATTTTCCATTTTTTTAATGTATTTTGTTGTCCGAAATCTCTGTTCGTCTATTTCTCTGTAACATATTATTATAGTCATATGAAGAAGACCAACTATGCTGTTACTTTTTAACTAAAATGTTGAAACTTGTGCTGGTCAACATTGGTCACGATGCGCAAGTTTCGTACTACTGTTTGGACTTTCTTTCTACGCGCATATCCATCGTGTGATTGGTGCTTTATTTTTATTACTTTGTTTTAAGATGTAATAGATTTACTCAGCCGAGAGTTGATTTCATGAAGTGATACGAGAGCTTTAGATTTTTTTAAAGAAAAAGGTTAATAGTTCACCTATTGACAACACGCAAAAAAGAGTTGCCCTTGTGGTGCTGATTGTTGCCCTTGTGGTGCTGATTGTTGCCCTTGTGGTGCTGATTGTCGCCCTTGTGGTGCTGATGGTTGCCCTTGTGGTGCTGATTGTTGCCCTTGTGGTGCTGATTGTTGCCCTAATGTTTCAGATGCCCTATTATGCCCCATCCAGAAGAGCCCTCAAGCGAGCCATTAAATGTGATATAGTGGACTACAGTTACTTCTTTACGGAAGAGGCCAAAAACTTGTGCAATAAGGCGGGTTCAAGTTACCTCATTATGTTAAAACTACAATGTTCAACTCACACGTTAAACTGTCATGTTTTATAGGCTGCCACTGAAACTGAAAATATAACACATTAACAAAAAACAATTATTTGGATAAAGCTATACAAGAATCATTTGGATTAAAACAACATTTTAACGAAATTGACGGAGTTACATTACCAGAACGCCCACGTGGACTGCTACACCCACCGCAGACTGTCTGTGTTTAATTGTTTACAACACTCATAAAAGATAGTCTGTGTTTAACTTTTTTCAACCCTCACGGCGGTCGGTCTGTGTTTAATTGTTTACGAAACTCTCGGAAGTCGTCTGTGTTTAACTTTTTATCAACATTCACGGAAGCCGGTATGTGTTTAATTGTTACAAAACTCATGGCGGTCAGTCTGTGTTTAATTGTTTACAACACTCACGGCGGTCGGTCTGTGTTTAATTGTTTACAAAACCCACGGCGGTCGGTATGTGTAATTGTTACAAAACTCATGGCGGTCAGCCTGTGTTTAATTGTTTACAACACTCACGGCGGTCGGTCTGTGTTTAATTGTTTACAAAACTCACGGCGGGCGGTCTGTGTTTAATTGTTTACAAAACTCACGGTGGTCGGTCTGCGATTAATTGTTTACAACACTCACGGAAGTCGGTCTGTGTTTAATTGTTCAGATGCTGACCAGGGCGCCAAGGTTTCGTATCGGCTACGGCAAGGCGACTTTCAGGGACTTTGAGGCGGACGAATACTTCAGCGCCACCGACTGGGACGCCATTATGGTGGAAGCACACGAGGCGCCCCCGGTACCCATCATGTGTATGTTAACATATTCTTACCATCTGTACCCATCATGTGCATGTTGACATATTCTCACCACCTCTACCCGTTATGTGTATGTTAAAATATTCCACTTTCAGAAGAGCCAGAGTACGGCTCATAAAGCTTCTTCTCTGACTCTTATCATTCATATCTAACCGAACTTCTCTCCGTCTACTCTTTTTTTGTACAGACGCACTCGAACATTTGGAGAACGAACTCCCTCTTTTCATGCTCCGAAACAATGGGATCCCCCCTCCCCCACCATGAAACATTCGGGAACATTCCTACTATTCAGGCCTTTAAAACTGCAGTCAAAACACGTATTTTCTAATTACATTTTCCGTATTGACAATCTTAAATATCTTTCACAGATAAACGTGGCGTATGTGCACCGCCCATATCATTATATGTCACAACATTACTTTTTAATCCTACGAATGTTTTGAATTTTATGTAAATTTTTTCGATAGTTTTTTTTCTGTGAAGGCCGGTGAGCACAGACCAAGCAAGAAGGGGGGATGGTGGTGGGCGGGTATCGCGCTATTTAAGTTTTCGTATAATTATACAAATCATACACATACTAACGGTACTTATTTGCTAGTATTATCAGAACATATAAACAACATTTTAAATAACATCGAAATAGAAAACCTTATATTCTTATAATTAAAATATCTACCACAATAACAAAAGCTTAGCAGGTTAAAATCAGTTAGAAAAATGTAAGAAAAGGTGACTGATTTTCGTTAACAATAGCTACTAGCTAATCATGTAGCAATAGCTACTAGCTAATCATGTAGCAATAGCTACTAGCTAATCATGTAGCAATAGCTACTAGCTAATCATGTAGCAATAGCTACTAGCTAATCATGTAGCGAAACGCGGGGTGTTCATTAGTCTCCAATCAAACAACACAACGTATATTGTTTATGTAGTCGCAACCCGAGGCAGTAACGAGGTTGAAAAGGGCATACAGCTGATCCTGTACCATGATGGCGTCAAGCTCAAGAAGAAACCGCTCAGATTTGATGACATCTCTAAACGGTGGGTCAGGCCGACACATCTCGGAACTGGCATTCTTGTGTGAGAGACATACCTGTGCATCATTGTGTGGGAGATATTCATTATTGTGTGTGAGGCATACATCATTGTGTGGGAGATATTCATTATTGTGTGTGAGACATACATCATTGTGTGGGAGATATTCATTATTGTGTGTGAGGCATACATCATTGTGTGTGAGATATTCATTATTGTGTGTGAGGCATACATCATTGTGTGGGAGATATTCATTATTGTGTGTGAGGCATACATCATTGTGTGGGAGATATTCATTATTGTGTGTGAGGCATACATCATTGTGTGTGAGATATTCATTATTGTGTGTGAGACATACATCATTGTGTGGGAGATATTCATTATTGTGTGTGAGGCATACATCATTGTGTGGGAGATATTCATTATTGTGTGTGAGGCATACATCATTGTGTGGGAGATATTCATTATTGTGTGTGAGACATACATCATTGTGTGGGAGATATTCATTATTGTGTGTGAGGCATACATCATTGTGTGGGAGATATTCATTATTGTGTGTGAGGCATACATCATTGTGTGTGAGATATTCATTATTGTGTGTGAGACATACATCATTGTGTGGGAGATATTCATTATTGTGTGTGAGGCATACATCATTGTGTGGGAGATATTCATTATTGTGTGTGAGACATACATCATTGTGTGGGAGATATTCATTATTGTGTGTGAGGCATACATCATTGTGTGGGAGATATTCATTATTGTGTGTGAGAAATACAACATTGTGTGGGGGGGAAGGGTCCTTTTATATCTTCTCCTACATTGATAACACCAACCAGCCAAATAGAACACCGAATTGCCAATTTCTGATTGTCCCTCAGCCAATGTCCGATTGTCCCTCCGCCAATGTCCGATTGTCCCTCAGCCAATGTCCGATTATCCCTCAGCCAATGTCCGATTGTCCCTCAGCCAATGTCCGATTGTCCCTCAGCCAATGTCCGATTATCCCTCAGCCAATGTCCGATTGTCCCTCAGCCAATGTCCGATTGTCCTTCAGCCAATGTCCGATTGTCCCTCAGCCAATGTCCGATTTTTCCTCAGCCAATGTCCGATTGTCCCTCAGCCAATGTCCGATTGTCCCTCAGCCATCATGTCCGATTGTCCCTAATCCAATGTCTGATTGTCCCTCAGCCATGCGTCTAAACTGTTCAGCGAGGCTTACCTCCATGAGATGCACAGACGGACCATAGCCAGGGAAGTGAAGAGACAGAAGGCCAAACCGCCAGCTGCCAGTTATTCCTTCCTCAGGGTCGTGGAAAGCAGCCACAAAACGTACAGCGTATAGCTTTAAATATATAAATGTTTCACTTTGGCCCCGGATGCGGGTGCAATGGTTTACATGTTTTTGGAATCGTCCATATGGTGTGGGGGTGGTGGGGGAAGAGGTTTAAACCGTTATTCTGGTAAATAGATTTGTTTTGTAAAAACTCCATGCAATGATTGTGTGTGCGCACGTGTGAGTGTGTGTGTGTGTGTTTGTTTGTATTGATTTTTGGTACAGCCCATAATTGTTACAATGAATGATTAAATGACATTTTAATTGAGCATAGTTACGACAGCAGTGTACATGTATAAATAATATAATACTGTACACTGTAAGCTATGTTCACAGTGTCTTGGCAAAATATTGGAATGGGGGGGGGAGTGATGTATAGGTAGTGGTATGAGCGGCGCAATCTTTTTAAAGATTTGCAAATAATCTTTTTAAGAACTAAAGATGACGAAAAGCTAAACCTTCTCGTTCTACAATTATCTTTTCGTTTCTAACACCTCCACCCCCCACCCCACTTGTCCCCTGTCCCGTCCAGTCAGAGAATGATCAAAGGGACAGAATCCGACTTTGAGCGCTCAGACTCGGGGACTTTGCCGTCGGAACCTTTCACGACCATCTCACAGACACTGGACCAGGAGTTTCAGAGTCTGCAGGTTAGTGTCATGACATGTTGCTCTGATGTCAACTTTTCTAATGACATGTTGCTCTGATGCCAACTATTCTAATGACATGTTGCTCTGATATCAACTTTTCTAATGACATGTTGCTTTGATGCCAACTATTCTAATGACATGTTACTCTGATGTCAATTTTTCTAATGACATGTTCCCACCAGCAATATCAACTTTTCTCATGACACATTGCCATTTCTGTCAACTAATCTAATGAGGCAATCTTAACTGAGGGCTAGGGCGACTGTTAGAGTCCATGTTGAGGTTATGGTTAGGGTTATGGTTATTGTTAGGGTTATGGATATTGTTAGGGTTAGGGTTATTGTTAGGGTTATGGTTATTGTTAGGGTTAGGATCAGAGTTTCGTCTATCACTAGCGGGGCTGTTAAATTTTGAAATGGTAAATTCATTTTCAAAAAAATACGTTATAGCACATTTTTATGAAACTGTACCAGATACTTGACTAAAAATTTAGTACAAGACACAAATATATTTTTATCAGTAGAATTCCATCAATAATAAAACATGGGCCCGGGATGAATTTTAAATAATTAAATATAAATTATTATAATATTGCTTAATGAAATGATATTTGACTTTGGAAATAAAAGTGAGTGAAAAATATAAATCTGGGATTATATGGACAAGGTAGGCAGCTTTCCTTGTCCCGTGCAGGTCGTCCAACTATAACTAACATGGCATTTCACTAACCAGAGACTAACTTTGATGTGTTTCCTTGTTTTTGTTTTCAGGAAAACCTCCATATCTTGGACAAGGAAGAAGCTTTGAAGATCATGAAACAACACTTGGTAGATAAAAGTTTTGATTCTGGCATTCTTTGAATAGTCTAGATCCTTGTATCAAGTGTCGTTTTGTGCCTGGGGTGGGCGCGGCCTCTAGTGCCAGGGTGGGCGTGGTCACCGGTGCCAGGTTTGGTGTGGTCACCGGTGCCAGGGTGGGCGTGGTCACCGGTGCCAGGGTGGGTGTGGTCACCGGTGCCAGGGTGGGCGTGGTCACCGGTGCCAGGGTGGGTGTGGTCACCGGTGCCAGGGTGGGCGTGGTCACCGGTGCCAGGGTGGGCGTGGTCACTAATCCCAGGGTGGGTGTGGTCACTAATACCAGGAATGGGCGTGGTCACTAGTACCAGGAATGGGCGTGGTCACTAGTACCAGGAATGGGCGTGGTCACTAGTACCAGGAATTGGCGTGGTCACTAATGCCATTTTGAACTTTATTTCAATGCGTCAAAGACAACCATCAGATTTAAAATTTACTTTTGGCTCAAGTCTGAATAAATAGATTTTATGTTCATTTATCTGCAAAATTTTAGAATTTTATTTTGCAGACACTTCAAATATTTTATATATAAAAATTTGCTGCCCGAGTAGCCATAACACCGACACCCCCTCCCCCCCCCTTTTCCCCCTATCCATTGCTAAATTTTTGTCTAAATTTTTTTTTAAAATGTTTTATGTAATGAGAATTTATGAAGTAACTGTTGTGATCTTGTGTGTCTCCAACACAGGCCTCAAAGATAATAAACATGAGCTCTAACCCCAAGAGGCGGGCCATGTTGAAGTGGTCAAGTTATCTGAAACCCATCCGTAAGTCACTACTGTACCATTGGAGGGAACTGCGTCTACAAGTAAATCAGGCACAAAGTGTAAATGGGAGGGAACTGCGTCTACAGACATTCAGTGTGTGTGTGGGGGGTGGGGCGATGGCGCTGAGATATCAACAAATTTTACCAGGAACTTTTCGAATTAACAGTCTTCAACTTACTTGAATTATGTGTTCAACTTACTTGAATTATGTAAATAACAAAACATACTCCAATTTGAAAACAAATTACTTGAATTATTTACGCTAAATTATTTACTTGATTTTACGAACAAATTGACTCCAGAAGTGGAATAAAACTTAATTGGTCAAAGTCTTAATTAGTGCCCCCCGACCGGACTAATTTTTTTGACAGCGCCTTCCAGGGCAACAATCGCAGCAGGTAACAGAAATGCCACATTTGTTGTAAGTCACATCACCCACTTCGTCTCATTAGTATGCAATACAACACTTACAGATTGTTCAATTAATTGATTCGTTTACAGACTGCGTCCAGCTATGCCCATGTCAACTTTTGTAACGTTTCTATTCCAGAAAAATCCTCAGAAGTGTGACAAAAATCGCCGAAAGACTTCAGACAGTTTCTTAAAAGCGTGGGACATTGTTTCTGTGATTCGGTGTTGACTTTTTGAACGCAAATTTAATTATTGATGTGGACGAGGAGTGTGAACGTTGTATATGCTCCTCGATTAGGACAAATCTGTTGTAATTTTATGGTAGTGCCCAACGAGAAATATAACTCTGGGTATTGACTGGTTGTGATTCAGGGCGTGGTCTAAAAGTGCCACAAATCCGGAAAGAATGTGGTAACTATGACCTGATTGTTTGAATAGTGAGGCGGTGAGGGGTGAGGCGTTGAGTTCATTAAATGTATTTAAATTTAACACATCTGTGGGTTTGTTTGTTTGTTGTTTTTTTTTAAATTTAATATAAGTTTTTATATTTCCAGAGAAATTTCTAACAAATTTTTATTAATAAACTATTTATGCATTAAAGTTAGAAAATGTGTTTCTTTCTTTTATTTTTCCCAAAAATATTGTTATTATATATTATATAATCAGAGGCATTGTGGGTAGTTTCAAATCGTGATACTAGTAGGAATATCTATACACGTCTTCTCATTATAAACAGTCTCTCTAAATATTTCGTTTATTAAAAGTAAAAGAATCTTATCTCCGATCACGAGAGAGTCATACAAATTTATGTCAGCACGGATTGCTCATTAAATATACGCACTCAAACTTGTACTAAAATATTCACTAACACACAGAGCCATGGCTGCATGATATTGTGATAGATGTACAAAAGATATCCAAAGATAACAAAACTGCTCTTCTAGTTCACCACATTCATCACAACGTGATTACCCATCTCTACACATGATTAGATTAAAAGTACAATTTAAATGGAGATGATTTCATTTTTCCAGTGAACTTTGGTACTGTAAATTATGATTGTACACGCAATATATTTATCACACTGGTAACACCATCAGTCTGTATTGTGAGTGAAATGTGGACCAATAAATATTGTTCAACATTATTATCTTATATTTAAATTTCATTTCATTTGGTGTGTTAAGAGTTTATGTCGGGGATGAACTTTTTAAATTGTGGATCGTGTGGATGGAGAAATTTGTTGGATAATGCTTAGCTGAAACAACACTGGATCTAGATAACAGGTTGTGGATAACGTTACCAGTGAATAGTGTGGATAAATTTATGTGTGGATAAAGTCGTATGTGAGATAGGATAGTCGGTGGATATATAGCTTTTGGATAACATATCCACTTCCCTGTGGGCTACGAATGCTCTCGTAATCCGTGATAAAAATAGTATGTTGATGTGGATGTAGCTTGTGGATAGCTGTGCAATAAGAGTGTATTCTGTGATACCAAGAACCTTAACTCCGCGAGGACGCACGATATGAGTTACCTCGTGTTGTTAGCACTGCTGGGACACGCCTCCTTGGCTGTCTGTTACGTCAACTCCACCAGCGGGTCTCACAATGTGAGCTCCCAGGACAACGGAACGGATGTCAACACGTACCCACCGGGGTGAGGGACCTTAACGTAAAGCTGTTTGCTGGAAAACTCGGTCGAGTTGTGAAATAAATGTTACTAAAGAATTTCAAACACATTTTTATTTGAATTAACTCGACCTACTTGACATGACCTGACAGAGATGACCTGACAGAGATGACCTATCTGAAATGATCTGACTGAGATTACGTACATGAAATCACCTGACAGAGATGACCTGATATGATCTATCTGAAATGACCTGACTGAGACAAAGATGACCTGACTGAGATGAACTTTCTGAAAAGTCATGACTGTGATAGAGATGACACCTACAGTGATGACCTGAAATGACTTGACTGAGATGATCTATTTGAATTGACTTGACTTAGATAACTATCTGAAATGACTTGACTGAGATGACATATCTGAAATGACCTGACTGAGACGACACCTGACAGAGATGACCTGAAATGACTTGACTGAGATGATCTATTTGAATTGACTTGACTGAGATAACCTATCTGAAATGACTTGACTGAGATGAACTATCTGAAATGACTTGCCTGGGGAGAGTAACTAAGATGATCCATTTAACATGACCTTACATAGATGTTCAAACTGAGATGACCTGACTGATATGATCTATCTGAAATGACCTGGCTGAGACAAAGATGACCTGACTGAGATGACTATCTGAAAAGACATGACTGTGATAGAGATGACCTGACTGTGATGACCTATATGAAATGACATGACTGAGACAGAGATGACCTGACTGATATAACTTAACTGAAGAGACCTGACAGAGCTTACCTGACTGAGATGACCTGACTGAGATGACCTGACAGAGATGACCTGACTGAGATGACCTGACTGAGATGACCTGACTGAGATGACCTGACTGAGATGACCTATCTGAAATGACATGACTGAGACAGAGATGACCTGACTGATATAACTTAACTGAAGAGACCTGAGAGAGATGACCTGACTGAGATGACCTGACTGAGATTACCGACTGAGATGACCTGACTGAGATGACCTGACAGAGATGACCTGACAGAGATGACCTGACAGAGATGACCTGACTGAGATGACCTGACAGAGATGACCTGACTGACATAACCTAACTGATGAGACCTGACAGAGATGACCTGATATGACCTATCTGACCCCCCCCCTTACTCTCCTCCCTCCAGATGGAGCCCCCTGGCCCTGGTCAGTCAGATGTTCCAGGCCATGTTACAGATCTACAGCCCCGCCTATCCCTCCTCCAAGGCATGCGCACTACAGCGGAATGCCGTCTTCACGGCCTCTCAACTCAACCAGATATGGGCATTACAGTGTGAGTGATCCCTGTGTCAATCAGTCTTTCATTTTCTACAACTAGCTCATTTTGTATGAATTAATTAGAAGGAAAATAAACCCTATATTTAAAAAAAGAGACGTCGGGAGTTGTTTTTTTTAAAAGGCTGAAGCGGATTGGGCTATAAAGAGTTAGGTCTGGTCTAGGTAATCTTATTTAAACTTTTGTGCTACCCTTTACTGTGGGGATCAATATTACCTCCCTTTGAGTAAATTCATATTACCGCGCTTTGTGTCTTTCGTTGACGGTCGTTTTATTTTACTTTTCGTTGAGATGAAAACTCATAACCCTGTTAGAAATAACCCTTTTCTTAGGCTCAATACTCAATCTATTGAAACGCAGATGTTGTGCCAAAATGTCTATTAAAACACTGATATAGTACAACACTGACTATTTAAACAATGATGTTTTCAGCTCGGCCAGTATTAAAGCGTAGATGTTTGAACAAACTACTAACACAAATGCTATAAAATTGTAATCCCCCTTTTTTTTCTTTTTGTTAAATGAAAAAAAATTTATTTATAACTTTTTCTTTCTCTAGTTTTGGATTCGATGGGCAAACCAAGCTCGGGCATTCTTCAGGGCAACTCAAGGTTTATGGGCAACTTCGACCAGTGTGTGGCCATCAATTCTGGTGAGGTCAAGGACGGTCCCATCACAGGAACATTTGTCAAGTTCAAATTTGAGCTGAAAATGGCTACGTCACTTCCGTCTTCAAGCCTGGCCTTAGTAAGTCATAGAAACCGTTGGACTTGATGTTTTAGCTACTCATACGGCGGGAAAGTTATTTTATATTCAAATAAATCAAACTTAACTGCCATAATTAGTATTTTTATCGATTTTTGTTGCGAATGGCTTGATTTTTGTTTCTGGTGTTTTTAAGATAAACCAGGAATCCGGTTTGCCCAACATTTTCTGGTACGTCTGCCTGCCGTCTGCTTGCACTCAGGGCGATGCCCAGGACATTGGAAGGAAACTAGCAGGTCATTTGTCGTTGTTGTTGTTGTTGTCGTTGTTGTTGTTGTTCTGGGTGACGTTGTAGTAGATGACCTGCCCGGCGGTCGACCAGTGATGATATTATTAAAAACCGCACTATGGCCTTCAGTAATCAGTCTAATGTTTGAACAACTAGATATATATTCTATATAGATTTAGATATAGATATGTCAGAAGATTATTTTAAAAGATCCAATGAAATCGATTTTTTGGCAGAATTTTTTTTAAGACAAAATGGAACGAATAAAATCATGTTTACTAGGACTAATATGTACTCTCATTATTACCTAAATGTAATGTCTGTGTAGGAAATTGATAAGAAATGTGCTGAATGTCGTCTGTCTCGTGTCTCCAGGTAGTGTCGGTGTAGAGTTAAAGGAGACGTATTTATATCAACCCAAGACACCGACAGAGGACACCTGTTTTATTGTGGCGGTGTAAGGTCATTTCAGATTTCATTACAGAAATTCTATTCATATTAATCATATCCCTCATGAACCTTCATAACAGCCACCTACACATGTACCACATATCATCAGATTACCTTCACGTACACGTGTACCTCAAATCACCAGATTATGTACACATGTACTTGTCCATACATTGCAAGGTAAGTCCATGTCTTGCAGCGTGATGTTTTGTGCATTTCTATTTCAGAGTGGTGTTTAGTGTCCTGGGTCTGTGTTGCCTTGTCGGCACGGTCCTCGAGCTGTTCAAAGATGAGGTCACGAGCAGGGATCCTCAAACTGCCAAGCCCAGCGTAACGGCCACAACCAATCTAAAGAGCCCGGATGTTAATGAGGAGGATGTGACGTCAAGACAACCTGTGGCCAATGGCGTCAAAGTTATGCTAGACAGAGCGGCGGTTGGTCAACGGGATCTTGCTGGCCATAGGGCATCTCTAGCAGGTAAGAAATGTTGTTGATCATAAGGCATCTCTAGCAGGTAAGAAATGTTGTTGACCATAGGGCATCTCTATCAGGTAAGAAATGTTTTTGACCATAGGGCATCGCTAGCAGGTAAGAAATGTTGTTGACTATAGGGCTTCTCTAGCAGGTAAGAAATGTTGTTGGCCATAGGGCATCTATAGCAGGTAAGAAATATTGTTGATCATAAGGCATCTCTAGCAGGTAAGAAATGTTGTTGGCCATAGGGCATCTCTAGCAGGTAAGAAATGTTGTTTGCCATATGGCATCTCTAGCAAGTAAGAAATGTTGTTGGCCATAGGGCATCTCTAGCAGGTAAGAAATGTTGTTGGCCATAGGGCATCTCTAGCAGGTAAGAAATGTTGTTGATCATAAGGCATCTCTAGCAGGTAAGAAATGTTGTTGACCATAGGGCATCTCTAGCAGGTAAGAAATGTTGTTGGCCATAGGGCATCTCTAGCAGGTAAGAAATTTTGTTGGCCATAGGGCATCTCTAGCAGGTAAGAAATAGTTAACAACTTTGGCTGATGAGAAATAGTTCACTTACATTCACAAGTAAGAATTTCTTCACAAAGTTGACAATTGCTTAGAATCGATGTAACATTAAAATTGTGTTAACTTTATAGTGCTTGTAATAGTAGCACACATTTATTTACGATACGAATAAAGCAAGAGTATCGATACAGTTATAATTTGTTGACTTGTATATCTTGTCATCGAAGAGGCTGTAGGTCGAAAGTCAGTTGAACAAGAGAGGTTGAGGTCAATCGATAACTTGAGTCAGAGGCAGGAGTCACTAGAACAGGACGCGCAGAGACGCGAGTCACAAGGCGTCAACGTTTATAGACGCGAGTCACAAGGTCTAGCCGCCTACAGCAGAGATTCACCCGACCTCAATGCACTTAGGCGCGAGTCACAGGAATTGATGGCTCTAAGACGCGACTCACAGGAATTGATGGCTCTAAGACGAGAGTCAAATTTACTGGGCGGTCTTCGGCGCGAGTCTCAGACCCTCGGTAATTTCCGGCGAGAGTCACTGATGCAAGGCGTCACTGCCACTCACGACTCTTCGTCAAACGGAAGGGATTCCCTGGGACGAGAAACAAGCCAAACTGATCCCGCCCAGCTTCAAGATGTGGAGAAATCTGGCAATGTCCTGGCCAGTCAACATGTTGTACCCAGGAAAATTGGTGAGTCAACTATTGGATATTCCCTGGGTGAAAGCTACCCAACAGGTTCTTGAGTAAATGTCTATTTTATGAATTAATTTAATTAAAAATATTTAAGGAACAAGGAGTGAGGGGGGGGGGTGGCGAAAGAACCCATTAAGACACATGGAGTATAGCCTAACCTTTTGGTTCCAAAATATGTAAACTTTTTGAAAATTATATTTAAATGAATTATTCTTCCATTTTAAGGCACATTTTAAGGAAAGGTCAAAGTTCGGCTAGCTATAGGCAGACGAGAATGAGATGCTGGGTTCAGTTCAATGTGGTTTTCAATCCCCAGGGTTTGTTTCAATCCCCAGGATTTGTCAGCAGGTTTTTCCTGGCCTTCTCGCTGACCAGCAACCTCAAGGACATCCTCAAGGCCAAGCACGCGCCCGGCGACATCACGTGTCTGCACGGCATCCGGGTCATCAGCATCAGCTGGGTCATCCTTGGCCACACCTACTTCCTGGCTCCTCAATTTGGTCAGTTGGGAAAGTGGGGCTGTTGGGACAGTGGGACTGTCGGGACAGTGGGACTATTGGGATATTTTTACCGTGGGACAAAGGGAGTGTTGGGACGATGCGGTGATGCGACCATTGTGAAATTGTTACACGTGATACAATGGGACAGTGGTGACAATTTAGTAGTTCTGAAATTTGTCAGATTTGACAATGTGGCTGTTGAGAAAATGTGACAGTTTGTGACAAAACGACATTTTAGACAATGTGATAGTTACGACATTGTGATAGATTCTTGTTTTTAATTTCCCACCCACCTGTTGAGCCTTCTCATCCATGAGGGGCATCCACCGATCATCGTCGGCGTCTGCGATTCCTCCAAGGGCATAGGCCACCTACGAGAGACCTCCAGGCATCTCTATCCTGGGCCAGCTTCTCCAGGATCTTCAATTCATGGCCAATTCTCTTGATGTCTGCCTCCAATTCTCGGCGCCAAGTGTTTCTTGGACGGCCTCTTTTTCGCTTACCCTGTGGGTTCCATTTCAGGGCTTGCTTTGTTGTGTTAGGAGCAGGTTTTCTTAGTGTATGACCAAATTACCTCCACCGCTTCTGGAGAATCTCTTCCTCAATGGGCTTCTGTTTGGTCCGCTGTCACAGTTCCTGGTTGCTGATTTTGTCTGGCCAGTGAATTCTGAGAATCCTTCTTAGACAATTGTTGATGAAGGACTGGCTTCTGGTCTGGTTTACGGTCGTTGTTCTCCATGTCTCGGCTACATATAGCAGCACAGGTTTTACCATAGCGTTAAAAATCCTTACTTTTAACTTGCTGCCTAAGTTGTTAGAGACCCAAACATTCTTGAGTTGCTGGAAGGCTGCTCTTGCTTTTCCAATCCTTATTTTGACGTCCGCATCTGTACCACTTTGTTTATCTACCACGCTGCCAAGGTAAACAAAACTGTCCACCTCCTCAAGGGCTTCTCCTTCAAGCATAATGGGTGATGTACTGGTGGCATTAACCTTGAGGATTTTACTCTTCCCTTTGTGAATGTTGAGACCCATGCTAGCAGAAGTGGCTGCGACAATGTTTGTTTTCTCCTGCATCTGTTGTTGGGTATGTGCAAGAAGGGCAAGATCATCAGCAAAGTCAAGATCATCCAGTTGATCCCACAAGGTCCATTGGATGCCATTCCTTTTCTGCTGTGTAGATATTTTCATCACCCAGTCAATGGCTAACAGGAAGAGGAATGGTGACAGCAAACAACCTTGTCTCACACCAGTCTTCACCTGGAACGCATCTGTCACCTACTGGCCATGGATAACTCGGCAGTTTATCCCTTCGCACATGTTTCTGATTATATCCGTAATCTTCTGTGGCACCCCGTAATGCCTTAGCAATCTCCACAAGGTTTGCCTGTCAACACTGTCGAAGGCTTTTTCATAGTCAACAAAGTTGACATAGAGTGGTGAGTTCCACTCTAGTGACTGCTCTAGAATGATGCGCAGTGTCGCTATCTGGTCAGTGCAGGATCTGTTGGTGCGAATGTCGGCTTGTTCGTCCCGCAACAGAGGATCTACAGCGTTTTTCATCCTGTTAAGTAGTACACGGTTGAAAACCTTTCCTGGGATGGACAGCAGGGTGGTCCCTCTGTAGTTATAGCAGGAGCTTAAGTCTTCCTTCTTTGTGATCTTGATAAGGTATCCCTCTTTCCAATCGGAAGGAACTTGCTCCTCTTCCCATATCTTCATAAACAGAGGGTGTATCATTTCCACACTGGTTTCCAAGTCCGCCTTCAGTGCCTCTGCTGGGATGCCATCGGGTCCCGCAGCCTTTCCATTTCTGAGTTGTTTAATGGCCCTGCTAATCTCTTCTTTGGTGGGACTATTACAGTCAATTAGCAGGTCATTATCGGCTGGTTGGATATCTGGTGGATTCCTTGGTTCAGGCCTGTTTAGGAGCTCTTCAAAGTGCTCCTTCCATCTCCCTCTCTGTTGCTCCTCACTTGGTATGGTGTTTCCCATTTTGTCCTTTACTGGTCTCTCTACCTTGCTAAATTTCCCTGACAGCGTCTTAATGGTATCAAACAGTTCCCTCATGTTCCCCTGGTGAGCTGTATCCTCTGCTTCTTTAGCAAGTTTATCAACAAATTCCTTCTTGGCCCTCTTGATGCTTTTCTTAACTTCCTTATTTGCATCTGCATACTCCTTCTGGGCCTTGTTTTTCTGTGCTCGGGTGCTGCTGTTATTCACTTCTGATTTCTTTCTTTTCCTTTCTTCTATTTTACTCAGCGTGCCTGCTGTCATCCATTCTTTGTGTGCCTGTTTCCTGTTTCCTAGCACTTCTTGGCATGTTGACTGGACTGTTTCTTTCATGTTTTGCCACTTCCCTTCGGTGGTTTCATCTTCAAGTATTTCTTGTAGGACTTGGAACTTATTGAATAGTGAGATTTTGAATTCTTCCTTTTTGGCTTGGTCCTTCAGGAGGGAGGTATTGTACCGAGTCCTGTATGCTGTTTGCTCGGTATAATGTCACTTTCGTTTTAATTTCATCCTGGCCACAAGAAGATGGTGATCTGAGGCAACATCAGCTCCCCTCTTTACACGTACGTCTTGGAGAGATCGCCTGAATTTTTTACAAATACATACATGGTCTATTTGGTTCATCGTTCTCATGTCCGGTGAGACCCATGTAGCTTTGTGAATCCTCTTGTGCTGGAAAATACTCCCCCCTATGACCAGGTCTGCTGTGGCACATAGGTCCGCAAACCTCTCACCATTGTCATTCATCTCGCCTATCCCTTGCTGTCCCATAACCTCTTCGTACCCTGTGTTGCTATTGCCGATCTTGGCATTAAAGTCTCCCATGAGGATGACGATGTTCCTCCGTGGGCGAACCTGGACTATGGTCATTACTCTATTGTAGAATTCTTCTTTGTCTCCTTCATCACTTTCATTAGTTGGTGCGTAGCATTGTATAACATCTAGGTTGATGCTACGTTTCTTTGTTCGAAAGGTTGCTAAAAGAATTCTAGGTCCATGGGCCTCCCATCCAATGAGTGCTCCTTGTGCTGCCCTTGATAGCATCATAGCAACACCCAGGGTATGTGGGGCATCGTCTTCTTCGTGTCCCGAAAATAACACTATCTCTCCTGAGATTAATCTCTTCTGTCCCCATCCAGTCCATCTTGCTTCACTAATTCCGAGAATGGTGAGCTTATAGTTCCTCATCTCAGCGCCTATTTGTGCAGCTTTACCAGCCTCGTACATGGTGCGGACATACCAAGCTCCAATGACGGTGGTAGTCCTGGTAGAAATGATGGTTGTCTGCCTAATAGCTTCCAGGTTTTGGCTTTCACTATTAGGCGTCATATTTTCCTCCTCAAGGAATCCATCCTCTCCCAGGACTGAAATGTCGTTTGTTACTCTTTTCGGTGTTTTTGTAACTATGATTTTTTACATGGCAGGGTTGTTGGCCTTGCGCACAACCACTTGGGGGGTTGCCCCTCACAGCTCAATGGGTAGCTGCCTTTGTTCGGGTTAGGTCCCTAGCCTTTGTGGATCCCTCCACTTCCTACAAGGCAGTAGGGCTGATTTTGGTCCACCCCGGGTATTTTATTTCCCCGGTACCCTCAATATCTGGTGGGCTTTCCCCTGTCCGCCGGCTGGGGGAGGCGCTCGATAGAAGATCAGCATCTCCCACGAGCTCCCACCCACCTACCCCCCCCCCAAATATTAAAAATCAGCCAGTGACGCCATTAGTGCCTGATGGTTTCACTCTGTCCCAATCCAGGCAACACGCTGACCTTTGTGGACATGACCAAGTGGTGGACCATACAGGGCATCATCAACGGCACATTTGCGGTGGACACCTTCTTCTTGCTGAGGTAACTGGCCACTGGACGACCGACTCTGATGGACATTGGACTAGACACAAAACATATCATTAAACACCTAAACATGTCATTAAACACCAAAATATATCAATAAACTCCAAAATATATCATTAAACACCAAAACATATCATTAAACGCCAAAAAACATCATTAAACAACAATACATATCATTTTTTTTTAAATTATGAAAATGATGACTCTTATGACGCATTCCATATTATGGGTGTCAAACTGTACTTGGGAACGATTGAAGGAAGTGGGATTAAATCATATGTCTATTTCAAAGTTGGTTTGTTTGTCTGTCTCCAGCGGTTGTCTGGTCTCATTCCTGTTCCTTCGAGAAGTCAACAAAACAGGCGGACTCAAGGCAACACAAGTCATTATGTACTACACCCACAGGTTGCTCAGGTAAGACAGGTATTGCTATAATTGGTTACTCGGATAAGTCAGAATTTGTAACATATTACCCTGACCAGTAATTTAGGTAACCGGAGTAACTGCTTTCGTATGCCCTTGACCCTTATCATCCCGTTTTCCCTTCAAAACTATCACTTCGTGTGCCCTTCAGAACTGTTAAAATGTATACCACCATTGGCAATAATAACTGGTGATGCCCTTCAAATTTATCACTATGTATGCCCTTCACATTGTCCCTACGTATGCCCTCCAGGTTGACCCCGCTCTATGCCCTTCACATTGTCCCTACGTATGCCCTCCAGGTTGACCCCGCTCTATGCCCTTGCCATCCTGTTCTACACGGGCATCACGCCCTACCTAGAGACTGGACCGTTCGCCGTGCCCAACAACGACAGGGATGTTATCTGCCGAGACGTTTGGTGGTGGAACCTCCTCTACATCAGCAACCTACGTAACGACGGATATTTCGTAAGCACTCAGTACAATAGGGGCACTAAATATATAGGAATATATAGGATATTTCGTAAGAACTCAGTACAATAGGGGCACTAAATACTTAGGAAGTCATTGGGAAGTTTGTAAGTCACATTTGCGGATTGTTTTAAAGTGCTCGGTACTTTAGCCCCATGTAGGCTGTCAATATCAAAGTTCAAACAAACATCGATTATCTATTTGTATCGCATTGTTTAAAAATATTTCCCTTAAAATATTTATATCACAGAAGTTTAGACATAAAAAGCGTGTTTTTTTTCTTCATTTTCAAGTCATACATGTCATAATAACTGCATGTCACTTATAAACGACATCAGACACATTGGTAAATGACACATATCAAGTGTAGATGACATCAATGCCACATTCTGTCATTTCAGTGCCTGCAGTGGTCCTGGTACATCCCAAATGACATGCAATTTTATTTCTTGGCTCCACTGGTCCTCATACCTATAGCCCTGGGGTAAGTCTTGCTCCGATGGTCCTCATACCTATAGCCCTGGGGTAAGTCTTGCTCCGATGGTCCTCATACCTATAGCCCTGGGGTAAGTCTTGCTCCGATGGTCCTCATACCTATAGCCCTGGGGTAAGTCTTGCTCCGTTGGTCCTCATACCTATAGCCCTGGGGTAAGTCTTGCTCCGATGGTCCTCATACCTATAGCCCTGGGGTAAGTCTTGCTCCGATGGTCCTCATACCTATAGCCCTGGGGTAAGTCTTGCTCCGATGGTCCTCATACCTATAGCCCTGGGGTAAGTCTTGCTCCGATGGTCCTCATACCTATAGCCCTGGGGTAAGTCTTGCTCCGATGGTCCTCATACCTATAGCCCTGGGGTAAGTCTTGCTCCGATGGTCCTCATACCTATAGCCCTGGGGTAAGTCTTGCTCCGATGGTCCTCATACCTATAGCCCTGGGGTAAGTCTTGCTCCGATGGTCCTCATACCTATAGCCCTGGGGTAAGTCTTGCTCCGATGGTCCTCATACCTATAGCCCTGGGGTAAGTCTTGCTCCGATGGTCCTCATACCTATAGCCCTGGGGTAAGTCTTGCTCCGATGGTCCTCATACCTATAGCCCTGGGGTAAGTCTTGCTCCGATGGTCCTCATACCTATAGCCCTGGGGTAAGTCTTGCTCCGATGGTCCTCATACCTATAGCCCTGGGGTAAGTCTTGCTCCGGTGGTCCTCATACCTATAGCCCTGGGGTAAGTCTTGCTCCGGTGGTCCTCATACCTATAGCCCTGGGGTAAGTCTTGCTCCGATGGTCCTCATACCTATAGCCCTGGGGTAAGTCTTGCTCCGATGGTCCTCATACCTATAGCCCTGGGGTAAGTCTTGCTCCGATGGTCCTCATACCTATAGCCCTGGGGTAAGTCTTGCTCCGATGGTCCTCATACCTATAGCCCTGGGGTAAGTCTTGCTCCGATGGTTCTGTTTTATCAAATCATACATTAAATTTTATCAGAAAATTTCTAGAGGCTGCAATATGCACAAGCGAATAACTTCAACCAAAACGATTAAAGCAGCAGTCCGTGTTTCGATTAAAGCAGCAGTCCGTGTTTCGATTAGAGCAGCAGTCCGTGTTTCGATTAAAGCAGCAGTCCGTGTTTCGCTTCAATGTTTTTATAATCAACATTTTTTTTAAAAATTCAAATATTAGAATTCTATCCCGGATATCAAAAACTGACTCCACCATTTCGGTAGACCTACATCTTACCAAGGGACGACAGTGTCATATATACATTAACATGGCGCTATTTGTTTCTTTTGTGCAAAGTTTATCCAGCGCTCTCCATCTATGACGTATTCAATAAGTGACTAATAGTGGTGATGATCCAATAAAACTCTAACGTTTTGAGGACGACAAAGTGGAAAAGCTCAATTAAATAATTAAATAAATAAATAGGATTTTTTTTAAACTTCATTTATTAACTTGCAGCAATGGCTGACGTCTTGCATTAAATATCTACGCATGGTATATCTCCAAACAAGCTACTTATTGTTGACGTAATCCATGCTCACGTGACTTGTTGCAGCTATCAGTACCTGGGTCTGCTAGTGGCACTGCTGCAGTTGGCCTGTCACTTGGTGACCTTCACCGTGTTGGAGGAGAAGTACAACTCCAGCCTGTTCAGGTCTGTGCTTACACTTAACGTAGGATAATATGGGTGTACACTTCCGTTGGGGTAATTTAATGTGGGTGTACACTTCCGTTGGGGTAATTTAATGTGGGTGTACACTGCCGTTGGGGTAATTTAATGTGGTTTTACACTTCCGTGGGGTAATATGTGTATGAGTGGTACACAGAAAAGTAAAACCCCAGCTTATTCAGGTCTGTGCTTATACTAAACAAATAATGTGTTCATGCGGTTTTGCATTCCGTTGTGGTAATTTGTGTATGAAGAGAATACATCATAACATCGTTGTTCATCACAAGTATACATTTAGTGAAGATGTTCAATAATAAAAGCCTTTTATGTGAATTTTTATGTGAACTATACAGCAGCTTTCGCTTATAGAAGATCCAGTTTGTGCATAGTTTTACAATATTATGTCACATAAACATAATCTATTGGCCCATAATCCTACAGCTGTATATAAACATAATCTATTGGCCCATAATCCTATAGCTGTATATAAACATAATCTATTGGCCCATAATCCTATAGATGTATATAAACATAATCTATTGGCCCATAATCCTACAGCTGTATATAAACATAATCTATTTTACCCCACAAACCTACAGCTGTATATCATTTATTACATCACATTATTTTCCACAGAAACCCTGGGTATTATTTTTCCAACATCTACATCAAGCCATGGACCCGCGTGGGGCCCTATGCCCTAGGGCTCATACTGGGCTTCATGCTCTTCAAGACCAAGAGCAAGGCCAGGCTTCATAAGGTAGACTTTTGAAACTGTCACTTCAGCCTTTATAGGTAGACTTGACAACTATCACTTCAGCCTTTATATGTAGACTTGACAACTATCACTTCAGCTTTATAGGTAGACTTTTGACAAACTATCACTTCAGTCTTTATAGGTAGACTTGACAACTGTCACTTCAGCTTTATAGGTAGACTTTTGACAACTATCACTTCAGCACGTAAAGGTAGACTTTTGACAACTGTCACTTCAGCCTTTATTGATAGACTTTGACATCTGTCAATTCAGCCTTTATAGTTAGACTTTTGACAACTGTCACTTCAGTCTTTATAGGTAGACTTTTGACAACTATCACTTCAGCACCTATAGGTAGACTTTTAACAACTGTCTAGTCACTTCAGTCTTGGTAGTCTTTTGACAACTGTCATCTGTTAGTTCAGCGTAGTCTATTGTATTAACGATCGGGGTGTGTACTTTGGTGAGATTTTTGGAGATGTCATTGTCATGAGGTCGGAATGCCATTAGATGACGGATGTCATGAAACAGAGATATGATAAGGATGTCATTAGATGACGGATGTCATGAAACAGAGATATGACAAGGATGTCATTATTTGAAGTATGTCATGAAACAGAGATATGATAAGGATGACATTAGATGACAAATGTCATGAAACAGAGATATGACAAGGATGTCATTATATGACGGATGTCATGAAACAGAGATATGATGAGGATGGCAGGACCATACACTTTAAGTGCCCAAATGTTGTGTGTTCCAAAAGTGAACATTTCTGAGATTACATAAATCTTGAATGTCCTTAACTTCACAAATGTCTCCTGTTACGAAAGTCGCGAACGGTTGTATATCCTGGAAGTAACCAACAGTTAAGTCGTAAAAAGCCCAAAATTTTCTATGTCTTGAAAGTGTCCTAAATTTGGATGTCCTGAAAGTGCCCTAACTTTGTATGTCCTGAAAGTGCCCTAACTTTGTATGTCCTGAAAGTGCCTTAACTTTGTATGTCCTGGAATTCCCCTAAACTTTTGTATGTTCTGAAAGGGCCCTAACTTTGTACGTCCTGAAAGAGCCCTAACTTTGTATGTCCGGAAAGTGCCCTAACTTTGTATGTCCTGAAAGTGCCCAAACTTTGTATGTCCTGAATATGGCCTAACTTTGTATGTCCTGAAAGTGCCCTAACTTTGTACGTCTTGAAAGTGCCCTAACTTTATATGTCCTGAAAGTGCCCTAACTTTGTACGTCTTGAAAGTGCCCTAACTTTATATGTCCTGAAAGTGCCCTAACTTTGTACGTCCTGAAAGCGCCCTAACTTTATATGTCCTGAAAGTGCCCTAACTTTATGTGTCCTGAAAGTGCCTTAACTTTGTATGTCCTGAAAGTGCCCTAACTTTGTACGTCTTGAAAGTGCCCTAACTTTGTGCGTCATGAAAGTGCCCTAACTTTGTATTTCTGTAAAGGGTCCTAAATGTGTATGTCCCGTTGGCCATTCTATTAATGGTAATTGCCATGTGTGAAGTACAACTTTCCTAATTGTAATTGACTGTTGACGTAAATTTATTTTTTTCAAATTCCAATTAAAATATTTTCCATTTCGTCCAGATCCTGGTGACCTTTGGGTGGATAATATCCATAGGCGGAGCCCTCACCCTCGTCTACATCACCCACGACTACATGAAACATGGGGTGACGTCACTATCATGGGGGGACAACTCCATAAACGCCTACGAGATCCTCCGGAGTCCAATGTGGGGAATATGTATAGGCTGGGTTATCTTCGCCTGTGCCTCGGGCTATGGAGGTAACTGTTTGAGATCCCCTGACGGGGCGGAACTAAAGTATAGGCTGGGTCTTCTTTGTCTGCCCCAGGGGGTATGGAGGTAAATGCATAAAATAAAAACAGGGTATTAGTAGGCCTGACAGGACGTAACACAACAGCGAACGTTTCGGCAAAGAGCCTTCTTCAACGGACAAATAGTACACAAATGAAACGAATAAAACGAAATAATAGAAAAAAACACTTAGCTGCGGTGAAATCCAAGTAGTCCAGTAGAGATAAAGCAAGGAGAGAAAAGTAAGAGCTTAAATAGGAAAGGAAAGGGTGGGTGTGGCCAATCAATCAGCTTGTCAGTGCGAACACAACGTTGATCCCATGTGGTGTAAGAGTCCCATATTCATGGATTAGTCTATTCTCCAGACTGACCCGGCCGGGTGTGTTTGTACAAGAAACCAAGGCGGTGACAGACATGTCATCGACGCCCATGTGGTCCCGTCCATTGAAGTGTCGGGAGACAGGACACTGTTTGTCTTGTTTAATGGCACGTACATGTTCCGCGATACGGCAAGAGAGTAACCTCCCCGTTTCACCAATGTACTTCAAAGGACAGCGCTTACACACAATGGTGTAGACCACATTGCGGCTGGTACAAAGATAGCCATTCCTAATCTTGAATGTCCCCTTAGGGAAGACAATCTGGTCCGTCTGGGTAACAAAGGGACATGTCTTGCAGCGATTACGACCACATGGCTTAGTGCCCAGATGGGAGGACGGAATAAGCAGACGGCTACGAACCAATAGGTCTCGCAGATTTTTGTCCCTCCTGAATACAATGAGGGGTGGGGTGGAAAATATGTTGTTTGTCTCAGGGTCCGCGAGGAGGATGGTGCGGTTTTTCACAAATATTTCCTTTGCTCTGATGTTGTATGGAGGTAACTGTTTAAGATCCGCTTACGGGACTTAAGTATAGGCCGGGTCATCTTTGCTTGCACCTTGTGGTATGGAGGTGACTGTTTAAGATCCCCTCACGGGACTAAAGTATAGGCTGGGCCATCTTTGCTTGCACTCCGGGGTATAAAGGTAACTATGTGAGATCCTTTCCCTGAGATAACTAAGGTATTCAAAGGGCAATACTCGTTTTCGCTTTTGGGGATAGCTAATGTGGTTAACTGAGGTCAACTGTGGTCAAATCGGGCGATGGCCATGGTCAAATCGGGCGATGGCCATGGTTATAATCGTAATGTTAGATTATTTTTATTTTATTTTTTTATTGCGGATGTTACAATTTCGATTTCAATGTTCTGATTAATTTTTTATCAAAATCTTTCTTCCTGTGTTTGTTATGGGGGTTGGGGGAGGGGTGGTGTCCCTAAATGACGTCACGCAGCGGAGTTGAGTGAGGGGGCGGGATAACACATTTGTGGCGATGTGTTACGAGATGGTGAGGGTGTACATTAAGAGCTGTGGCGTCACATCAATAAGTTCAACATTAAATAAAAGTTCCCCTTAAAGATTGTATTGCTTACAACTTATTTAATGACGTTTTACATGGCTTCACGCCTGTTGTGATATTAGAGAGCACTTAACTAAATACATTTAATTGACAATAAAGGGATTTGAATCATTCTCATTTTCAAATATGAAATACGGCTTTTATGGAAAAGGGGGGGGGGACTTTGTGGCGTCATATTGGAAAAAAAAAGGGGGGGGGCTATCTTTTTGTGACGACGTGTGAAGAGGGGAAATGAAAAATCGTCCAAAATCGCGTGACGTCATTTATAGACGGCCCCTATGTTAAAATAAGTGTGCCTATAAGTAATACATCTCAACTACCATTAGTCTACAGCTTAGCTCCGCTGATAAGCAACACGCCATTCAGGCAAAGACATTGTCTTAAACTGTACACCTGATGTTGCCAGGTTTCATCAACTCTTTCCTGTCCTGGCAAGCGTGGATCCCACTGTCCCGACTGACCTTTGGAACGTACCTGACCCACCTGATGGTCATCATGTACTTCAACGGAAACGAAAAGACGGTGGCTTATTTAAGCTACCAAAGTATTGTAAGTACTCGGTGGCTTATTTTAGCTACCAAAGTATTGTAAGTACTCGGTGGCTTATTTTAGCTACCAAAGTATTGTAAGTACTCGGTGGCTTATTTTAGCTACCAAAGTATTGTAAGTACTCGGTGGCTTATTTCAGCTACCAAAGTATTGTAAGTACTCGATGGGTTATTTCAGCTACCAAAGTATTGTAAGTACTCGATGGGTTATTTCAGCTACCAAAGTATTGTAAGTACTCGGTGGCTTATTTCAGCTACCAGAGTATTGTAAGTACTCTATGGGTTATTTCGGCGACCATAGTATTGTAAGTACTCGGTGGCTTATTTCAGCTACCAGAGTATTGTAAGTACTCGGTGGCTTATTTCAGCTACCAAAGTATTGTAAGTACTCGATGGGTTATTTCAGCTACCAAAGTATTGTAAGTACTCGGTGGCTTATTTCAGCTACCAAAGTATTGTAAGTACTCGATGGGTTATTTCAGCTACCAAAGTATTGTAAGTACTCGGTGGCTTATTTCAGCTACCAAAGTATTGTAAGTACTCGGTGGCTTATTTCAGCTACCAGAGTATTGTAAGTACTCTATGGGTTATTTCGGCGACCAAAGTATTGTAAGTACTCGGTGGCTTATTTCAGCTACCAGAGTATTGTAAGTACTCGATGGGTTATTTCAGCTACCAAAGTATTGTAAGTACTCGGTGGCTTATTTCAGCTACCAAAGTATTGTAAGTACTCGGTGGCTTATTTCAGCTACCAGAGTATTGTAAGTACTCTATGGGTTATTTCGGCGACCAAAGTATTGTAAGTACTCGGTGGCTTATTTCAGCTACCAGAGTATTGTAAGTACTCGGTGGCTTATTTCAGCTACCAAAGTATTGTAAGTACTCGATGGGTTATTTCAGCTACCAAAGTATTGTAAGTACTCGGTGGCTTATTTCAGCTACCAAAGTATTGTAAGTACTCGATGGGTTATTTCAGCTACCAAAGTATTGTAAGTACTCGGTGGCTTATTTCAGCTACCAAAGTATTGTAAGTACTCGGTGGCTTATTTCAGCTACCAGAGTATTGTAAGTACTCTATGGGTTATTTCGGCGACCAAAGTATTGTAAGTACTCGGTGGCTTATTTCAGCTACCAGAGTATTGTAAGTACTCGGTGGCTTATTTCAGCTACCAAAGTATTGTAAGTACTCGATGGGTTATTTCAGCTACCAAAGTATTGTAAGTACTCGGTGGCTTATTTCAGATATCAGTTACCCCCTTCTTCTCCCCCAAAAGTGTTCCACTTATTGTTATGATACACTTGACACCCTAATGGAAGCGATCGTGAAGTTGACCACTGTTCAAAACTTTCAGTCACGGTTTGGTCAGTTCTTAAAACACGAACAGGTCGGTCTTGCAAGGTTTTTTGTTTTGAAGATGTTAGACTGTGGCTCAATGTTAGCATGTTTGGTGTGTTGGTAAGGTTTGTTGTTTGTTTAGCACTTCTGTGACTACATCTTGTGTGTTTGTGTCACAGATACAACGGTACCTGACTACCTTTGTTGTGTCTAGTCCCCTAACTACATCTTGTTTGTCTCACAGATAAAACTGTACCTCACGACCTTTATTGTGTCCTACGCCCTGTCCCTGGTTCTCTCGCTGCTCATCGAGACGCCGGTTAGAAACCTGACCAAGCCGTCAGCAAAGCGCAGGACACCGGGGAAGCCCGCCCCAGACACCACGCCAGGGCCCCCTCAGCCAGATCAACCAGAGCAGCGCCCGCCCGGGACCCCAAGACCGAGGGTCCTTCCCATCCACAGACTGGAGGGCGGGGCTGACGGGGACGGTGTGGACGCTGGCGGGAATTTTGAACTGAAGACCTTGAATTTCCACAAACCTACCGGCAGAGGCGTGTACAATCGGGGGTTCCTGTCTGACAACCCCTATGACGACATCGCCAGTCCAGAGCACCATCCAGCATCCTTCAGACGCTGGCAAATTTGACACATCAACGGATTCCTTTGTGTTGGCAGAAATCAGCATGTCACATCTGTCATGTATTCATGATTTGAGCAGAGCCATGTTTCTGACGATTATTAAAGTTTAATTTATATTTTTTAATTGACACAGTTTGTTTGTGCTTCACTTATCATATTTGTAGAACCTACCTAACATTCGTAAAATGTGCAAAGCTGGACACACGCTGTTTTTTTTTATATCGTCTGCTGAAGGAGAACTTTGCCCTTAGTCAAACCGTCTTTTCATGTCTGCCATTATTTTTTTTAAAAACCAAACATGTTTTGTTCCATTACTTTACGCAATTTGGATCACACCCACCGTTCTCGCCACACACACACACATCCACAGGTAACAAAAACTGACGTATATGTAAACAAAATGAATTTCAACACATTATAATACTCATGTAATATAATTCTTCAGACAATTTATTTTTATTGATGGACAACAATAACAAATTATCAGCTTTAAAAGAAGACCGTGAGAAACCTATATAAGTATATTCTTATTAGAGTTGACAGATCGTGTCAGACATGAATGTGTACCATCTCATTAGAGTAAACAGATCATCCACAAAAAAGCTACCAGTGGTTAGAAAACCTAACATTTGGGAAACACTGACTTTAGGAAACATAAACACAAGGGAACAAATCCACATAAACAGCAGGTAACTAAACCACAACGAAACATAACCGTCAATACAAGGAACATACCAACGGAACATACCCCCAGGGATCATAACCAGGAGTGACGGTTACAATATGAGAACATAACTGTGCAGGGAACATACTCCTCCGTGCTTACAACTGCCTGGAAGCATATAATCTCAATCTAAAGTCCGTCTAGCTCTAGATGAAGAGTCTAGTTGCCTAGCAACACAAACATTGGCCTACAACAGATGAGATCTGAAAACTATGCTCACAACTGAGGCGGGGGAAACAACGGCGGTTCTGAACAATTTCTTTCACAATATTTAATTATTTTAATTTAATGTTTCTGATTGTCAACCAAGTTCAACAAGGCATTCATAGCTGCACCAAGTTGCACTGGCCGCACCAAGATACACTGGCCGCACCTAGTTGCACTGGCCGCACCAAGATGCACTGGCCGCACCAAGTTGCACTGTCCCCACCGAGTAACACTGGCTGCTTCAAGTAACACTAGCTGCACTTAGTTCCTCTATGTACACAACAGTAGATATAGATTAAATATCTGTGTCAACTTTGTTTACTTTTGACGTCATTTAACCCCCCCCCCACCCACCCATATCCCAAACCATTTTTTTCCATCAACGTTTATTTCTACCTTTTTGAAAGGCCGTAAGTCCTTGCAAGAGTGACTGGACACATGAGGAGTGTCCACACAGTGGACACAATGACCTTGGTCTACTACACACCACTCCCTACTATGGGAGTTGGCATAGTTTTGATATGTGAGGAGAAAGGTCAAGTTTTTGAGTTCACGATCTAACACAACAAACACTTGGCAACAATCAAATACAACCGAAATGCCAACTTGCGATACTACTTCCTGTGTTAAGAGAATTCTTATAATATATTACAAAAGTATTTAACCCGAAATTAATTTTAAAATGTTGGTTCTCGCATGACCTGATAGGACAATGATAGATACCCCAGGATGTGATAGGACAATGATAGGTACCCCAGGATGTGATAGGACAATGATAGGTACCCCAGGATGTGATAGGACAATGATAGGTACCCCAGGATGTGATAGGACAATGATAGATACCCCAGGATGTGATAGGACAATGATAGGTACCCCAGGATATGATAGGACAATGATAGGTACCCCAGGATATGATAGGACAATGATAGATACCCCAGGATGTGATAGGACAATGATAGATACCCCAGGATATGATAGGACAATGATAGGTACCCCATGATGTGATAGGACAATGATAGGTACCCCAGGATGTGATAGGACAATGATAGGTACCCCAGGATGTGATAGGACAATGATAAATACCCCAGGATGTGATAGGACAATGATAGATACCCCAGGATGTGATAGGACAATGATAGGTACCCCAGGATGTGATAGGACAATGATAGATACCCCAGGATATGATAGGACAATGATAGGTACCCCAGGATGTGATAGGACAATGATAGGTACCCCAGGATGTGATAGGACAATGATAGATACCCCAGGATGTGATAGGACAATGATAGGTACCCCAGGATGTGATAGGACAATGATAGATACCCCAGGATATGATAGGACAATGATAGGTACCCCAGGATGTGATAGGACAATGATAGGTACCCCAGGATGTGATAGGACAGTGATAGGTACCCCAGGATATGATAGGACAATGATAGGTACCCCAGGATGTGATAGGACAGTGATAGGTACCCCTGGATGTGATAGGACAATGATAGACACCAATGATATGATAGGACAATGATAGACACCAATGATATGATAGGACAATGATAGACACCTATGATCTGATGTCATTCAATATGTTATCTCTCCTATTCAACCCCACCCCCACCCTTAAAATTTACTTTTACAAAGACATTTTTAAAAATACATTTGAATGGTGATTCAGTAAATGTAAACTTTTCTATTGATAGAATTGATAAAATATGTCCTTTAATATTACATGTCTGTAGCAAAGTTTGATTCTAAAAATATATATTTTATACATGATGTCATAATTTTTTTATATAAAGATAAATAATGTGTAAATAATCCATCAACGATATCATGAAAGACAAAGCTACATATAAATACTATTTGATACATAAGACAGTTTTCAACGTTCCACCCAAGGTGACATCAAGGCAATGATCTAAATGTGTCCATGAAAAGGTTGTAACTAACACTTTGTCGACATTAAATTGATAGATCTCAAGAGCCAACCTTCAGAAGAATTATTTTCTTTTCTAAAGATTCAATAGAATATTTTTATATCAAAATCTTGTGAATCACCAGAGGAGTTAATGCTCCACTTCCTTTCATGCAATTAGTTTTACACGTGTGACTGTCCAGTTGAAAACTCCCTGTGTAATATACATGAAATGCTCACTGATTGGAGCTGATTAAAATAACTGTACAGTTTATATACAATGGAAGACTTACCCTACAGGTATTAACCTGATAACTGTACAGTTTAATTACAATGGAAGACTTACCCTACAGGTATTAACCTAATATCTGTACAGTTTAATTACAATGGAAAACTTATCCAAAAGTATTAACCTAATATCTGTACAATTTAATTACAATGGGAAACTTATCCAAAAGTGTTAACCTAATATCTGTACAGTTTAATTACAATGGGAAACTTATCCAAAAGTGTTAACCTAATATCTGTACAGTTTAATTACAATGGGAAACTTATCCAAAAGTGTTAACCTAATAACTTTACAGTTTAATTACAATTGGAAACTTATCCAAAAGTATTAACCTAATATCTGTACAATTTAATTACAATGGAAGACGTACCCTACAGGTATTAACCTAATATCTGTACAGTTTAATTACAATGGGAAACTTATCCAAAAGTATTAAAATACATGTAATATCTGTACCAATTAAATACAATGTCAGACACCTTCAAACAATTTTGTTTTCCATGCTGTTACCAATAAAATGATTATTACCAATATTGACATGTTTTGAGAAATTAATTATAAAACAATAATTTAAATCCTTTTAATTCCTTAGCTCAATAAAGAAAGCGGGAAAATGGATTATATTATTTTTTGTTGACCTAAAATTTATCATTTAAAAGTAGAGCTTTTTCATTTTTCAGACTATCAATTAACTTTACACTTGTGATAACAAAACAAAAAACAAAATTTAATAGAAAAGAAGAATATGATTAGCTTTTACATTTAAAAAAGTACAATATGATCATATTTATCATCCTTGTGGTACACAGACTTAAGGAATCGCTAAAAATATCATAATGTTAAATATTACATTATAAAGACATTGTAATTAGCAAAATAAATAAACAAGAAGCAAAGCCTCAGAAAAAAAAATATTTTTACAGTTGTTCAAATAACTGAGCAGGAAAAATACAACAGTGAAAAAATAATTTGCAAATAAATTGATTGTTAAGTAAACTTTTGAACATTTAAGTTTAAGAGAGAATGAGTAAAAAGTAAATAACTGGCAATGTAAAAAATTAGTTTGTGCATTTTGTTAAAGGTAAACCCACGATGGAATGAACCAAATGAAACAATAAAACAAGTCACCTCCCTTTGCTCCTTCATTGACTACATTGGAATAAGAGAATCACTCTATTTGTAGAATCTCAAGAATGTATTACCCGTCAGAAGTTTTGTAAGCACAGGCAATTCCCGTTTCTGGATGTCAGACTGACCTTTTAAAAATTGAGCACAAAAACCCAAATCCCGGTACCCATTTTATCAATATTTAAAATATAATCTCAAAAGATGAGTAATCATACTTAGTTAAAGAAATTAGTTTAAAACAAACATAAGTGTACATATTGGTGTAGCTATATCTCAGAAAGGATGTAGGTATAAAAGTGTCATTTTCATCTTACATAATAACCCAATGTACAATAAAAGCATTTGAAATAAAACAGCTTTAAAGTAAAAGTGTAAAGCAAAAGTTGTGGGGAAATGTTACATTTAAAATTCTAGAAAACCCTATTACTGTAATCAGCCAAACAGAAAACTAAGTGAATTGTAAATTTGGGGAAAACATGTCTGAAATACACAATAAAAAATATCATCTAATGTATAGGAAGCACAGCTAAAAATCAGCCAGAAACAAATTTGTTTTTAAAAAATTCTTCTTAATAATGATGTGTCATGCAATCTTTGAGCTTCTACAATCCTCAATAAAATAACATACATAAACAATTGGTCACAAGTGGTCCAAATAAGACCATAATATATTGTACTCAGAATCACCACACAGGCCTAGGTCATATAGACATTTTAGTCAATAAATGTAAGTAAAACAACATGAACCTAACCCGCATTAATATCAAACTTAAGAGAAATGTAGACGAAATATTTGCTTCATCATGATGACTCCAAATATGAGAAGGGAAAAATTCATGAAATAAATGAATAAGGCTATTTAGTCTCTGACACATTAGAAAACCACACGGCAAAGGTCAGAATGACGCACAGCTAGAGATCAGAAGAAAAATAAGCAGAGATCTGTATAAAAGGTAAGTGAAGGAATTTAACAGAACTGTCCAGCCTCTAAGTAAAGCTTTCTCATGTTTTAAGGCACTGAACTCCTGATGGCATTGATGGAACAAACAATTTTGTTTACATTCTCATCAAACATCCAAGTTGTTTTGGAATGAATGGCTGTGTCAAATCCAACTTAATTTGTTTTTACATGGCTGTTTATTACAATAAGCAATCAAAAGGCCAAACTACACTTAAAAAATATCAAAATCATTTTCATTTTAAATTATTCAACTAAGTATAAAATGGTCAGAGAAAAAGATTAAGAAACAATTTGCTACACAACAAAGGATCTTCATAATGCTCAGTGCATGGCCCAATTTTTTTTAAACAAATCAATTCTTAAGTTAAAAATATATAAAAAACTATGTACCTCAATGTCAACTTTGTTTTCAAATGTTTACATCAGTGCAAACTTAAATGTTCGTAATGAAGAATATGATGCTTTACTTTTCAATTTATTATGCCATGTTTATGCAAAGATCCATCAAAATACACTAATAGTCCCATAAATATGTCAACATAATTTTTTTTAAATTAATATTTACTTAAATTCATGTGGTAAGGAATTGTTTTCTCTTTATTAATACTTTTTACTTTGTCATTAACTGTTAAATTTTTATAGTACTGTACTTATAGTACTTTACAGTGTATTTATATAAATTTTTTAATGTTCCGACTTACACTGAAATTCGGGTTACGACGTTTCTTAAAAACTGAACAACGTCGTAACCCGAAGAATCCCTGTTATTTCTTTTTTTATTTTCAATACATTATTTTAGCGCAAAAGGCTTTCTTTTACCCCTAAAATTCTGTTTAGAAATAAATTAAAAATTTTACAATTGAAAATTTTAAAATAAAGAAAACAGTTTATCAATCTCTTATTAACTTGTTGAGGTAAACATTATGTAAATTCGGGTCAGTAAAAAAATAATTGTCAAGGACATTACTGTCTTGTTCTGCCATGGGAACCAGAGACCAAGTTATCTAAAGAAGTGGAAAGCCTTTAATAGGTTGTGATGGTTAAAAAATCTAGCATGGAAATTAATCATCCAGCAACTGTATTGATATGTATTAAAACAGTCCAAAAATATAACTAATTGTTATAGTGATAACATTATCTAACATCAACTTTACATTTTAAAACAGCATCTCCTTGTCTACATCTTAAGGGCCCACGATCAATGCTCTGATGATCACGGCTCATACGACTCACGAGGCAGTAAAGTAATCAAAGACATGTGGCCTTTTAAAGGAGGCATACGCCGAGTTGGAAAATGTTATTCCTTTCTTAGTTAAGCTGCCGTTGGCTTCATGGACATGTCCAAAAAGGTGAAGGTGTGGCCTGATAAGATTAAAACAATTTTAAGTTTCAGAGCCAGATATAAAAATTTTACAACAAACTGGCTTTAAATTACTATCAAAACACTTTCAAATTTCAAATAAGGTTTTTTCAACCCAATTGTGGTATAAACTGGTACATGAAAATGAACACTCATGTACCTCTGGTTCGAAATAAGCAAAATAAAATGTATACTTCACAAGCTTAAATATCTATGTAAGACTAAAATGTCAACAAAGTATTATCTTTTTACAGTTCTGAGTGGCTGAAATAGGTGGTTAATTATTGTCTTATCTTACAAGCCTGAACATGTGTTGTTCCAATATTAAATGACACAGAGACCACAACATGTTACTTACTTGATTCTTATGAGAACTTCCTCTCTCAGATGTGGACAGCCCCAATGACTCCTTCCTGGGTGCTCCATACCACAGGTCTCACAAGTGGAGCTGGGCACCACCCGACGTATGGCGTGTGTCAATGCGGGAATTTTACGAGTGGACCAATCAGTGGCGAGATCGAGAATTCCATGTGGAGGAGTGTGGGTAATAAGGACGTCAGTTTTTGAAGGTATGTCTCGCCAGTGGGCTGCTATTTTTCGTGAGCTGCAGATGAATCCTCGTGCATTGGTCATCAGCCTAAAAGGTGTATAAGGTGCTCCATAGAAGTGGATGCCTTCGTAGATAAATGAAGAGTTGTAGAGGTAGGTAGCTGATATCAGGCGTTCTTGAACAGTTTGAATTTTTTTCCCATCCAGAGACATCTCGTGGTTGCCAGCTACAAAAAGTTTTATCTTATGTGGAAATCTATCAAAAAAGTCATTCATTAACTGCACGATCTCCTCAAAGTTGTCGGAGCGAAAGAACCCACCAGAAACTTTTGTCCAATCAAAATCACCTGAATGGACAAGAATATCCCCACAAGGAACTTCGTAAATACTTGAATAAGATCTCCGCAGGTTGCTTAGAAATACGCCACCTTTATGGAATGTATTATCGCTGGATTCCATGAGAGAATTTGATCTCCTTTCAAAGGCATCAATACCTTTCTCGTCAACGATCTGATTGGGGGTATCATTGCTGTTGCTTCTGCGTATAGAAATATTCCCACTGATAGGTCGAGGTGGCGTCAAAGCATTGTGTCCAAGATGTGTATCAGAGATGTGAACTATTCTCACCACCGTAGTTGAAGCTGTCGCCGCTGCCACATGGCCTACTCTGATAACATCCATTTTGCTTATCTTAAAAATTTCATCTGTAAATAACACACACAAAATATGAATGAATACTACAAACACTAACAGTGCCCTTCTTACATACATGAACATGTGGTAGGCCGAAACTTCAAACTAAAGACACTGAAGTATAACGATTTTAAAAAGGAACTAAAATTAAATGTAATCAAATTAATTTATTATTAATTATTTACTTTAGTTTTGAATATTAAAATTTAATAGTACAATTAAATTAAGAGTAGGCTTAAGACAATAAGATTAAGACTAAGGCTTAGACTACTAATAACTACTAAGAGTCTAAGAGACTATGAGTGAGAGTCCAAGAGCCTAAAAGGGTTTAAGTTTAGTTTATTAGGACAAAAATAATTTCATTAAAGACCGGAATCAGAATGCCAGAGGATGTAAGTACAATAGTGTAAGACAATAATTTATTTGCCTATTACTGTTACTATTAATTCTATTAATTTACTATTAAATTATTATTGTTATTATTATTTAGGGCTGCGGAAATTAACTATTTATTTCTCGATTGATCGTTAAAAAAATTTTAACGATTAAAAATTTTTTTAACGATTAATCGACCCACCACTTATAAATGTACTGGAAGTCAAAAAGTATAATATTTCGGCCTATAAATATAAACTAACTTTCGGACGATTACACTAACATTTTTGTTTTAAACTATTGACTGACGTGAATGTTCAAAATGTTGATAACGGTTATTGTGTCCATTGAGAGACATCATTTGCCTACCATGCAATGTTCCCTATAAGTCTAAGCTTCGTTGCTCAGTGTGCAAAGTTTTAAAAAAACCTGTGTGCAAAGTTGCACAACGCCCATTTTTTGTGCAATATTTTACAAAATTTGCTGCGCTGTGATTCTAAATTCCTGCGTGGCGTCTGTCAAATATCTGCGCAGCGGCGCTGCTGAAAGGGAACATTGCTACCATGATTCTAACACTTCGCTTACATATCACTTGCAAACCAAACATCCACTACAGTATCAGAAACTTCAGCTGAGACAATCTAAAGCTATGTGAACAATTGTTCAGCTCGGCTGATTATATTGTCTATAAGACCAACTCATCCCTTGACCCAAAGAATGTCAATACACTTGTCTGTTTGCGTTGTTGGTTAAAAGATGCCATATAAAGAAGACATTCCAGTGTTATTTCGGTTTTCGACAAGTACGTTTAATAAATGTTACTTATGACACCATAAATGTCAATTTTTGGCTTTAATCGAAATTAACCATTATTAATTTTTCAAAAGTTAACGATTAAATTTAAGTTAATATTTAACAGCCCCATTATTATTATTATTATATTATGGAAGTGTCTATTGGTACCAATGCCAATAGCTTGAAGAGAGTTATTGTTAAGTACATGTAGAAGTATAACATGGACACAGGGTATGTATGAGCCTTACAAGACATACCATGTTTGCATGTTACCATCTACTTATCTATAAGCCTGATTGCAGTCTCACCCACATTTAGAGAGCTATTGGTAGTTGAGTACCAATAGCCGCAGCCGAGCTATTGGTAGTCAGCCAATCAAATGTAACTAACACCGGAACTTTCGAAACCTGCCATATAAGATAAAAATAATCATTTATAATCAAGCTTCTCTGGTCTCATGGTAGTGTATGGGATTGTTGTGGTGTGGGTATTGGGTTCGAGTTTCGGTTGTGCATCTTTTTTTTCCCTCCCATTTGTCTTTTCAAACTCAATCAGGTATTAGGTTACTGGTTTCAATTACTTTCAATGATCTATAATTTTTAATAATGAGGTTAGAGTTAGGGTTTAGGGTTAGGGTTTAGGGTTGGGGTTTAGGGTTAGGGTTTAGTGTTGGGGTTTAGGGTTAATAATGAGGTTAGAGTTAGGGTTTAGGGTTAGGGTTTAGGGTTCCTTACATTAATTAAATTAGGTAATCATGGAGTATAATGTTCAGAAGTATTATACATATTGATCTGTTACTTAAATTTTAAATTGAGGTTCTCAAATTATCTAAATATTTACTTAGAGATGATAAAATCTATACTATACTAATAAAAGGCTCACTCATCCCTAATTCTCCAACTTCCCGAGTCTGTAGAAGCCTGAATTAGGATACCGGAAGTCGTTTCTTCGTCTGTCTTAAGTTTTTTCATGAATGATCCTGTGGGCCTGGGAGGCCCCAAGGCCAATCCCGTGCCGTAGTACAGACAATGACGAAGCATAAGCAAGGAACCAATGGACTATTTAGTTTATTTTGAACCTTCACTTGTTAGTGACATGCTAAAAAAATATGCTATTCAAATATGAAAATCAGCGAAAAAATAGAGTACCAATGCCAATAGCCTACCACCTAAAAAATTGGTAGTTGAGTACCAATAGCTCTCTACAAGCAATTGGTAGCTGAGTACCAATAGTCATAGCCTTATATTATAACTTATATCATATATATGATCTAATAATATTCATTGATTGTTTCAATGTTTTGTTACCAATCAACTAATACAAAATCGGAGTGGTTATCCCCAGAATTCTGCGAATGATTTTCAACGTTATTCCGAGAATTCTGTGGCTATTCAAACCCAGGGTCTGTATACTTTAAAAAGCTCAAATTCCATTACCTCTTCCTGGCCGCATGGTAGTGTAAAGGACAGTTGATGTTGTGGTACAGGGTTCAATTTTTGCTTGTGGAAATATATTTTTTTTGTTTTTAATTTTTTTACAGGGTTCGATTTTTAGATGGGGAATCTTTTTTTAATTTTTCTTTTTAATTAAAAAAAAATATTCTATTTTAACCCTTTTGTTATTCCATAATATTTAAATGACTCACGTTCATCCCACTGCGACGCGACTTTGGTAGCGGCGCAATTGACATAATACTGCCGATATTGCTAACACTACTAATAATAATAGTACTAATACCCTATCCTATATTATAAATAAATATATTGGTCTATATTGTCCAATACGTCATGGACTGTAAAACCTTTATTACTACAGGTCTGGCCTAAGGGAATTGGAGGCCCTAGGCGAAGTGAATTTGGTGGCCCTAAATAAAATGTAATAGAAAAATAAAATAATAAATATGGGAAAATTCTTGTGTGAGGCCCCCATCAATGATGAAACTAATCGGAGGTCCTTGGCGGCTGCCTAGTTTTCCTATCCCTAAAGCCGGCCCTGATTACTATCACTACTACTAATAAAAGTACTATCTTCTTATCTTATCTATACAGACGCTCCTTCTATGCAGAAAATAATTGTGTCCACAGACAATGACAGATGACCTGTTGGCAAGTGATGCAGCGTTCACAGGCCACGGCTATGAGGGTTCCACGCATTACCCAGCCGCCTAACTAGTGTTAGGTACCCATTCGGAGCTGGGTGACTCAGGGACGCCACAGGCCCCGGGAACAAATCCTTGCCTTCACATAGATTCGAACCCGTGACCATCGGTATGCCAGTCGAGCACGCTGCCACTAGACCACCGTGTCCGCCTATCCTATATATATATATATATACTAGTGGAAAAGCCTGCTAGGGCTCACACACACGCATAGTTCGTGCGTTGTTTCGGTAATTGACGTTCTGTGCTAAAACAATGACGTCATATAATATTTTTTACAGCGAAATTGTTTAATCTATTTATAATAATTTTGCGCGCCTTTTTGCGCGCCTTTCAACGGGGAGACACACGTACAGGTAAGACGATTATGTATTAGATATATATATATCTGGAACAACAAAAAGCTGACCATCAGAACCAAAATTGCTGTGTACCGTGCATGTGTGCTAAGCACCCTCCTTTATGCCAGTGAATCCTGGACCCTAACTCCAGACAAGAAAAAAGATTGAGTGCTTTCCACATGCGCTGTCTCCAGCGCATCATGGGAATCACCTGGCAGGACCATGTCACCAACAATGAGGTGCTACAACAGGCAAAAATACAAAGCATGACAACTCTTCTCCGCCGGTGTCGGCTCAGGTGGTTGGGACATGTGCGCAGATTGGAGGATGGCAGAATCCCAAAGGACATCCTCTATTCTGAGCTAGCCAAAGGAAAGAGGACTACAGGCCGGCCTCACCTCCGTTACAAAAATGTCTGCAAGAGAGACCTCAAAGGCTAGAAGCAGGAGAAAGAAACCTGCAACAGGTCGTAGACGTAAATCGCCTTAAGAGGAAAAGGAGAGCAAATGAGCCAACCACAAATACTACCTTTCAGTGTCAGAAGTGCAGCAAAGACTGCCATTCGCAAGTGGGCTTGTACAGCCACAGCAGAAGCTGCAAAGCCATGCCATGCACGCAAATTCCACAGGAGCACAGAAAATTCCGTAATCTTACAAGACATAAGGAAGCCAACAACAACAACAACATATATATAAATATATCTATCTATGTGATAAATATATTGGCCTATATCATTTGTGATTTGATATATCCAATATGCAATGGACTATACCACTATACCACTGAGCTATATAATATATAAAAATAGCTCAGTGGACTGAACAGATTCTAAAATATAAACTTAAAATCAATATGAAAAACAATAAGGCTGGTACTGTTTTCTTATTCAGGTCAGATATAATCAACGTGAATTTAGTTGATATACAAAAATATACATGATATAATGATAAATAATGCTCAAAATTAACTTTGAGAATAGTTCACTGATTCACTGAATTCTCCCATCAACGTCGAGAGTCATTTACAGTATAATTTTACTTTACAGTACAGAATTCTGGGGATAACGTTCAACATTATTCACAGAATTCTGGGGATAACGCTTTCTATACAAAATACTGAATATTTTTTAATAAAAATTAAAATAATTAAATTAAAATTAAAGTATTAATTTGACTAAAATTTACTTTTACTTAAGTAACTTTAGTCAATTTATTTCCAAACTTCCAACTTCCAGTAAATTTAGTATTTAGACTTTAAGTGTCAGTAAAATTTAGATTTAGTAATACCTGCTTAATTTATCGTGTAATATTTTCGGTAAAATAATCAAGATGTTGAGCTTACATTGTTGAAGCTGATACAGTATCATACAGGCTGGTTCAGCCTATTAATATAACTATTGTTTTGTTTTCAGTAAAACGAAAGAATCAGTCACTTGGTGTGAGTGTCAATACATGGGTCGCCATTGTGGCATTGTTTTTAATAACTTTTCATGGGAAATTTCCAGAGTTATAAATAAATACATAAATTTAATATGTGGAAGTATGCGATTATCATGCTAACAGATCGAAATACGAATACTGAGTACTATGCCTCCACTATAATAGTTGTCACCACAAGTCACGATGCTTCGCCTTATTAATAAACGTTTTAGCTGTAATTTACTGAAACCCTTATATTTAAAAATACTCAAGTCTTTTCATATTCTAACCTAAATGAATCACAATAATAACTCTGTGTTTGGATACAGGGGAGACAATGCTATAGTCTAACGTAAATATTTTAAAATTTAAATTTAGTTCAGTTTCATTAAATTAAGGGGCCAAATTATAGTTTTATTAATAATTTTATGTATTCAGTACATGTAATGTAGTGTGTTGGGGCGAGGTTTAACTTATCAAATGAACTCTCATTATTTCTCAAATAAAAATATTGTTCTAATTATCTTATTAGTTATGGAGCTTTTCAATCAATTTACCTTGTAAACTGACTTGACTCACATTGACTGACTATTTTGAGAAGTAATTCATAATAATTTTAATGAAAGTAATGAAGGTAGAAATGGTTAAAAGAGATATTGTTTTGATAATTTGTAAGCAAATTTCATTTATTTTTAAACAATAATAGTAGTATACAGCACACTCCTCTATGGCAGCGAGTGCTGGACAACCTATGCCAAACAAACAAAGCAACTCAACAGCTTCCACTTACGATGCTTGCGCAGGATTCTGCACATCAAAAGGCAGGACAAGATAACGAATGTTGAGGTACTCAGAAGGAGTCATATGCTGAGCATGCACTCAATCCTGAGTGAGAGGCGCCTGCGGTGGCTGGGGCATGTCCGCAGGATGAACTCGGAGCGCATTCCAAGAGCCCTGCTTTACGGCGAGCTGGCAACTGGTATGCGGAAGAGAGGACGCCCCTGCTTGCGCTTCAAGGATGTCTGCAAGAAAGACATGAGTCTGGCGCAGATAGACCATCAAACGTGGGAGACCATTGCTGAGGAGCGCACCTCCTGTCGGGCTAAAGTACGCGAGGGCATTCAAGTCGCGGAAGCTTCCCTTACAGCCAGGAGCGAGGAGAAAAGGGCCAGGAGAAAGGGGAAGGGGGGTAGAGGAGCAGGAGGAAACGCCATCATCCCATGAGGATGGACGGATGCCATAGTAGTAGTATAAGTTAAGTTCAAAATGTGAATAATGTACTTATATAATATTAACCTTAATAATCTTTATCCTGCCTACAAACTAATTTTTAAAAATTATATTTTATTCATTGTTACATTGACTTATTTAAAATGTATATCACTGCTTTAAAACTCCATAAACAATATAATTTGCAATGTCCGTGAATTTTAGAAAGCAGCGCACCAAATTACTGCACAAATGCATCAAAAGGTGTTCAAATTAAAGATGCGCTGTAAAAAAATATTATATGACGTCATTGTTTTAGCTCATATTTTAATTTTGGAAAAGGGAACAATGTAAAAAGATGATTTATCTTATCTTATCTGTCTCAGACCTCCTTCTATACAGAAGGCTATTGCGTCGTACGCTTATCTATGGTTTGTGTTTAGTCCTGCATTCGTATTAGAGTTTTAAATGTTGATAAAGTGTTGGCTTTCCTGGTTTCTTCAGGCAACCCATTCCACGCCCGAATTCCGGACGGGAAGAACGAAAATGTGTATGATTTGATGATGGTTAATCATAAAATCAAAAAAACAAAGGTGGCGCAGTAGGCGCCCTACAACCCCTGTTATAAAATACTTTGTGTACATTTTAGAAAGTTTAATATTTCGTATTTATCAAACAAGGACAAGTTAGTTGGGCTTTTGAAAAAAGTGGGCGCCGCAGGCGCCCTAAAAAATGCATTTTTTTCAAAATAAATAGATTTCAGCTGAAAACTTCCGTCATTTTTAACGGGTGATACGCTAGTAATATATAATTCCTTTATACGTTCAGGTTATTGTTCATTTATTTAATTCAAAATTGTGCTTTGATTTATTCGTTAAAAAAAAAGTGGGGGGGGGGAGGAGTTGTAAGGAACAGACAGGATGTACAACGTTAAGATATTTAAAGTATTTTTAAGATTATCGATACCAAAAATGCCATGATACCAAGTTGTTCACTCGCTGAGCTAAATATTTACCTTTCACTAGCAGTTCTATAATATAATTATTATGAACTGATGTTATTTTAAATGAATAAAAATATTTATTAAAATTATTTCACTATTTCTTCGATTTGCGTTGAAAAAAATAGTTTAAATACACAACAAATTTTGTGTAATTAAAATATTTCATCTTTTTGTGTATCGTACCTGGCAAGTTTCAATTTTCTATTTGACCCTAACTATAATTCTCAATGAAATCTTATCTGTTATTAAGTTCAAATAATATTTGTACATTATCATGAAGCTCACTGACGCCTTACAGTTTTATATTCGTTACCGGAGAGTTCCAGGTTTAATCAGATTTGGGTAAGCTGATTCAGACTTCACTTAGCGATTGATACCTTCGTCGATTCACGCCTTCACTCTTCACTTCTTACTTCATCTTTCTGAGACTTATACTTATCTGAAACTTATTATGACTTATCTTCCATGTCCATATGCAAGAAAAAACACATACAAATCCTTCTTCCCATCTGGCATTCAGGCGTCGAATGGATTGCCTGAACAGACAAGGCATCAACATTCAATATGAGTGTCAAAACTTTAATAAAAATGCAAGGACTTGACTTTGACATAATATCAATTTATCATGGATAAGAGTCGGAGGCAATTATTGGCAATAATCTTCTTTATAAATAAAATAGGGCCTAGTAGTAATAATAAACAGTAATATAAGATAATAATAATTATAATATCCTCATAAATTAATAAAGGTTATGAATCATGAAGAGTAATTTATCGGTACTATTTATAATTTATAATAAGCATAAAAATAAGCCTCCATTCTAGTTGTATTTTGATAAGGGTTTTACTACCTTTATTACTTTATTATGTAACCGAGCCCACTGGCGCTCTACGATATGGAATGGCGCAGCTGTCTGTGAAGCAAATAGACAACAGGCTGCCAAGTTAAAACGCCAGGCCAGAAAGGAACGAAACCAAAACCCCCCTGAAGGGACCGCTTCTATCTCTTGTCCGACATGCGGACGCCTCTTTCGCGCAAAAATAGGGTTAATAAGCCACCAGAGAACACATGTGGCGGCCCAGCAAATATGATGAGAGTGGTCATCGTCGATCACGACGGACGAACAACAAACTTTATTATGTCCTCCTACTTGTACTGTATGATGTATGATACTGAATGTCATTGATTTTTATCATCATCATATTTTTAAAAAATTCATTTTCATATTTTGTTATAACTCCGAAAGCTTGGACGGTGGGCAGTCATTGTTGTGTCATGGCTTTTCAATTTGTCCTATTGTTGTAATCATTATTTTAAAAATTAATGTTATGATCATTTTATCTTTATCCTGGATCAAAATAAATTAGAAAAAGGCATGCATGGAATTCATGTTAAACCTTTTTACCCCAGTTATAAAACACTAGATTAGCAATAACACTTAATGACTTAATTAACTCAATAATTAGGCCTAACTAAATAGAAATATTACATTTCTACTTATTTATTTTATCCACCAAGATCTATAAATGTTTTGAAATGAATCTAAGAAAATTGTTTTATCTTTGGAAAAAAAACTTAGTTTCTAATTTAAATTCTTACAAGATAAAAATAAAAGAATGATTATGTAATAACTCAGTGGTTAACTAAACTACCTATATTTTATGGTCCTTTCAGAAAGTCACAATCTAAATTATTAAAATTTCTTTGTTGGATTGAAAAGCTAATCAGCAAGAGTTTTTACTTTCCACCTGGAATAATTCATTTATTTTGTTCACAGAAAGAACAGGGTGATTGAGCCTATTAGTATTAGTTTGAAGCGTAAAGTTGCTAAGTTGATGGTCATAGAGAAAGACAATATTGATCTGCTGAACAAACCATATTTGTCTATGGTAAGTTTAATCTACTTAATTAATCAATGAAATATTCGGGAATTAACTAACCGACCCATTGAAACTACAAGATTCCATGCTTGGTTTATATTTTCTACAAAATATAATTAGCTTTTTTTATATATATTATTAATATTTTATTTCTTCACATAATAATAACCTTTAACTTTAAATGTTACACACTGTGGAGAAATCTGAAAGAACAAATGGATTTGCCTTACTTTGAAACAATTTCTCTTTCATTTGGAAAGAAAGATGACCCTGAGGTTAAACATTTAAAAAAAAATTATACAGACATTTGTGCTGGTCTGCCTCTCATTAGGGGATGTTGAAGAGTAGTATTCCAAGTTACACCAGCCGACAGCTATATGTTTATGTGGTTAAGGGCCAAAAACACATCAGTCTCAATATTTCTATTGGAAATATTTAATCACGCTGGAGGTTTCAAAACAAGTTATCAGACCGTGAGGAATTTATCCTAAAAAAATGTTTAAATATGAGTTAATGAATCCATTCAGTATAGGCCTGCAGGAAAATAGAAGTCATTGATGTCTATAACTAAAAGACCTGTTAATCACATAAATAGTCAAGTGGACTTTGGTTCAGGAAATGCCCAATTCTTTTTCCAGCATAAAGTAGTACTAATCACATTATAGTTGCTCTATCATAGTTAATAGTTATTTCATAAGGATTTATCTTCTCCTTTTCTCATTTTAAACTGCTGACCCAAACTGGCAAAAATATTTGATACTTATTCAGTTTTACATTACTTTCAGATTTTTAACAATTATTTATATTTTCCTTGTTCTTATAGGCTGAGGAAGCAGCATATTACAGCGTAGTGGAACGGGTGCCGTATAAAAATGACGAAATTAGAAAAGAAGAGGAAGAACGAGAGAAAATGGACAACCTACGTCCACATTATACCACCGCAGAGATGCTTAATCACTTGAATAAAGACAAAAAATGGGAATAAGTCTAACTGATGAGTTCATGTGAGAGATGTGTTTACTCAGTAGTAGTAATAATGTGTGTTCTTGCAGGCACTTGACAGAATGGTTTTCAGGTCATCGTATTATTGTTGTGATTTCAACGAGTGAGGTCATTCTTTTGGCTGGGTAATTTTGTTGACAATTCATAAACTCAATAAAAATAATTTTGAAATGATTTGACTAATTTTTTGTTTTGGTAATTTAATTTCAACTTGTCTGACATTGCTGAAATACTGCAAAAGTACAGTTAAATGTATAACATAAAAACAGGGTATTAGTAGGCCTGACAGGACATAACACAACAGCGAACGTTTCGTCGGCAAAGAGCCTTCCTCAACGGACAAATAGTACACAAATGAAACGAATAAAACGAAATAATTAAAAAAAAACTATTTACTTCAAAGGACAGCGCTTACACACAATGGTGTAGACCACATTGCGGCTGGTGCAAAGATAGCCATTCCTAATCTTGAATATCCCCTTAGGGAAGACAATCTGGTCCGTCTGGGTAACAAAGGGACATGTCTTGCAGCGATTACGCCCACATGGCTTGGTGCCCAGATAGGAGGACGGAATAAGCAGACGGCTACGAACCAATAGGTCTCGCAGATTTTTGTCTCTCTTGAATACAATGAGGGGTGGGGTGGAAAATATGTTGTTTGTCTCAGGGTCCGCGAGGAGGATGGTGCGGTTTTTCAAAAATATTTCTTTGGCTCTGATGTTGTGGGGATGGTATGTGAGCACCAATTTGCTCCTTTCATTGCTATCATTGGAGCGTGATACAAAGGCGTCGGCACGAGTGAAGTTTTTAACTCGCTGAAGTGCAGATTGAATTATAGCTTCAGGGTAAGACCTTTGTCTAAAAAACTCCACCATTTCCAACACCTTTTCCAAAAAGTCCTCATTAGATTGAAACAGCCTACGGAGGCGAAGAAGTTGTGAAAAGGGAATAGAATCCTTACAGGATTTTGGATGAGACGAGGGATAGAGTAGGTAAGAGTGGCTGTCCGTAGGTTTGAAGTAGGCCGAAGTGAGGAGGCAGTTTTTCTGGAAAGTTACAGTAATGTCCAGGAAATTAACAGATAGTTCGGAAATCGTGTGAGTGAACTTAATGGAAGGGTGGAAAGAATCAACAAAGTTGATGAACGTGTCAAGTTCACTCCTCTCCATATGAGTGACCCCAATGCCGTCATCAATGTATCTCTTATAAAATTCGGGGAGGCGACCAGTGTATTCTTGTTCCACTCTGTGCTCGAAATGGCCCATGAACAAGCAAGCATAGCTTGGTCCCAAAAGTACAAGGGAACATAGCCAAAATAACAATGCTTTACCATATCAACCATCTCAGAATCAATTTATTAAAAATTATATATAATAAAATTGTATAGTGTTTCCTTCAAGTTTGTATTAATTCAACCATTTAATTGTACATTAATTATTACAAATGAAAGTTTTTAAAAAGTCAGTCAAGTGATTTTGTGGGGCTGGTGTGTGTTGTATCTCTATCTATATATATAAGACGCATTTGTTGTCTGTCTGTCTGTCTGTTCCCTAATAACTCAAGATCCAGACAACCAAATAACGTGAAATTTGGTACACGTACACAAAATTATACCGGAAAGGTTATTAAACAGGTTTCGTTCCATATATATAAGATACTGGGGCCCGGGGGCCCAAAATGTAGTTTTTCCCTATATGAGCTATATAAAATAAAAAATTATTGAAAATTAAGACGTAAAATAATGACGCAAATTAATAAACATTTTGGTGTCGAGATTAACAAGAAGGCGATTATCGCCATAAAATAATTTTTTTGTTGTTGTTGCTTTTGTTGTTGTAGTTGTTGCTTTGTTGTTTTTTGTTGTTGTTTTTGTTGTTGTTTTGTTTTTGTAGTTGTTGCTTTGTTGTTGTTGTAGTTGTTGTTTTGTTGTTGATGTTTTGTTGTTGTTTTGTTGTTGTTGCTGTTGTTGTTTTTGTTGTTGTTGCTGTTGTTGTTGCTGTTGTTGTCCACATCCCTTGCCCTGCGACGACAATGTCCTTCATGTTGTTATTGCTTTGTTGTTGTTGCTGTTGTAGTTGTTGTTTTGTTTTTGTTGCTTTGTTGTTGTTGCTGTTGTTGTTGTAGTTGTTTTGTTGTTGATTTTGTTGTTTTGTTGCTGTTTCTGTTGTTGGTTTTGTCGTTGTTGCTGTTGTTGTTAAACCTGGGCGAAGCCGGGTACTTGCCCCTAGTACATTTATAAAGTCAATGTCACCAACACATTTGTCAAAATGTAAACATTTAGATTTTTATTAAAAAACTGGAATGAATAACAACGAGACTAAAAACAAATGTTAACATGGTACAATAGCTTGTTCCAAAGTATGGCAGTCCATCATGTGGGGCATTTTTAGCAATGACAGTATTGATGACATTACATGAAACGGTGTGAGTGAGGACAGTCACGTAATAGTATCATAAGATGATGTGATATGAAGCAAGGATAATAATTATTTGGAAAAAAAAATCAATTATTAAAATGCTGCAGATTTTTCTTACTCCATCCAACGTCTAAATGCTGAGATTAAGGCACAAGTGTTGACATTTGTTTTTAATACATTCAAGTCTGCAGTTTAAAACAAACTTTGGTTGTCAGGGAGCTTATTCCTCAAGAATTTAGAATTATTCAGCCTATATTTTCATTTTCAACAAAATTAACTGACATAAAAAAAATATTCAGCTTAACAAAGTTGTAACTAGCCTGGAAATATTAAATGCACAGTAAAAAAAAGAAAGAAGGAAAACTCTATTTTAACCGCAATAGAGATAAATTAAAGGGAAGACAACTCAATAATTACATCACAGATTTTGGCACTGTATCATTTACTGGAGTTGTTCAGCTTGCAACCCTAATTTAATTGGAAACTTCCTAATCAAAGCTTTTTATATACAGGACATCTTGCCTTGTGTAAAAAGATCAAGATATTGTATTTACATAATTCTTTTGTGGAGACCTCTTCATCTTTTTAAGGCAGGTGCACTGACTTCAGATCTCACACTGACATCAGATCTCACACTGACATCAGATATCACACTGACACCAGATTTCTTCACTGACATTATATTTCACACTGACACCAGATCTCACACTGACATCAGATCTCACACTGACATCAGATTTCACACTGACATCAGATCTCACACTGACACCAGATTTCCTCATTATTTTTTCAGCTTGTTATTTTGTTCAGTCTTCTTTACTTGAACTTGAAGACTTCAGAATCCCAGGTGATTTGATGGGAACGTGAGAAGCCTCGAGGCTGTTTGTGCGACTTCCATCAAGATATCCCAAGTTCTTGATGGTCTTGTATTGGTCAGGTATCTCCATCATGGCGTGCAATGCAAAACTGGCGTCTGGATTTTTTCTATGTGGAACAGAGAGATAATGAGATTTATTGAAATTTGGAAATTATAAGTCTATGAAAAAATGGTGAGAAGATTTAATCTAATAATAAATTAATGACCATTAATGAAAATTTAGTCAGAAAGGCCATTTCCCACAGAAAAAAAAACTTTAATTTAAATACAGATTATTGTACAAAATATTAAATTATGTTAAAACAATCAAGTTCTTTTTGGTTTGCATTACAGACAATGTTCCTAGTTGGTAATGTGAAATGTACAATGGAGTTGTAAAGTTTTTAAGACCAGACCAAGTCATTTTAAAAGCTTCTCAATCTGTTAAGGAGTAGAACAAGAGTCAAAATACCTGCAGCTATTGGTCACAGCATGAAAGTTCACAAATTGGAAGTTATCGAAACATCTTTCCGGCAAACAGTTGTCGAATTGTTCCATTGTGGTCCATGGCCCGTCACCAACACCGACCATGATAATACTCAGTGGATAAAGTGATGCCTCCACAATGGCCTGGACAGTGGTCATCTGCTCGGTCACTTGGCCGTCAGCAATGACTATGAGTATGTGATACCTGTATGGAACAACATCAGCAATCACTATGAGTATGTGATACCTGTATGGAACAACATCAGCAATGACTATGAGTATGTGATACCTGTATGGAACAACATCAGCAATGACTATGAGTATGTGATACCTGGATGGAACAACATCAGCAATCACTATGAGTATGTGATACCTGTATGGAACAACATCAGCAATGACTATGAGTATGTGATACCTAGGCGAGATTTCTGTTCACATTAACTTACTTATAGTTGATCTACACAAATAAAGCTATAATTTAATTTTATAAAATTTCAAAAATTCATCATCTCACTATTATATCACACAAGTCCGTTGTCTCACCGTTTAAGCCTTCTAACTATTTCAACAGCCTTGTTAATTATGGGCGCAAAGTTTGTCGGCCCGCCTAGTGTGACTTTGTTGGCGATTTCCCCATATCTCTCGAGGACCTCTGTAAATCCCCTGCAAGGCTCGTCTTGGCCATCTTCCCTTTCCTTGAACGAGAACACAGAGTGTGCCATGGTCACGGTGTCCCCAAACCCATAGGCTGGAATCAAATTGTCTTCATCAAAAGTCTCCAACGTTCGCCCTATAATTGTTATCACCTGAGGAGAATAAATATTCTGTGCAATGAACAAAATGTCAATGAACATTTCTTGGTGATGACAGTATATTACATGAAATATCTTTAAATATTTCTTGTTGATGACAGTATATTAAATGAAATGTCTTTAAATATTTCTTGGTGATCTCCAGTGCATTTTCATTTAAGGAAATGCTTATTATTCATTCTGTGTAATAAATATATAATTTTCTCAAATAGTAATTTTTTCAGTCAAATACTATTAGTATTAGTGATCAGGTCTCAAAATGTTTAGCACATGTTCAATTGATCAGCAACACATGTTGATTGATCAATAACACTGTAACACATGTGTAGCTTGATAAAATAATAATTATTAGACACCCCGCGGCGTAGCATATGGTATACCTTTTGATATGGATTCAAAACTTTTCCCGGCACAACTTTATGCAGATTCTGAGCACCAAAAGTTTTCCTCCCTTGCCACTCGTTGCTTGCACTGAAGTCCACCCCGACAATCAGGCCGCACGTCTCAAGGCCAGCCTTCCTGCAGGCTCGCCCAACCTGGATAAAAAAACATGTTGAACAATTAAGAAAGTTATTTGTATAAAGTTAAAAAGAAAACATATACCAATATGTCCTATTTATAAATCAAGGCTCCTTGTCTTACCCACCTCATCAAAGTTACAGAACCTGTCTTCAAAAGCAAAGAAGGTCTTGTATCCATTGTAAGACAGCCCCAGGATGGAAAGCAAAGATGACTGACTGACTGTCCGACTCTGTCGGCTGTAGTAGTTGTTGGTGTAATTGCTGACCTCTGAGTTGCCGTCATAGCTCACAGAATAGTCAGATTCCTGCTGTCGTTGTCGCTGGGATCTGTGACAAAAAATACATATTGTTACACATGTTGCACAGTTGTTATCTTTTTCATTGACTAGTTTAGAATGTTTATCATTCTAATTAACCTGTTAATATTAACAATTGTTATCATTTTCATTGACCTGTTTGCAAATAATACTTTGCAATGAGAAGATATTTAGATGGTAGAGTTCTTAATCAAGTTACCACACAACAGTTAATTAAGGTTTACATGTTATAAACAAATAACCATCTTTTTCTTGAACACAGTTATTAGTGTTATTTTAATCTTTGTCCCTGGTACTACCACTAGTGTACAGCCATTGTAAAATATATTAAATTTAAGTACTTCAATTAATCTTCATAGCTGTTGCAGTTACAGCCAGTACAAAAGTTCACTAAATATAACCAGATGTTAATTAACCGTTGCTGCTGGTACAGCCAGTACAAAAGTTCACTAAATATAACCAGATGTTAATTAACCGTTGCTGCTGGTACAGCCAGTACAAAAGTTTACTAAATATAACCAGATGTTAATTAACCGTTGCTGCTGGTACAGCCAGTACAAAAGTTCACTAAATATAACCAGATGTTAATTAACCGTTGCTGCTGGTACAGCCAGTACAAAAGTTCACTAAATATAACCAGATGTTAATTAACCGTTGCTGCTGGTACAGCCAGTACAAAAGTTCACTAAATATAACCAGATGTTAATTAACCGTTGCTGCTGGTACAGCCAGTACAAAAGTTCACTAAATATAACCAGATGTTAATTAACCTTTGCTGCTGGTACAGCCAGTACAAGACCATGCCAATGATGTTTGCGATGACGTAGAGCAAACAATTCACCAGCGTCATAGAGGAGTCATCGTCAGGAACATCAGAACTTTCTCTGTACATGAAAGAAAATACAGTTTCATGTGAATCATTTTACACAAATGAGTCATTTGTATGTACACACAAGATAGATTGTCAGGTGAATCATTATACACAAATGAGTCATTTGTGTGTACTAACAATGAAAAATTGTCATGAGAATCATGAAGCATTTTTTTTTAATTCAGAGTGAAGAAAATTAGAGACAGGGAAACCAGTGACCAGTGTTCACAGGCTGTTTTATATAACGTGAACATATGTTCGGGGCCGTCCATAAAGTACATCACGCTCCAGAGGGGGAGGGGGTGTAAGAAAGTGTGACAGGGCGGAGGGGGGTCCGGCCATGTGTGAAGTCACGGTGTTGTATATTAAATTTTAATTATTTCGTTAATTTTAAAAAAAAATGGTTCTATAGTGTGACGTACTTTAGAAGGGGGGGGGGATTTGTGACCGGGAGGGGGGCAAGATTTGTGACCGGGAGGGGGGGGGTAAAATGGTAAAAAAATATCGTGACGTATGTTATGGAAGACCCCTTAATTGTTATATGACAACAACAAAAAACAGTTTGGCCTTCACTTTTACATGTAATATATTATTATTTTACATAAAATTTAAAGCCGGTCAAGTAGTCCAAATGTCAAATCAACAATCAACATTTTAAAGCCATGGAACTGGTCCAAATGTCAAATCAACATTTTAAAGCCATGGAACTGGTCCAAATGTCAAATCAACATTTTAAAGCCATGGAACTGGTCCACATGTCAAATCAACATTTTAAAGCCATGGAACTGGTCCAAATGTCAAATCAACATTTTAAAGCCATGGAACTAGTCCACATGTCAAATCAACATTTTAAAGCCACGGAACTGGTCCAAATGTCAAATCAACATTTTAAAGCCATGGAACTAGTCCACATGTTAAATCAACATTTTAAAGCCATGGAACTGGTCCAAATGTCAAATCAACATTTTTAAGCCATGGAACTGGTCCAAATGTCAAATCAACATTTTAAAGCCAGGCAACAGAAAAAAAACAGCGCAGGGTCTGGATAATGTGTTCTATTTTTTCCTGGATGACGTCAAACAATTGATCTTATCTGTTTCAGACGCTCCTTCTATACAGAAGATTATTGCGTCCTACGCTTATCTATGGTTTGTGTTTAGTCCTGCATTCTTATTAGAGTTTTAAATGTTGATAAAGTATTGGCTTTCCTGGTTTCTTCAGGCAACCCATTCCACGGCCGAATTCCCTGACGGGAAGAACGAAAATTTGTATGAGTTTGTTCTTGCATACGGAATAAGAAAGGTGTTTTTATCCTTATGTCTATCTGAGGGTTATATTAAGTTATCTTTGTGTTGTATTAAGTTATCTTTGTGTTGTATTAAGTTATCTTTGTGTTGTATTAAGTTATCTTTGTGTTGTATTAAGTTATCTTTGTGTTGTATTAAGTTATCTTTGTGTTGTATTAAGTTATCTTTGTGTTGTATTAAGTTATCTTTGTGTTGTATTTCAGGAAAGGAAACGAGTAGTTGTGTGATTGGTGCATGGAGTAGTGAGAGAAATGTGGTTCAATGTTCCCTTTAAGCTGCCGGCTGCGCAGATAACTGACCGACACCGCGCAGCAGTTAAGAATTACCGAGCAGAAGATTATGTAAAATAATGCATAAAAATGGATGCTGTACAACTCTGCACAAGAGTTTTATCAATTTGCCCACGGACCAACCAACCTTAGAGGGAACATTGATGTGGTTGTGTTACTTCAGAAGGATTATTTGTACCTGTTGATAAGTACTTTATTATGAAATCGAAGTACTTCCAAAAGAATAAAAAGTGACTTTTGATAGTACGGATTTCGGTATGTGATTTCGGAATAATAAGAGTCAATAAATGTCATACACATGATTTTTGTAAGTTTGTGATGCATGTCTGTTCAGCTCATTATGTAGAATCAGAGCCTAATAGAACAAGTGCATTACATAATCTACAACAAGATGTGTAAGTGGTATCAATCCTTGTTTTTTTAATTTAATTCAACATCAATCAAACACTTCAACTACTAAAATTATAATTCCTTATAGATCGATGCTCAATAATCCACTACTGAGTCAGTAGTGTACTGAAATATTAGCTTATCATAGACTGATGTTGTGGGAAGTGTGATAATACTCCGATACCAGAATAGATTCAGTTAACTCTCACATTTTCATAAAGGATTAATCGCCCTAATAGTAATAGGTTTTTTCGCCCAGCCTCGAGTACAGGACGTAGTCGATACTTCTGTTTTACAAGATGTTGGATTCCAGCTTGGGTTGGTGTCACAAAATCCCATGAATGTCTTCTATGTAAAATTTAAAAAATTAGTCCAGGATAAGCAGGGGGAAAAATCACATTAATTGAAGATCATAGGGTGAAAATATGTTCAAATGTTAATTAAAGCTATTTTTACATCAAATTTAGCTTGTAAAATTCAAATTGTATGATCTTCAAATCAAAGCCGCAAACCTGCAAATCACTGTACTATATAAAATAAATATATTTCAACTTATTTTTTTTACTTTCCCAATTATGGAGTCACCTCGATATATCTGTTTTACAAGATCTTGGCTCCAGCTAAAGCCTTTCAATGTCACCAGTCTTCTTGGCTTTTCTCTAGACTCTAGTCTGATGTGCTGGTGACAAGTCTACATGTTCGCTCCTCACCATCTCACCCCACCTCCTGGCCCATCAGACGTATACTCACTTGAAACCCTTGTCCCACGCTGTAAAGGAGCTGTGGGGGGGGGGTAAATATCAAAAGCCAGTGTAAACCACGGAAAGAAATGAAAGAAGATGGCGTAATGTCCAATATTTGAACAGAGCGTGGTCTCAAATCCCGTCTTTCCGGAGACATGATAGCGGTCTAATTATTCTACAGAGCCGCGAGTCACAGCGTTTGTCAATGTTTGGGGGGGGGGATCTGTGTGGCCATTTTGGTGTGGTCACAGTTTTGTGGGTGATGTGGTGTGGATAAAGTTGTGGTGGGTGGTGTTACAGTTGATGTGGGGAAGGCTGGCTGGCGCTGTGTGTGTTTTGGCGATAAGGCGGATGCCGTGTTTGGTGTTTGCCTTAGGCCTTAGTCGGTGTGTGGGTGGTGTCTCGGTGGTTGAAAATGTTGATGTGTGTGTTCCAGTGTGTGTGCGTGTTTTACCAATTTGTGTGTGTGTGTGTGTAAGGACGGGTCGGTATAAATTTGCATGCGAGTTAACAGACTAAGAAGATATTCAAGGGAGTTAACTGATTCGCCAAGTCCGAGAACTCAATCGAATAAAGTATTAAGTAAAACTTTGGCCTTTTAATTTAAAGATTTGAATATTGTGATCTCAGCGACTATGGTACAGTTTAGCCCTATCACTCTTCTATAGTCCGAATAGCTGTCCACTAGTACACAGATATTTACGAACGGCTATAGGATTTATTTTTTAAAGTTTTGGCTTTTGGCTGAGGAAGTTCGCTACGTATAACTAATTCATTAAAAATCAGTTTACAAAGGGAAAACGATAGCAAATCTTGTGCTAACTAACAATAAACAATTTGTTTATAATTTATACTAACGATTCGGACATCAAGCACTCAATCTGAGGTTTCGAAATATAAAGTTATACAACTACAACACGAGAATGTGTGGCATTTTGGAAAGGTTACAATATTAAATCTTGTGAATGTCTTGCAGCTCTTTTTCAACTGTTGTGTGTCAACCCGTCACGATCGCCCGTGTTGCTCATTGCCAGACAGTCAAACGTTTCTGCCTCTACGGAGAGCCTCTTGGATCCCACAAACTTGGTGGTAGGATGTTGCACCTATAGTTAGTTCATTGATGCTGGCAGTTATGAAACCAGATGGAGACATCACGGCTAGGTGATATTTTCGTAGTTTTGAGATATTCACGTTCTAAAGTTCAAAACAATATAGCCTTATCATTTATAAAACAAATATATGTGAATATTTTATGGCGTCAGACGCGTTATTGCCCCATAAAATGTCATTCAGAACATTTCATTTTTGACCCTGTATCAGATAAGTGAGGTCTTCAGATGGATATAAGACCAGATAAGTGAGGTCTTCAGATGGATATAAGACCAGATAAGTGAGGTCTTCAGATGGATATAAGACCAGATAAGTGAGGTCTTCAGATGGATATAAGACCAGATAAGTGAGGTCTTCAGATGGATATAAGACCAGATAAGTGAGGTCTTCAGATGGATATAAGACCAGATAAGTGAGGTCTTCAGATGGATATAAGACCAGATAAGTGAGGTCTTCAGATGGATATAAGACCAGATAAGTGAGGTCTTCAGATGGATATAAGACCAGATAAGTGAGGTCTTCAGATGGATATAAGACCAGATAAGTGAGGTCTTCAGATGGATATAAGACCAGATAAGTGAGGTCTTCAGATGGATATAAGACCAGATAAGTGAGGTATTCAGATGGATATAAGACCAGATAAGTGAGGTCTTCAGATGGATATAAGACCAGATAAGTGAGGTCTTCAGATGGATATAAGACCAGATAAGTGAGGTCTTCAGATGGATATAAGACCAGATAAGTGAGGTCTTCAGATGGATATAAGACCAGATAAGTGAGGTCTTCAGATGGATATAAGACCAGATAAGTGAGGTCTTCAGATGGATATAAGACCAGATAAGTGAGGTCTTCAGATGGATATAAGACCAGATAAGTGAGGTCTTCAGATGGATATAAGACCAGATAAGTGAGGTCTTCAGATGGATATAAGACCAGATAAGTGAGGTCTTCAGGTGGATATAAGACCAGATAAGTGAGGTCTTCAGATGGATATAAGACCAGATAAGTGAGGTCTTCAGATGGATATAAGACCAGATAAGTGAGGTCTTCAGATGGATATAAGACCAGATAAGTGAGGTCTTCAGATGGATATAAGACCAGATAAGTGAGGTCTTCAGATGGATATAAGACCAGATAAGTGAGGTCTTCAGATGGATATAAGACTTGTGACAAATGGTAACATTCATAACATAGGCGTTTTTTAATTTATTTTGTATTTGGGCTCAGTAAGGCAAGGGGTGGGAATGGGGCGGCGATGGTGGTGTACATAACGGACTTGAAATTAATAATGGACGCGAGATTTGAAATAGTTTGTGGGGAGACAAAGTAATTGATCAAAACGGATAGATTGTGAGGAGATAAAGTGATTGATCAAAACAGACACACAGCTTGAAACGATTGAACACCCGCCCCCCCCCGCCGGATGCTAGGAAAATTGCTGGAGGTCAGATGCAGAAGAAACAGCGGTTTAATTTCACTAAGAAAACAATCGAGCTATTGGAAATGGGTGGTTGACATTATCGATCGGCGGTGGAGACAACTCCATACCTCCATTTTATCCTGAACAGACGACCATGGTTTACTCGACTTCTCCACCGTCATAGGAGTGTCTCACAATGGTCGCTGTAGACCTTCCTACAGTGGCGCAGCTTGGGTTGGTGACACACCCTCCCTACCCCCCAAAAAAAATCCCATGAATGTCTTCTAAGTAAAAGGGAAAAAAAAATGTGTTCACGATAACCCGATCACATTAAGCGAAGATCATCAGGTGAAACTTTTTAAAAATGTTGATGTATATCAATTTTTTTACATCAAATTTAGCTTGTAAAATTCTAATTTTATGATCTTCAACAGAGGCGTCACTGAGGCGGGGCGGGGGCGGGCCACGCCGGGTGACACCATCACAAAGGGGTGACACCAACATGTAAAATTCTGTATTATGTATTACCGTTATTTGGCACTGCTGACAGATTCGGAGGAGTTCTATGAGGTGAGTCGTGAGGGAGTGATACCATGAGCTACCCGCACTGGGTGACACCATGAGCTACCCGCACTGGGTGACACCAACCCTATAGTGACGCCTCTAATCTTCAAATCAAAGCCGCTAACCTGTAAATCCCTTCATTAAATCAATATCTTTCAACTTAATTTTTGTTTCTTTCCCAATTATGGAGTCACCTCGTGTTGTATGTATCAAACTTTATCTTTGAACAAGGATAGGTTACAACAGGGTGGGGGAGGGGAATTTAAATGGGATTTTTGTTTGTTACCCCTTTATGAAACGTCTAGACCAACCAATGAGTAAAATTTGAATATTTTCAGTTTGTTGTCACCCCCTTAGATGGTGTCACCCCCTGGGATGGTGTCACCCCCTTTTATGTGTCACCCCCTTGGATGGTGTCACCCCCTTGTATGGTGTCCCCCTCTTGTATGTTGTCCCCCTTGTATGGTGTCACCACCTCGGATGGTGTCACTCCCTTGTATGGTGTCACCTCCTTGTATGGTGTCACCTAGTCACCTCCTTGTATGGTGTCACCCGTTGCAGTCCGCATTTCTCCAGCTACGCCACTGAGCTGTCATATAATGGAGTATGTAATAACGATTGTTGTATACATACAACAACAAATGTTGTATACAATTGTAGCGATGTCACCACAGTGGCTTTAAACCATGGCAATATTTGAGCTATAGAACATTCCTCTCTGTTTGCTCAATACTTTTTGCTACGGCTAAATATCAATATTTTACAGCTGCCATTTTTACAACCAAGGGTCTTATTTTTTTCAAGTTAATTGTCATGTAGCTGCAGCTATATGACACGACGTTACAGCCAGATGGCAACTTTTGTTGCACATGAAAGCCAGGCTGGCTAGCTATCAGATCTCGTCCAAAGATTTCATCTTGCAAGGAGATATCTGGCCTACTTTTAAGGATCGGCATAAATCGCAGACCAAAGTGTGTTAAAATGACATAATTCTCAAATTGATGGCGTATTTGAAAAACCCGTTCGATTCAGATAAATAAAACTAACCCGTAAAAACAAAGTTTTTGACTATAAATCCCTAATATATGAGACATAAATAAAAGTATGGATTATGTTCAAACGCGACAAACATTTACAGACTGACACCGAGTGATATCCCCTGGCTTTAAAACCGGGGGAAGGGACGGGAGGGGTGTGGACATCGACGGGTGGCGTCAACGCGTGAAATCAAATGGCACGTGAAAGAAAAACAATAGCAAACCGTGAATTTGAATTACATATGTTATATAGAGATAAACTAAAAATGCCTTAATTTAATTACGTACGTTCGATCAATCTGAAATTTTGATACGATGCATTGTAAGGTCACAATAGTCTATATGCCAAATTTCAGCTCGATAGCATTACGGGAAGTGGGTCATTTTTTACTTTTGTTTTTTCCGCCCGACGTACGAAGCACGACAGAGAGACAAGATTTCGAAGTTAATGTAAAGTATTTTTAAAAAATATATATTTGGTCACACTTTTACTTACCACAAGTCTTTTCACCGTCAAGCTCCCCATTGAACAGCCCAGGGAGGGGGGGTGATTCTAAACCCCTTCCCCCAACCCCCATACCCATCTATCATTCCAACTAAACCCCTTTACTGACAAGACTAATTGAGTTCCACGAGAACATTTTGAGAACTCCTGCAAAAAAATGATATCAAGGTCCAGCCCAAAGAGCCCATTGGCCAATGCGTCGGATTTCACCTCGGACGTGTCCCTTGCTGTCCGTGACGTCATGTTCGTCTGGTATGAACCGTCCCCACCCCCCCCCCACCCCACCCCCCAAGGGGAGGCTGGTCTGTTTGGACCAATGGAGTTCAACAACGAACATGGGGGAAGTTCTTTACATCTAATGGCATGTTCGGATTGTGATGCAAGTACTCGCAAGCACTGGATTCTCTAAATTATGAATATATATGTGCGTCCTAATAAAAAGAACGTAGGACGCAATAATCTTCTATATATGTAATGTACTAAATCAGATCGGTGGGAAAAAAAATTGAATAGAAGTTAAACAATTTTTACGAAACAATCCCGGAGAGTTTATCCATTTCAAGCCATTTCTTTTCTCACTTGCTCCATGTCTTTATTCAACTGAATCTTTATTATAACAGCTTTATAATAACATCTTTATTTTGTCACGATAAAGCATTTATCGCCGGTTAGTCAGAAATATCTTTATTTTCCGAAGAGATCCCTGATCCCACGTCATACAGAGGGTTCAAAATGAAAATTCTTACTCTTCAGGCGATCCTACAGTCATCTGTGCACCAGGCTTCGCTCTGCTCCGCTCTCACTCCAGTGCAAAGTGCTCCGTCCGTTCCTCCTCTCACTCCCAGAGTCCGTGTCCTTTCTTTCACTCCGAGATTTCGTGCTTAGGTCCTCCCATCACTGCATCACAGCAGGTTCTGTTGGACTAATCAAAACAATAGAATTAAAACACCGTGCTTGAGTTTCGTTGATGCTACGGGGTGTGGCAGGACTGAATGGTAAAGGGCGTGGTTTAGTGATTGTGAAAGGCGTGGTTTGACTGACCTTAAGGGGCGTGGTTTGATTGATTGTAAGGGGCGTGGTTTGATTGATAGTGAGGGGCGTGGTTTAGCTGATTGTGAGTAGCGTGGTTTGTCTCAGTGTAAGAGGCGTGGTTTGACGAGTGTAAGAGGCGTGGTTTGTATGAGTGTAATAGGCGTGGTTTGACTGAGTGTAAGAGGCGTGGTTTGACTGATTGTGAGAGACGTGGCTGGACTGGTGCGAGGGGCGTGGCTGGACTGATAATTTAGCGACTGAGCCCAGTTAATAATCAGGGCGAAGCCAGGTTTAACGACATCACAATTAAGGCCGTGATGTGCACATCTAATAATAGACCAGTGGTAAGCAACACACGGTCCGCGGGTGAAATCAACCCAGCGGTAAATATTACGGTCTTAAATTCTCGTGGAATTACTCGAAGAAATGTGTTAGCATCTATTTGTTCTCCTTTTAAAAAGAAAAATATTTATCCTCCCATCACACTTACACACACACACACAAACACACACACACACACACAATTTTTAGTGAGGCTACTAACAGCGGTTTATCTCTGTGTTTTTCCAGTGGTCAGGTGTTCACTTGTCAGCAGACGATCTAACAAAGTGTCGTCCGTTGTTTGCTTTGGGCTGATGAGTTTGAAACAACTGATTAAACTCAATGGGCGAAGTATCGATTTGACGTTAACAAATAAAGAGCATATCGTTAACAGTGGCACGCGCGAGGGGGTGGGGGCGGGGGGAGATAACAATGTTGACAGGTTGGCCTCTTTGATTTTAATTGACCGTTATCTTAGTATCGTTCACATTTAGTAACGGGGGTTTAATGGGGAGAGGGGTCATCCGTAGAAGACGTTTTAAATAAAGTATTTTTTAGAGAGATTTTGAGGGAGGGGGGGGTGTCACGTGACAATGATTACTAGGCGATGTTGGAGAGAAGTAATGGGAAGTGAGATTTAAAAATAGAAATATTACTAAAGGAAGACGTAACGGCACTAACGGTATGCCATCGTATAAATAACAGCACTCATTATTAAATAGTTATAATGTTATAAAAAGATGAATTTGTTATTACTGAACTTCCGGTGCATGCCTTCTTCATATCGCCCTTCTTATTTTATTTATTAACAGCTTCGACTTTTTTTTTATAATGACATAATTATCCTATATAATAAAAGGCTAAGTTCAAGTATCTAGGGGCCATAATATCCGACGAAGGCTCAAAGCCAGAAATTCTTGCCAGAGTAGCCCAAACAATGGCAGCATTGAGCAAATTAAAGTACATCTGGCAAAGTAAGAAACTCTCCCTGAGATCAAAGATCCGGCTAATGCGCTCTCTAGCGATGTCAGTCTTTTTGTATGGTTGTGAGGCTTGGACGCTCACTGCAGACCTCCAAAGAAGAATAAATGCGCTAGAGATGAGATGTTTCAGAAAGATATTGAACATCTCCTACACAGCGCACATCACAAATGAAGCGGTCCGCAACAAAATAAGTACTGTCATTGGCCCCTACGATGACCTACTCACATCAATTAAGAAGAGGAAATTACGATGGTACGGACACGTGACAAGAACTGGAGGTCTCGCAAAAACCATATTACAAGGCACGGTCCAGGGAGGAAGGAAAAGAGGCAGACAAAAGAAGAGATGGGAGGACAATATCAAAGAGTGGACCGGCCTGTCATTCAGCGACTCTCAAAGGGCAGCACAGGACCGTGACAAATGGCGTGTGTTAGTGTGCAGTTCAAGATGGTGCCCCAACGACCCAACAACGGGTTAAGGGATAGTTCAAGTTCTGTCCCGTCATCTATAGCGATTGGTCTCTGAAACACACATGACTCCTACAGCCAATCATATCAAGTTTACGCGGACGTTCAAAACGAGTTATTTTTAGTGCAGTATTTCTTCCAAGACTTTATTTTGAGTTATTCGCGTTGGGATTTATAGTCAAAAGCTCTGTTTTTACGAATTATTTATTTTAACTATAATGAATAGTATTTTTGACGTGATGCACATGTATGCCGGTCGAGACGGCTGTTGAAGGGGAGTTACAAAATGCCACCGAACGGTGGCGGAACGTCCTTGGATGGGCTTGGTTGCTCGTTAAATAATAAGTGCTAATACTTAGTGATGTTCTTCCGTTATAAAACAAAATATGCAAAATTCGAATCATGTACAAACACTTCCTTTTATATTATGCTTTTATAAAACAGAAACGAAAATAAAATAATTGTTTGTTGTTTTTTTTGTGTTTTTTTTAAGAGCAACGTTTTTATTTGTTTTAGAGCAGTGCTTCTCAAACTTTTTATCATGGCTGACCGGCAGGAAATTTTTTTCTTTTGCACCAGGGACCGGTGCCCTATTTTCCCTGCAGTGACGATATTTTCTGTCCTTTTTTTTTGATAACTTCTGCGGACCGACGGCTGATTGCCCACGGACCGGCACCGGTCTTCGGACCACCACTTTGAGAAGTACTGTTTTAGAGGATCGGTCCCGGAATGCGATGCCCGCTCAAGTTACTGATTACTGGGCGCCTCGACGACGTAAGGAAGGGGGGGGGTGTCATAGAACCATTGTCACGACGTGAATTGGGTTGGAACGAAAAATGGTTTAATTAATAAGAGGGAAATGGGGTGGGGTCGGGGTAATCTAAGTTAGATTTCCATACTTTTTCCCCATTGCAACGTGACACCCCCCTCCCCCCCCCCAAACCCGTCAATGCCAAAACATTTTCTCCGAAGACCGAAGATAATGCATTTTTTTAAAAATTACAAAGACAATGAAATATAATGTCACAAATGGCATCGCACATATGACAAATGACATAAGGTGGGATTTTAACACCATCGGCCACCGGACGGTTGATCGACCTTCACCTTTTAACATCCGCTACTGCAAACAAACAAGTTAGATTTGTAAATACTAGGAGCTTCAATGCTTAAACTTAATCGATTATTGAATCGATAGAATCCGACCTCTTTCAGCCGCTACGGTCGTGGGCGCGCATTTTTTTTTACAATCTTGGTAGCGGATGACAAACGCTATTTACAAGCATCGGAAATTAATCATTAATTAATGACACGTAATAAATAGAAAATGAAAGTAGAGGAAGAGTCGTATTTTAACCTTGCCCTCTTACCTGTGTATCTCCGCCACGTGATAGCATACACGCATGCGCTTCGCAAACACGAGCTAATTGGCGGTCATTACCGAAAATAATCTCTTTGGAAACAAGAATCATCTTAATTATAAGTCCTTCACAAGCCGTGGTAAGGTCACAAGTTTTGATTAACTTATGGACAACGCGAGGAGGGGGTTATAATTGGCATCATTCCATCTCGCGAGACGATGGTACATCACCGTTGAGTTGTGTTGCATGTCTCGCGAGACGATGGTACATCACCGTTTGGTTGGGTTGCATGTCTCGCGAGACGATGGTACATCACCGTTGAGTTGGGTTGCATGTCTCGCGAGACGATGGTACTACACCGTTGAGTTGGGTTGCATGTCTCGCGAGACGATGGTACATCACCGTTTGGTTGGGTTGCATGTCTCGCGAGACGATGGTACATCACCGTTTGGTTGGGTTGCATGTCTCGCGAGACGATGGTACATCACCGTTGAGTTGGGTTGCATGTCTCGCGAGACGATGGTGCATCACCGTTGAGTTGGGTTGCATTTCCTCGAGTGCCTGTGCAGTCCTATTCTTGGGTGACAGTCTTTACCACAGCTTTTACACACGAGTTCTGTGCTTCCCAATGTTTTCGCCTTTCTCCTAGCTCTTCTGTCTGTAGCCTCCTACATCCTTCGCTCCTCAGAATTATAATAACAACTAGATATAACCCGTCAAAATTGACGGAATCTTTTTTGGTTTGAGTTCAATATAAAATTACTGCTGTAAAAAATTAATATTTGTTGAAGACATTTAAAAAAACAATAGATTCTAAAAAGGAATAATTATTTATTTAGTTAAAAATTTCTTTAATAACAATAATTGAAAACAAAATCGATCGCAGCGCCACCTAACAGCACTATAAATAAAACAAAATCGATCGCAGCGCCACCTAACAGCATTACATCCATACAGACAAAGGGATTTTTGTTTATTGAGTATTATTAGCTAAATGTATATGAAGAGCTCAAGGGAAGAAACGGCTATGTCACATTTATGTAGTTTTGAGATATTCAAGTTTTAAAGTTCAAAATTATACACATTTGTTATAAATTAACTCAATGCATTTGAATTTTTAATAGGGTCAGAGACATAATTTTTTCATAAAACCTCATTCAGAGCATTCTATTTTTCATCCTCAATCAGATACATGAGATAACTAAAAAAAAATTAAAAAATGTCACATAGCCGTTTCTTCCCTTGTGGTCTTCATATGTATTTACCCAGCTGTTATGAGATAATTGACGCTAACAACCCACCGCTATTACTGCCAGGTACCAGTACAATGTACCGCTACAAAATAGCACCCACTAAGGGCAACATGTTATACTTGGAAATACAACACAAAGATAGGCAGACAACCCTCAGATAGACAAAGGAATAAAAAAAACTTTTCTTATTCCATGTGCAAGAACAAACACACACAAATTCTCGTTCTTCCCGTCTGAAATTCAGGCGTGGAATGTGTTGCTTGATGAAACCAGGAAAACAAAAACTTTATCAACATTTAAAACTGTAATAAAAATGCAAGACTAGATATAAAACATGGATAAGCGTAGGACGAAATAATCTTCTGTCTGTAACATTTTCTAGACCAGTGCTTCTCAAAGTGGTGGTCCGCGGACCAGTGCCGGTCCGTGGGCCATCCGCTGCCGGTCCGCAGATGTTCTCAAAAAAGGACAGAAAAAATAGTCAGTGCAGGGAAAATAGTGCACCGGTCCCTGGTGCAATGGAAAAAATTCCTGCCGGTCCGCCATACTAAAAAGTTTGAGAAGCACTGTTCTAGACGACCAAAAAACGACAAGTGGTGCTAGGGTGTGGAGTCTGACATCGGGTGTTTGAATTGAAGGTGTCGTTAATGATTCGGGCTCAAAGTGTAGCGTCCTGTCTATGCACAAATTAATGGTTAAGAAATATTCAATTTGAGACTGGGCAGCGGTCTTGTCTGATAAACCGGTACATGCGATAAAGGATGCGTGAGCGATCATTAACCCAGACGGTTGCACGTCAATACAAGATGACGTAGGCCAGCGTCCACTTGGCCACCCCAGGGCCCTCTCGCGCCTCCCCAGCCCATACATATTCCCGAGGAAATATTAGGAGAACCGGAAATGATCCTCATTATCCGTCATATTTATTGTAGCCTCTAATACAAAGCTCCAGTTTTATGTGTTCCCTCCTGTTACGGTCAGATGTTGTGGTGTGGGGATGACTACGCATAAATGGGGTTGTGAACACTTGTCCTCGTGGAACGGGGGGGGCGGGTGAACTCAAGGTACGTGCAAGTTGTAATGAATTGACAGGACCACGGTCAAAGGGAGACATGGTGATTGACCCAGGGGCCAGTCAAAAACCAGTCGGACAAGACGGGGTATAAAATGGGTCACATTGTGTGTCGCTGGGAGATTGTTAAGTTGCCAAGTAGCAGACAGGTGAAAGACGTACGATAGAGTGTGGAGTTTGTGAACGTAGTCCAATCCGGTCAAGCTGGGCCGAGGACTCTGGATGGTATGACCATCAACTGTAAACTGCCAATTGTACTGTACCATAAATATGTTCAAAGCTTCTGGATGTCATTAAACTTATGTTGAAAGAAAACAACCCAGCGTTGCTAAGTCTTTTACCCGTCTACGTGGTAAATATCTGTGGCTAAGGGGGAACCTCAACCCCTAGACAACGACTCCGCCACAGTGGGGGCCCCGTCGAAAAACCGAGCCAAGACGCTGTGCATCAAGACACGTCACTAAAGGAGAAACGACGAAAAACACATCAACGAACTGGCCGTACTAGCCATCCCGATAGCAAGATCATCACGAGAGCGTAGGGCTTACACCTCGTAACGACGAGACCAGGGGTGTTGAAGACAGCCGTTGCAGTGATGTTACAGACAGCCGTGCAGTGATGTTACAGACAGCCGTAGCAGTGGTGTTACAGACAGCCGTTGCAGTGGTGTTACAGACAGCCGTTGCAGTGGTGTTGTAGACAGCCGTAGCAGTGGAATTGCAGACAGACGCAGAAAGGGAGGCCATACAGACTACACCCGGAAGAGCATCGGAGGAATAACGAACACTAACTTAGATAGTAACACAGAAGCTGACTACAGCCTGGACAACTTCGAGGTTACAACCTCAGTAATACGTGACAGTGAAGGCGGTGACTTTGTGACTCTCTCGCCTATGGATACTGATACTGCCCTGGTATAATGTGTTTTTCTTATGTATGGGTACTATTTGTGTGGTAATTTCTATCGTACAGGCAAGTACAACTTAATTTCTAATATTAAATTAGTATGTTTTAGATATTATATATTATATATTTGTATATGATGAATCCCCAAATTGTATTATTGAGATAGTAGTTTTGTAGATTGAGTATTGTTATATTGGGTCCCTAATACAAAACGATAGGAAGACGGTAGACGAATTTGAGATTGTGACCGTAGAGTAACTACTAATATAGAAACATCGACATGGAATTGCCTAATGTAGAAAAACTGAGACAAAGTGCCCGGGAGCTGGGATTTGAAGGGGAGGAGGCAAAGAGATGGGTTATAGAGGCGTACAAGAGGGAGGAAGATGAGGAAAGAGATAGAAAGAAGAGGGAGGAAGATGAGGAAAGAGGTAGAAAGAGGAGGGAGGAAGATGAGGAAAGAGAAAAACGGAAATTCAAAAGGGAGGAGGAGAGTAAAAGGTTGGAGCACATTAGGATAATGGAATTGAAAGCGAGGGAGGAAGAGACCCCGCGGGTAGAGGAAAAAAGCACAGGGAACTCGGGAAATAAACTACCAATGTTTGACGGGATAGGGGATAACTTAGAATTTTTTTTGGTACGATTCGAGGACGAAGCGAGACACAAGGAGTGGCCAGTGAAACATTGGGGGTATGAACTTAGAAAATTGATGCCACAACCGCTACTACCGGTGTGTTATGCGGGGAGTGGAAATGGAGTAGAGGCCTCATATGAGGAGGTGAAAACCGCCTTATCCAGGCATTTTGGGCTAACAGCCCAAGGATATCGAGAAAGGTTAGCAGGTGTTAGACCCAGAAAAGGAGAGGACATATTAGCTTACTCAAACAGAATTAGACACTACCTGACCAAGTGGATAGAGCTTTCAAAAACCGAGAAAACCTACGAGAAACTATTTGAGCTCACAGTAGTGGACAAGCTATTACAGACAGTAAGCGGGGGGGTTGTTGAGCACATATTAGAAAGGGGAAGTCTGGATTTAACATCGGTTATTAAAACGGGTGAGGGATACATGGCGGCACACCCAAGTGTGAAATTGACAAGGGATAGTGCACCACTCATAGGGAATCAGAGAGTCCAAGGTAGGAGGGAAGAAAGCCGAAGAGAAGACAATTATCAATGGAGGGGAACAGGCTACCAAACAAAAAGATGACAATCTAGGGGTTTTGCTGGGGTGGGAGAAGTTAATGGGGTTAAGGTTAAGGTTGTACGGGACACGGGTTGCGGAATCGTGGGGGTAAGGGAGTCTCTAGTTGATAAGGAGTGTGTGACAAACGAGACAGTCACTTGTATATTGTTTGATGGGGAGAGAAAGGTTTATAGGGTAGGATATATACATGTGAAATCACCGTATTTTACGGGAATGACAAAAGCTGCCCTACTAAAGAACCCACACGTTGACCTAAATATTGGAAATATCAAGGGAGCTACCATGGGAGACGGGTATAAAGGGGTAAGGCCAATACACAGGGGCAAAGGCTACAGCCCTGGGCCCAACACTACAATAAAACAAAACCACATTAATGCAAATTGGAATAAAGACAGCCATAGATTTACAAAAATAACTAAGGAGCATAGTTCGAAAGGGTACAAAATAGAAAACATCGGGACAGAAGTAGTAGCAGGGGCGGTAACGACGAGGGCACAGAAAAACAACCCAAAACAGTACAGTAGTACAGTGAAAAGACACCTCACGGAGTTTAATATACAGCCAGAGGATTACAAAAGATTACAAGCCGAAGACGTCACGTTAAGACGAATACACGAGCATGCGAAAAAAAGTAGTATGAAGGGGACGGAAAAGTCAGTATTTAAATACACGGGAGGACTACTCATGAGAGAGTATAATGACACACAAATCAACCCTAATATTAGTCAGGAACAATTGGTTGCACCGAAAGTATTAAGAAAAACCATATTGGAGATAGCCCACGATAATAGTTTATCTGCACACATGGGGATAGCTCGCACCAAGGAGCGAGTGCTAAAAGAATTCTGGTGGCCGGGTATAGCCAGTGACGTACGTCATCACTGTAGAACATGTGATGCATGCCAAAAAGTAAAAAAAAGCGCCGGAGGGATTGCCCCGTTAGGAGACATGGAACTAATAACAAAAACATGGAGTAAGGTTGCTGTCGACCTTATCGGACCAATAATACCTACATCACGGAAAGGTTATAAGTATATTCTCACACTGGTGGACACAGCGACCAGATGGCCAGAGGCTAAACCATTAAAAAAGATTGACGCCGAGGAAATACAGGAAGCACTTTTCGGCATATTTACGACAATGGGCTTACCGGATGAAATTTTATCAGACAACGGCACCCAATTTAGGTGTGACTTAATGGCCCAAGTTTGTAAGCTAATGGGAATCACCCAACGGTTCAGCACTCCTTTACACCCGCAGAGCAACGGAATGGTGGAAAGGTTTAATGGTACGCTCAAGACGTTACTTATCAAAGCATCATTGGAACAACCGAAAGACTGGGAAGACCACGTACAAGGGATACTATTCGCTTATCGGGAGGGGAAGCATGAATCAACAGGGTTTTCACCATTCGAACTAATGTTCGGACGCAAAGTAAGAGGGCCCATAAATATCCTGAGAAATATTTTCGATGGGAGTAATGAAAGGATAGAGGGACAAAAGCCACACGAATACCTCAATAAATTAAGAGATCGATTACGAGTAAGTGGCACACAGGCGAGTAAAAACTTGAAAGCAGCAAAAGAAAAACAAAAACTACTCTATGATCGTAGAGCCAGAAAACGAGAGATTCTTGTAGGAAGTCGTGTGGTTGTGATGAAAGCGTCGGCGGGTAGTAAACTACAAAGATCCCGATGGCATGGACCATATAAGGTCGTAGAAAAAGTAGGGGATTGTAATTATGTAATCCTGGAAAAGGGAAAAAGGAAAACATATCACATAAACTTGCTAGAGGAATATCATAGTAGGGAAGAATCAAGTCAAAAGCATACTGAGACATGTACCAATCACCCTATTACAAACAGCAGTGCGAAAAACGCGGCTTACGCCGTCGTTATAGAAGATAACGAGACAGAAAATGAAAGCAGAAACATTAGTTCGTTGCCAACACAGGCGAGCGGGGTTAAGGAATCGATGAAAGATGTAAGAATTAACCCCCACCTCAAAAAGTATGAAAGAGAACAAATAGAAAGGATACTAGATAAATACGCTAACGTTATAACTAACACACCAGGAAAATCCACTGTAGTAGCTCACTCTATTGAGTTAAACACAGAAAAACCAATCTGTCTGAGACCATATCCTATACCCTTTTCAGCAAAACAAGAGATAATTAAGGAAATTCGGCAAATGGAAGGGGAGGGCATTATAGAAAAGTCAACTTCACCCTACTCCTCGCCAATAGTCCTAGTTAAGAAAAAAGACGGTTCCACACGTTTCTGCATTGATTACAGGAAACTAAACGCTATAACGATAACAGACGCAGAACCAATACCCAATCAGGAAGATTTATTTATTCAATTAGGACAAGCTAAGTATTTCTCAAAAATTGACTTAGTGAAAGGTTATTGGCAATTACCGGTAGAAATAAACTCGAGGAAATATACTGCTTTTCAAACTGACTTGGGATTGTATCAGTTTAAATACATGCCATTTGGGCTGTGTAACGCACCAGCGACATTCGCACGAGGCATGCGTCGAGTCTTAGGTGATCAAAAAAACGTGGTCAGTTTTTTTGATGACATTTGCGTGTTTGGAAGATCCATAACAGAACATAATCATACATTGGATCAGGTACTAAACAGATTGAAAACTGCGGGGTTGACAGCTAGGCCAACAAAAATGGAAATCGGGTTTTCAGAAATAGAGTTTCTGGGTCATATAGTCGGAGGAGGTACACAGAGACCTAACGCCAGTATAACAAGTAAAATATTAAATATCAAACCTCCGAACACCAAGAAACAAGTGAGGAGCTTATTGGGGCTGATCAGTTATTATAGAAAATTTGTTCCGGATTTCGCAGATATATCGGCCAGTCTATCAGATCTAACAAAGAAAGGAAAACCAGAAAAAGTACAATGGACTAGCACATGTAGAGAAGCACTAGAAAAGATCCAAAAGGCTCTATCTACACAACCAATCCTTATACTGCCAGAGATAAATCATGAGTTTGTAATCAGAACAGACGCGAGCGAGTCCGCTATAGGGGGATGCTTAATGCAAGAACGGGAGGGATTATTACACCCGATAGCGTACGTAAGCAGGAAACTATTATCCCGGGAGACCCGATACTCAGTAATTGAAAAGGAATGTTTGGGGGTAGTATGGACGATTACAAAATTCTCAAGATACCTTTTTGGTAATCACTTTACTATCGAGACGGACCACAAACCATTGACGGTGTTACAGACATCCAAGAGCATTAATAACCGCGTGGCACGATGGGCGTTAACATTACAAGAATACAAATTTACTATCAGACCGATCCCAGGGGCTGATAATACATTGGCTGACGTACTTAGCAGACAGTGGTAGTGGGACAGACAAAAGACTGATAGAAAATCACGGTCCCACTAATCCCACTAAGACTACCAGTATACTGACAGATTTTGTAGGGTTGAGTACAAGAATGATCAAAATAGCTAATAATTAAGCCTGGGACAATGACAAATGATTGTAGTTTCCCAAATTTTAGGGTACGCTCTTGGTAATGCTAATAAGAGTCGTTTCTTGTTTAGAATGGGAAATATACGAAATGTTCCACCATCAAAAACAATGACTATGATTTTTGATGCATACATTGAATTAACACGGAATTGGTATTGTGTCTTCTATGATGATGATAATTTGTTGAAAATTATGATGACTAATGATAATATTGTTGGGATTGAAGTTGGGGTCTGAGTGACCTTGTACCAGTATCATTGTGAAATGAAATAAAGTGGTTCGTATGTTCATGACAAATGTGTTGATCATATAAGAAATTGTGTGCACTGGAGACCTCAGTCCAAATTTTATGATAAGAGATGTTGTTATGATGATAATGTTTTGATTAGGATGATGAGGCTGCTATTTGTTGATAACTATGAGGAGTTATGATACTGTATTTTTGTATTTACTTGGGGGGTCTGAGCGACCATTTCCCAGTATTACTATTATATGAATTGATAAGACAATTCTTAGGTGCACGACACATTTTGATTATGTAAGCACAACATGTTTGGAGCCCTCGGGCATTTGGTATAACATTGATAATATGTATTTATTATATGTAATTTGATGATGAAATTTTTGATTCATGAAAATTTTGCCGATGACTATGTTATGATTATGAATATGATAATTTGTAACCCATTAACTGGTGGTTATAACTGGTCCCAGTAGGGGGGACGATAAATATACATACGAGATCCCGCTATGGGGACAGAAAACATACATAACATGTCCCATAAAGATACAGATGCAAGTATTAATGAAAAGGGACAGAAAATTGGGTGGATAGTGATTGTTGTGACACATGATTAGCAATTAAACCATTGAAGCATGACATTCAATGTTTGTGAGACATGTTGAGCAATTAAGTCACTGAACCATGACTTTCTTCGCTTGTAAAACATGGGGATCATCTAAATCATTGAACCATGAGATTCTTTGCTTGTGAAACATGGGTATCATTTAAGTCATTTAACCATACCAAGATTTTTTTTGTATGTGAAGAATATTAATACTTCAAATGTGACAAATTTTTTTTTAGTATATTGATGTATATATATCGTTATCATTTTGAGTAATAATAACCTTTGCTACCCTCGAAAGCGAGGTAGTATAGGACTAGACTCGTACGCAGGTACGAAAACCGGGTAGTTCCACAATGTAAATAAAACGATTCCTTATTATGTATTTGGGAATATACACCAGCTATTGTGAACTAATATTTTTTTGGAAGCTAGCATATTACTGGTGAAAATTCTGTATATAGTGCACATTGCAATTGTTGAATATTGTTAAAATAACTATATATTAATGAAATACCTGTGTGTGTAAGAATGGGATATATTATTAGTAGATCATGACACACCAAAACCTCAAGACCTTATGTTTATAAACTCGCGACATTCTTGCTAAGGTCGCTCGTGAGGAGGGGGGTGTTACGGTCAGATGTTGTGGTGTGGGGATGACTACGCATAAATGGGGTTGTGAACACTTGTCCTCGTGGAACGGGGGGGCGGGTGAACTCAAGGTACGTGCAAGTTGTAATGAATTGACAGGACCACGGTCAAAGGGAGACATGGTGATTGACCCAGGGGCCAGTCAAAAACCAGTCGGACAAGACGGGGTATAAAATGGGTCACATTGTGTGTCGCTGGGAGATTGTTAAGTTGCCAAGTAGCAGACAGGTGAAAGACGTACGATAGAGTGTGGAGTTTGTGAACGTAGTCCAATCCGGTCAAGCTGGGCCGAGGACTCTGGATGGTATGACCATCAACTGTAAACTGCCAATTGTACTGTACCATAAATATGTTCAAAGCTTCTGGATGTCATTAAACTTATGTTGAAAGAAAACAACCCAGCGTTGCTAAGTCTTTTACCCGTCTACGTGGTAAATATCTGTGGCTAAGGGGGAACCTCAACCCCTAGACAACGACTCCGCCACACCTCCCTTTGTAGCAAAGATTCTCAACATCTGGTCCGTGGGCCTCGTGTAGCCAACAGTTCATTACTTTAGAAGAATAGTTGTCTAAATAAAGTAGGTGCTTAAGCCGTAGCATGTGAGAGTATCCTTAATGCAACCCAATACTGGATTACTGCAGCTGCAACAAGATGTCGATGGTGTTTACCTCAAAGTGGCTCCAGAAGGCACAAACTACCGTAGCCGGCATGGCAGTGAGGTTGAAAACATTTTGACCACATCACACAAGTTTTAAAATATCTACACTGGCGTCCTTTTAGGGAATGAATAACGCAAAAAATTCTATCACTGAGATACAGCTGTGTGGAAGGATCTTCACAGTGTCACTGAGATACAGTTGTGTGGAAGGATCTTCACAGTGGTATTAGCAAGAACTTACTTCTATCACTGAGATACAGTTGTGTGGAAGGATCTTCACAGTGGTATTAGCAAGAACTTACTTCTATCACTGAGATACAGCTGTGTGGAAGGATCTTCACAGTGGTATTAGCAAGAACTTACTTCTATCACTGAGATACAGTTGTGTGGAAGGATCTTCACAGTGGTATTAGCAAGAACTTACTTCTATCACTGAGATACAGCTGTGTGGAAGGATCTTCACAGTGGTATTAGCAAGAACTTACTTCTATCACTGAGATACAGTTGTGTGGAAGGATCTTCACAGTGGTATTAGCAAGAACTTACTTCTATCACTGAGATACAGCTGTGTGGAAGGATCTTTACAGTGGTATTAGCAAGAACTTACTTCTATCACTGAGATACAGTTGTGTGGAAGGATCTTTACAGTGGTATTAGCAAGAACTTACTTCTATCACTGAGATACAGTTGTGTGGAAGGATCTTTACAGTGGTATTAGCAAGAACTTACTTCTATCACTGAGATACAGCTGTGTGGAAGGATCTTCACAGTGGTATTAGCAAGAACTTACTTCAAAGCACGTACCTCCTATGGAGATGCGCTCTAGCTCACTGTCTCGTCTGAAAGTTCCAAGTGTGGATGAAGACATGAAGAAAGAAGTCCTTTAGAGTGCTCTAATATGTGACACCATGTCTTTATGCACACATTAATGAATTGTTAGGACTCTAAATGAAATCCTTTCCAAGAATGCACGTATTGATTATAACGTAAAATCCATTTTCAGGCTACAAAACGTGAATTAACCTTTTGAAAAATTTGATGAAGACAAATTGGTTCTAAATTATCAAGTGGAACTTTTTTTAAACTTTTATTTTCAAATGAATTTTTTTTAAATCAAAATAATTTTTTTAAAGTTGTCACAATATATCTATAGCCTGTTGATGGCGTTTTAAAAAAAAATAAAATGTCAACAAAAAATTTAATAAATGCATGACAGTCATAGCCAATAGAAATACAATGCGTAAAAATTTCAGCTACATTAATCCAGGGCTTGGGCTTGGGACTCCACACAAAATTTGAGAACCACCATCTTTCACACGTCATCACTGGAGCAGAATTTCGCGCTTGTCAATATGGAAATAGCCTCGAGGCCTTTCAGGAAATGCATTTTCCAAATGCTTATTGTTAACGCAAGATTGGGCGGAAATAGATTAAGGGCACTTTTATTTAAGTAGCCTTTCACGATCTCAAACATCGTGTTAGTTCGTACATCTAAATGTTGGCTACCTCTCAACAGCCTAGCTGTCTTAGTTGGTATTACCAAATTTTGGCTACCTGTCAACAGCCTAGCTGTCTTAGTTGGTATTACCAAATTTTGGCTACCTCTCTCTTCTCTCTTAACAGCCTAGCTGTGTAAGTTTGTAAACCTAATTGTAGGCTACGTCTCAACAGTGTACGTTTGTAAGCCCAAATGTTGGCTAATTTCAAGAGCCATGCTGTGTTAAGTTTGTAGGCCCAAATGTTGGCTAATTTCAAGAGCCATGCTGTGTTAAGTTTGTAAGCCCAAATGTTGGCTAATTTCAAGAGCCATGCTGTGTTAAGTTTGTAGGCCCAAATGTTGGCTAATTTCAAGAGCCATGCTGTGTTAAGTTTGTAGGCCCAAATGTTGGCTAATTTCAAGAGCCATGCTGTGTTAAGTTTGTAAGCCCAAATGTTGGCTAATTTCAAGAGCCATGCTGTGTTAAGTTTGTAGACCCTAAAGTAGGCTGCTTCTTAAGGGCCCGACTGAGTTATTGATCGTTCGTTTCTTTGGCTTTGAGTTTTTTATATATTTTTTTTCTAGGCACTTTTGAGTTCCTGCTATATTTGTGCGCAATGTTCAGTAGAATAAAAATGAAATGACGTGAAATAATGATAAAATGATAATAACACACACCAGCATTAGTGACGTTTCAAAAATCAAAAAATAACATTGGCATTCAAACTATCATTCAAACTATCATTCAGACTCAAAATCCAGAAAACATTTATTTGATCTTGTGTTTTTAAAAATTCATAAAAATAAAACTACACAAGAAAATTCATTTTAGAAATATTTTTTTTCATTTAATCGACCTCCTTTGGAAATTCTTCCGGTTTCAATTCAAACATTATACCGTCCAGCGCCCCAAGGAAAAAAAGAAACCACCCCTTCCCATCGGTGAAATCAGAGTGTAATAAATTGGTGTTTGAGACGGGGGCATGACGTCACGCCCAGTGTGGCTTGTTTGAACAAAAACTCTTTTATCGTCTGCTGATCGCTCCTCAAATCCTGTTCAAAGTTCTCCAAAATATCGGAACTATCGGTTCTAAAAAAGTTCGGCGATGGTGAACAACACGTGAGATTATCAAAAGTCTAGGTGGACCCGTTAATTTTAAGCAGACGTTCCAGGAAACATCACTGATTGATCTTTTCCCTCTGAATGTATGCCATTTGCCCCGTGATTGTATGATCTTTTAATCGAAACAAAAAGTTTTTAAAAACCTCTGATGTCCCTGATTGACACGTTGAGAACCTGTGTCTGGAAGATCAGTCAATCATTCAGTAAATCACAAAATTAGTGGATGACTCTTCGAGAGTCTCTCCCTCTCTCTCGCTCTCTCCCCCTCTCCCCCCCTCTCTCTCCCTCTCTCTCTCCCCCCCCCTCTCTCTCTCTCTCTCTCCCTCTCTCTCTCTCTGCGTGTGTGTGAGTCTACTTGGTGTGTGTGTGTGTGTTTATAATTGGGGTGGGGTGACGGTGGGTAGTTCGTAGGACCGATAACTGCTTGGACCAAACATTCCCTGCGAACGTCATCAGAGTCTGATCAGATATAGCCAGTCAAAGATAAGATATCTTTGATTAGACTTAGCCGGCTACCTTAAATTAATCCTTGAATAGACACAGTCGGAGAGCGCGGACAGAGAGCGGAGACAGAGAGCGGGGACAGAGAGCAGGGACAGAGAGCAGGGACGGAGAGCACGGACAGAGAGCGGGGACAGAGAGCGGGGACAGAGAGCGGGGACAGAGAGCACGGACAGAGAGCTGGGACAGAGAGCAGTGACAGAGAGCACGGACAGAGAGCGGGGACAGAGAGTGGGGACAGAGAGCGGGGACAGAGAGCGGGGTCAGAGAGCGGGGACAGAGAGCACGGACAGAGAGCACAGCCAGACAGCACGGACAGAGAGTACAGCCAGACAGCACGGACAGAGAGTACAGCCAGACAGCACGGACAGAGAGTACAGCCAGACAGCACGGACAGAGAGTACAGCCAGACAGCACTGACAGAGAGTACAGCCAGACAGCACGGACAGAGAGTACAGCCAGACAGCACGGACAGATAGTACAGCCAGACAGCACGGACAGAGAGTATAGCCAGATAGCACTGACATAGAGCACAGACAGAGAGTACAGCCAGACAGCACAGACAGAGAGTACAGACAGACTGCACGGACAGAGAATACAGCCAGACAGCACGGACAGAGAACACGGACAGAGAGTGCAGCCAGACAGCACAGACAGAGAGTACAGACAGACTGCACGGACAGAGAGTACAGCCAGACAGCACGGACAGATAGTACAGCCAGACAGCACGGACAGAGAGTATAGCCAGATAGCACTGACATAGAGCACAGACAGAGAGTACAGCCAGACAGCACAGACAGAGAGTACAGACAGACTGCACGGACAGAGAATACAGCCAGACAGCACGGACAGAGAACACGGACAGAGAGTGCAGCCAGACAGCACAGACAGAGAGTACAGACAGACTGCACGGACAGAGAGTACAGCCAGACAGCACGGACAGAGAGTACAGCCAGACAGCACAGACAGAGAGTACAGACAGACTGCACGGACAGAGAGTACAGCCAGACAGCACGGACAGAGAGTACAGCCAGACAGCACGGACAGAGAGAACAGCCAGACAGCACGGACAGAGAGCACGGACAGAGAGTACAGCCAGACAGCACGAGCAGAGAGTACAGTCAGACAGCACTGCCAGAGAGTACAGCCAGACAGCACGGATAGAGAGTACAGCCAGACAGCACTGACAGAGAGTACAGCCAGACAGCACGGACAGATAGTACGGACAGAGAGCAGGGACAGAGAGCAGGGACAGAGAGTACGGACAGAGAGTACGGACAGAGAGTATAGCAATGCTATATTGCAGTATTTCGAGATCTTGGTGTTACATTTTGTGAACTTGCCAGTGCTCTCGTATAAGTCACTCAGTGCACTGATACTATACTAACTGGCGCCTCCGGATTCATCAAACCATATCTCCACTAACCACTGCGATCGTGTGGCAAACTCCAGCGATGGTCCGTGGACAATAAGACTCGTATGATGAGCGCCGAGGTCATATCGGGTCATAGTGGGAATTCCACCACCACTGTATGAGTTAAAAACTCCGCCCGTTTTCCTATGGGCCCCCTCAGGAGGCAATAGACATAAGTGTGCCATTTTTACTAGTCTTATATTAACTTGCTGTGTAAGTTTAATAGGACATCCCATGCCCATCCCACTATTTGTTTATAATTCTTTCACGTGCCCAGTTCACGCGTTGACGCCGACCGTCACTGTTCACACCCCCTACCGTCCCTGCGCCCGGTTTTAAAACCAGGGGAGATAATTCTGTTTCAGTCTGTAAATGTCGCGTTTAAACATATTCACTACTTTTTAGTTATGTCTCATATATAATCTCATATATAAGGGATTTATAGTCAAAAACTTTGTTTTTACTTCTATTTATTTCGATTTACGTCTGCTAGAGTTAAACCTCAGCAGTCCGCCTTAGTGACGGGAATAACCCAATGTTGAAATATTTTCGATTTACAGTGAGTGTCGGATAATTGGGATAGGTCGGATAATTGGGATCAGTTCGCTCAAAATATTCGAATCGTTTAGAACGGAACTAATCCCAGGACATTCTTGGTTTATATCTACTTCTAAATTGATCAAATGTAAGCTGGCTTTGCACTTACTGTAAAATGTATAGACTAAAAAGTATAAAATAAAAATATATAAAAAACACTTTTTAAAAACTAGTCTTATATTAGAAATGCACTAAATGAAGAAAATAAATTTAAAATTTGAAATTTACAGTCAGAAGAGACCTTTAGTTCCAAATTTATGAAAATGTAAAAGTTTAAAATGAGACAGGAACGTTAAATCGTAGGTGAAATCGATTATCTCGTTGTTCGCCATGACTATAAGACTAGGGTGCTCAGTTTAAACTTAGTCCATCAATATCTATGCTAGCAAGCACCCTAGTCTTATAGTCATGGCGAACAACGAGATAATCGATTTCACCTACGATTTAACGTTCCTGTCTCATTTTAAACTTTTACATTTTCATAAATTTGGAACTAAAGGTCTCTTCTGACTGTAAATTTCAAATTTATTTTCTACTTGTTAGTGCATTTCTAATATAAGATTAGTTTTTAAAAAGTGTTTTTATATTTTTTTCTTTAAATCCTTTTGGCTCTCAAAATTCACATCCCCACTCTCCTAAAAAGGACACAGACTTGGGATGGGAACATTGTGGACAGTCAACTTCTGTGTAGGATATATGTGTACAACATACCGAGCATTTATGTGTACAACATACCGAGCATGTATGTGTACAACATACCGAGCATGTATGTGTACAACATACCGAGCATGTATTTGTACAACATACCGAGCATGTATGTGTACAACATACCGAGCATGTATGTGTACAACATACCGAGCATGTATGTGTACAACATACCGAGCATGTATGTGTACAACATACCGAGCATGTATGTGTACAACATACCGAGCATGTATGTGTACAACATACCGAGCATGTATGTGTACAACTTACCGAGCATGTATGTGTACAACAAACCGAGCATGTATGTGTACAACATACCGAGCATGTATGTGTACAACTTACCGAGCATGTATGTGTACATAATACCGTTTATGTTTCTGTACAGTCTACCTATCATTATGTGTACAGGTTTGAGTACAAGGTCTGTACAGCATATCGACCATGCATGTCGTTGTGTACAACGTTCGGGGCTCGTCTGTGTAATTGTATGATAATACCAGCAACTCCCCGCCCACACACACTTACAAACCTAGGAACAATGGCGACATCTCTCCCCGCCCCCACACACTTACACACCTAGGTACAATGGCGACCTTTCTCCCCGCCCCCACACACTTACACACCTAGGTACAATGGCGACATCTCTCCCCGCCCCCACACACTTACACACCTAGGTACAATGGCGACATCTGGGAAGTTAATCCCTTGGTGTGATCTTAACAGTACAACAAGTTACACCTTAGCCAACGTGAGAACTTAACAGTAGAACGGAAAAGTTGGCTGGACAACATAAAGGAATGGACAGGGACGAAATTGCATGAATTATTGGCCGCCGTTCAAAATATGCAAATGTGGAGATCGTTATCTGTTGATGTGTTCATGCGCTCCCCACAACGACAGCAACGGTCACGGGACTGCTGATGATGATGATGAATAGTACCACAACTCGAATCTTAACCATCGGGTCTGACTAATATGTTGGAGATTGCAGATTGACGTGCTCGTTCATGTATTTCTTCATCACATCGCCATGCCAAGTTATTGGTCACAAATAGGGACAGTTCAGTTGTCATGACTGATTTATGAAACGTGATTCACAGATGAGTTTTTGAGATTACGTTGGGCGGAGGAAACACATTAAGAAATCGTATGAAATTTAAGGAAATCAATATTAAACTAATTTTATTTATTTATTTTTTTAATTGGGGGGGGGGTATACACGATACACAGAATGTAGATAGGGATCATAATTTTTGCACTATTTTGAACGTCAGTTGTAAGTTTAATGATGTGAACAAATGCGAACGCATCTCCCGTGAGTGGTGCGCAAAATAACTCTGTTGGTGACATGAGAAAATTGTGTAAAGTCGTGATACCATTTTACCAGATATACCGCTGTACTTGTGAACTTATACCACACATATCGCTGTACCTGTGAACTTATACCACACATACCCCTGTGCCTGTGAACGTGTACCACACATACCGCTGTACCTGTGAACTTATACCACACATACCGCTGTACCTCTGAACTTATACCACACATACCGCTGTACCTGTGAACTTATAACACACATACCGCTGTGCCTGTGAACGTATACCACACATACCGCTATACCTGTGAACTTATACCACACATATCTCAGAAGTAGTCAAGGGGATCGAGAATCCCCCGAGATTGATAGTCCACCGGGGAACGCGATCCGAGGGTCACCACGATCCCATGGTGGCCAGGACCCCATGGTGGCCAAGATACCACGATGACGTTGACCCAACGATGGCTGGAGTAAAGGAATCAGAGTGGAAAGATTGGAAATAGGAGTTGTAAGATACAACTGGAGCTTCAAGATAAGCTACCAGAGATAGAAGGGGCAGAGGAGGGGCAAAAGGAGGGACAAGCGGAGGGGCAAGAGGAGGGACAACAGGAGGGACAAGAGGAGAGACAATAGGAGGGACAGTAGGAGGGGCAAGAGGACGGACAATAGGAGGGGCAAAATGAGAGTCAAGAGAAACCTCCAGATTTGAGAGAACAATTTGCTGGCACGTTGACAAAAACAAAATCTCTAAAATATTCATGGAGACCAAATAACGTGATCTTTATATAAATAGATGCGACACGTCCCGGCTACCCTGACATTTTACAGACAGCGTCGACCTCTCTCCAACAATCTGGTCACGCTGTCACAAACTCTGGTCCACAACTGACTGGACAACAATGTCCCCAGCTTTTGTTCCTAGGTTAAGGGATTCCACAAAAGTGTAGAGGCCCTAGTATTGTTTGTGCGCGGCCCGCTGGTCATGACAGGGCCGCTGACAGGGGCTAAATGACAAATCCTGATCACACATGGATATCGGTCAAGCCCGCTTCCTGGAATGCTCCAACGACTTTCCTGACGTACGAGAACTCTAACCAATCAGATCGATAATACACGAGCGCTAAGATTACTCTTAACACCCCCCCCTCCTGGCTCACCCCTCCACAGCGTGCGACTCCACATCCGTCATCATATCATATTTTAATTTCGTTTTTTAAATAATAATAATAATAATTCTATTAAAGAGCGATATTTAAATTGTACGGCTTTAGTAGCAGCATAGATTAAAGGGACATTGAATGGCAAGCAATAACATCGGCTGTTTACAGTGACATGTTGTGTGCAGTGGTTGTGGTAAGGTCGTCTATGAAAGGACGTGAACGGGGGGAGGGGGGCGTAAATCAGTTTATTCTAAAATAGGGGTGGGGATAAATGCAGAGAGTGGTCATGTTTAGAGATGGGGATAAATGGAGTGGCCATGTTATGTATAGGTGTGGCCACATATAGGGGTGGTCATGTATTTCGTTGCCATGTTGGGGTGGCCATGTATGGTAGGTCAATTATGAGGGGGCAATCTATAGGGGTGGCCATTATGGGGGTGGCCATACATAGGTGTGGTCATGTATGGTAAGCCAATTATGAGGTGGCCATGTATGAAATGGCCATGTATTATTGCACGCTATCGGCCGGTCTGTTGTGTGTGGCCATGTATTATTGCACGCTACCAGCCGGTCTGTTGTGTGTGACCATGTATTATTGCACGCTATACGCCGCTCTGTTGTGTGTGACCATGCATTATTGCACGCTATCAGCCGGTCTGTTGTGTGTTAAGGACGTGAGAGAATAAATCAAACTGTTGGAATATTTGAACATGTCGACTTCAGCCTCCCAGGGGAAATAAGGCGCAGATGAAATCAATACAAGGGCTATGATTGGACCACACGTTTCATTCCAATGGTCAGCTACTTGGTGACGTCGCGATACAGTGTCCTTAACAGTTGGTGGGGGAGGGGGGGTTACAAATATGTCGCCAAACGCCCGCGTGCCATAACTAGAGTTGGTGCCGACCGGTGATGCACAATATTTTATTCCCAAAAAAAAAGAGAGAAAAAAAGTGCCGTTACAGAGTGTCACAGAGGCAGAGTGCTGCTCAACTGCGGCAGAGTGCTGCTTGATTTCTCTGGTAATTTGTTCCTTGCTAACTTTTCAAACACAGGCGGCGCGTGAAGATCATTGGCACGTGACCACCACTGGCACGTGACGTGTTCGCCTCTCAATGGCGTCGTGGGCCGCTTGCCGCGGGGTCAGGTAAACAATAACAATCATAACAGTGTGAGTTACCTAGCAGACTGGACAAGACTGTTACATACCAGTGAGAGCAGCTTTGCCACGTCATCCACGCGGAGTAGGAGCAGGTGTCCTCACACGCAGTATCACTGTTTGTTTCCCACTCACTTACAAGTGTCGCTGGCTTTTTGAAATCAGTTACAAATATTGGTGGCTTTTACAGCTCAAATTATATCGTTGGCTTTTTTTTTCAAGCACCTATCACAGTGAATTACCCTCTCATCCGCACGCGACTGCAGACATAACCACCTGTCGCTGGTTATTCAATTATTTTATCACATGTATATGGTATATGTAACTATAATCAAATTATGGACGCATAATTTTTCAACTATCATGGGCATCGGCATATACTTATCCAACTATCGTAGGCTTATCCAACTATCATAGGCTTATCCAACTACCATAGGCTTATCCAACTATCATAGGCTTATCCAACTATCATAGGCTTATCCAACTACCATAGGCTTATCCAACTACCATAGGCTTATCCAACTATCATAGGCTTATCCAACTATCACAATCTTATCGAACTATCACATCTTATCCAAATATCACAGTCATATCAAAAGGTTTCGCCAAAATCCCAGGCTTATCAAACTGTCACACGGCCAACAACTATCGTATGCTTGTAAAACGAAAGGACGATCCACAACGCCATCCAGGAACTGGATCACAGATTCTCACACCGAAAGTCCACAGACAGGTGTATATCCAACACGGTGTCAATCGGAACACATTTCACCAGCCACCTCCCGATCACACGCTGTTCAAAGCGGAACCAAAAGTTGGTAGAGCGAAACCATGGCAGCCACGTGTAAAACAAAAAAAATCTCTCCTTCCCCGAAGGCTGTAATCCAAATAACCCGAGCAGACCCAGGCGAGAAATGTAGTCCCGTGATCTAATGCCGTACTGGCCACATCCTCATGCCCTCGACCCTGGGCTCGATCAGTGACGACCGTGAGATACAGACGGAATCGAAGGGACCCGCCACTACTTTAGGGATCACGGCAGGCGTGTGGGGGGGGGGACAAAAGTCGCTTGTGGCTCTCGCGTGTTCATTTGTTTAGTCCCGAGATTTGGGAGCATATGTCCGAGGAGGAGGGGAGGGGCTGTGTGAACGAAGGTGGAGTCACCGGAGGTAGTCAGTGACGAAAACGACAGCGAGTTGACAAATGTGACAAGTATGCGGAGTTATCAAACCACAGTGAAGCGACCAAAACGTGTTATAATGTTGATTGGTGTTGGTTGGCGGTCCAGGGGCGTAGCTAAATTTACCGTGTCCCCAGGCGGATCAAGACTTGAAGGAAGGGGGACTCGACGAAATAACTATTATTTCACTGTTACCCGAAATGCCCCCCCCAGGGAAAGACAAAGCGCCCGCGTGGTGGATGGCCACCTCTGCTACCCCGTCCTGGGCTACAGAAGCGTTGTCTACCCTGGCGGTATGTCCATTATTACACACGACCATGATTGTTTGCTTGTTGACGTGAGAGGGCTGGCAATCAATCCAATGGCAAACGACTCTGGCTATGGGAGAATAAGATAAAACTGGCCACAGTCGGCTATTCTGTGAGGCTATTATCGGAAAATGCTGGCTGGCTATTCGAGTGAGATGACCGGTTGGCCATTCGGGTCTTCTCTCTGTGGTCGGCTATTGCAATGGACAAAGGAAATTGTGGATCTGGCTATGTTACATGTTTGGTTCGTTCGGCAGATCTGTTTAGGGGCCGTCCATAAATGACGTCACGCGATTTTGGCAGATTTTTACCCCCCGCCCCCCTCGTCACAAAAACTTAGACCCCCCTCCAATATGACGTCACATAGCTGTAACCCCCTTTCCCCCAAAAAGCGGTACTACCTATTTGAAAATGAGCATATTTCAAATCACTTTATTGTCATTTTAGTATGTATTTAGTTCGTAACACGCGTGAATCCACGTAAGACGTCATAAAATAAATAGTAAGAAATCGAATATTTAAGTGTAACTTTGATTTAAAGTAGCTTGTTTTGACGTGACGTCACAGTTCTTAAACTCCCCCCATCCCCCTCGTCACAAATGTGGGGACCCCCCTTCCCCCCCCCCTAGTTGCGTGGCGTCATTTATGGACGGCCCCTTATTACGGAATAGAGAATAAAATTACATTAAAATTTTAGAGGCGGAGGGGAATAGTGTGTGTGTTGGGGTCGGATTGCCTCATGTTGATATCTTCTTCAAGAATGTGATATATGTCTTTGCAGTCCTCAATCTGAAGAGAAACGTTCTGGGTGGACCCCCCCCCACCCGTCCCTTGAGTTTATTTACGCCACTCGAAGGGTGAGAATCGTTTTTATAACACAACAGTCAAGAGACAGGAGACAACGGTTACTGTACTGACTTAAACGGCCTCCAGTTGTACAACCCAGGGCCAAGTGCAATCAATAGTGGTCCTAAAACAGCCTCTATATATAGTGATACAGCCTAGCACCAAGAGCAATCAATAGTGGTCCTAAAACTGCCTCTATATATAGTGATACAACCTAGCGCCAAGAGCAATCAGTAGTGGTCCTAAAACAGCCTCTATATATAGTGATACAGCCTAGCGCCAAGAGCAATCAATTGTGGTCCTAAAACAGCCTCTATACAGCCTAGCACCAAGAGCAATCAATAGTGGTCCTAAAACTGCCTCTATATATAGTGATACAACCTAGCGCCAAGAGCAATCAGTAGTGGTCCTAAAACAGCCTCTATATATAGTGATACAGCCTAGCGCCAAGAGCAATCAATAGTGGTCCTAAAACAGCCTCTATATATAGTGATACAGCCTAGGGCCAAGAGCAATCAATAGTGGTCCTAAAACAGCCTCTATATATAGTGATACAGCCTAGGGCCAAGAGCAATCAATTGTTGTCCTAAAACAGCCTCTATATATAGTGATACAGCCTAGCGCCAAGAGCAATCAATAGTGGTCCTAAAACAGCCTCTATATATAGTGATACAGCCCAGGGCCAAGAGCAATCAATAGTGGTCCTAAAACAGCCTCTATATATAGTGATACAGCCTAGCGCCAAGAGCAATCAATAGTGGTCCTAAAACAGCCTCTATACAGCCTAGGGCCAAGAGCAATCAATAGTGGTCCTAAAACTGCCTCTATATATAGTGATACAGCCTAGGGCCAGGAGCAATCAATAGTGGCCCTAAAACAGCCTCTATATATAGTGATACAGCCTAGGGCCCGGAGCAATCAATAGTGGTCCTAAAACAGCCTCTATATATAGTGATACAGCCTAGGGCCAAGAGCAATCAATTGTGGTCCTAAAACAGCCTCTATATATAGTGATACAGCCTAGGGCCAGGAGCAATCAATAGTGGCCCTAAAACAGCCTCTATATATAGTGATACAGCCTAGGGCCAGGAGCAATCAATAGTGGTCCTAAAACAGCCTCTATATATAGTGATACAGCCTAGGGCCAAGAGCAATCAATTGTGGTCCTAAAACAGCCTCTATATATATATAGTGATACAGCCTAGGGCCAAGAGCAATCAATTGTGGTCCTAAAACAGCCTCTATATATAGTGATACAGCCTAGGGCCAAGAGCAATCAATAGTGGTCCTAAAACAGCCTCTATATATATATAGTGATACAGCCTAGGGCCAAGAGCAATCAATAGTGGTCCTAAAACAGCCTCTATATATAGTGATACCGCCTAGGGCCAAGAGCAATCAATAGTGGTCCTAAAACAGCCTCTATATATAGTGATACAGCCTAGGGCCAAGAGCAATCAATTGTGGTCCTAAAACAGCCTCTCTATATATAGTGATACAGCCTAGGGCCAAGAGCAATCAATTGTGGTCCTAAAACAGCCTCTATATATATTGATACAGCCTAGGGCCAAGAACAATCAATAGTGGTCCTAAAACAGCCTCTATATATATAGTGATACAGCCTAGGGCCAGGAGCAATCAATAGTGGTCCTAAAACAGCCTCTATATATAGTGATACAGCCTAGGGCCAAGAGCAATCAATTGTGGTCCTAAAACAGCCTCTATATATAGTGATACAGCCTAGGGCCAAGAGCAATCAATTGTGGTCCTAAAACAGCCTCTATATATAGTGATACAGCCTAGGGCCAAGAGCAATCAATTGTGGTCCTAAAACAGCCTCTATATATAGTGATACAGCCTAGCGCCAAGAGCAATCAATAGTGGTCCTAAAACAGCCTATATATATAGTGATACAGCCTAGGGCCAAGAGCAATCAATAGTGGTCCTAAAACAGCCTCTATATATAATGATACAGCCTAGGGCCAGGAGCAATCAATAGTGGTCCTAAAACTGCCTCTATATATAGTGATAGAGCCTAGGGCCAGGAGCAATCAATAGTGGTCCTAAAACTGCCTCTATATATAGTGATAGAGCCTAGGGCCAGGAGCAATCAATAGTGGTCCTAAAACTGCCTCTATATATAGTGATAGAGCCTAGGGCCAGGAGCAATCAAGGCGGTATATATGCAACGGTACCGCTTCATGTACATTTTTGGTTCTCAAACTCACATTACGAGGACCAACCCACTGAACCCTTTAACTACGGGTGTTGAATATGTATCCTACTTGTAAAACATTACCCCTACCCCCCGGTATCCTTTTATTTTCTGGCAGTTGGTGCTTACAAATTAATCAAAGAATCAAACAAAGTTTCAACTGCGTGTTAAGGAAAAAACAAAAACGCAAGCAGTGGAAACCGTCCATGTTAAATGTGACGTCATGTGTTGTTATTGTTCAAGTGTAGCTCATTGTTTAACACGTTAGAATTCATTGTGGTTCGAGTCATGGCCTAACTAGAGGGGTGTGTAAGGGGTGAGGTTCCTTTTAAGCTGTGCAGCCGCGCAGATATGTGACTGATGCCGCGCAGTAATTTAGAATTACCCTGCATCAAATTTTGTAAAACATTGCAAAAAAATATGAATGCTGCGTAACTTTGCACCTGAGTTTTTTCCACTTTGCACAGGGACCAAAGAACCTTAGAGGGAACATTGGTGAGGGGTGACACTTAAGGTTTGTATGCAGGGTGTAGGGGTGGGGTGGGGTTGGGCTTAAGTCAAAATATGCAAACAATGAATCCACTGATGCTCTCAAAGAAAGCCCATGTTTTCAGATAGCAATGTTTACCTAATGGATGGTTTGACATACCATCAGTAGTACATAGATGTAGCAATGAAAAAAACAAAACAACACAAGTTGATTAATTACAAGAATAAACCAGACCAAAAAAAAATGTTTAATTTTAATTTGTTCCCACACTTATGATACAGATTGCAAAATTGATGACAAATCAATAAACATTAACAGCAGATGAAAAATCTTTCTTTGTTTTTGTTTTACAGAAGACGAGATAAAATGCTTTTTATGTCTAACGTAGAGACGTTGGGCACACAAGATTGTAATCGAAGAAAAAAAAAGACATGTGAAGAGAGTTAACTTTCAGTCATTTTACAAAAGTTTAATATAATTCATTTAGCTAAAAAAAAACAAGAAGATAATTTTTGAATGAGATTGTTTTAATTCCCTTACGAAACAACAACAAATGAAATCAGTAATCACTTTAAATAGATAGTACATTTAAAAAGTGACGTACCCAATATGACAGTAGAATAAAGATTAAAACATTTTCTTTTGAAGTAAAAAAGTTATGTTAGAGTTCAACATGTCTTAATTAATATTATCACTATGATTGACTTTGAAATGAGAAATTATAAGTGGACATTTTTAACTATAAATAATTTTACACAATCTTAGAGATGCTAATTTCCTTAAAATTTGCAATATTTATTTTGTGAGCTATTTTGTTTATCAAGCTGAATTTTTCAAAAGATTGTCAAACAACATTGCTTTTAAATTTATTTCTAAAAATTATTTAACTTTAATCAAAATAGAACATGAATCCTCCAAAGATTTGGTTTATTATTAAGATTTTTTTTATCTAGAAGTCAGCACAACTCTCATTAATGTTTACAAAACCATATATTTCCCCATATATTTCCCTAGCGTTAATGGTGTATAATTTTTTATTTTTTTTTAAATTTTGACATAAGCTGACATCCAAACTGTGCAGCAGGTGATATTGTCATTGTTTTCTAGTGTCAAACAAAGATGCTGTGACAGGGATGATAATTATTTACATCAGATGAGGTCAGAGTCCACTTTCCACCATTGGTCAGATCAAACAGGGGAGCCTTCTTGTTTCTCTCTCACTGCATCCTAAGTAAAGGGAGAAAAGCAATAATTAAAGAGAGACAATAGCAAATTTCATGATAAAAGCCAGTCGTTTACAAATAAAACTGTTAATTATTTAATCATTTAAAATTTAATAATGTTTTTTTTCTTCAAATAACAGGTGGAAAAAAAATAGCTTCTAAGCAATAAATTTATTATTATCAAGTCATGGTACTATTTACTTTTTTTTCATACACACAGATTTGTTAAAAGTTGATAATATTACGAAATATAATTTTAACATGAATAGATTTCATATTTACTAATTATTAGTGTTTTTTTAATAAATATATTAAATATATAAAATAGGGCTGCGGAAATTATCGATTAATTTCTCTATTAATCGTTAAAAATTTTATCGATTAAATATCGATTAAAATAATTTTATCGATTAAATATCAATTAAAATAATTTTAATCGATAAAAATTCGATTAAAATTTAAGAAAATATTTATAATATTTTTTTAAATTTTAGTAATAAATTATTAATAATTAAAAGTAATTTATATATATATTTTACGTACTAACATCTCCCGCGTAATATTAAAATTAATTTTATTAATTTATGTTGACCGGCAGACGTCAACTAAAAAATGGCTGACAGCCAGAGCCGTCTTTACACCATTTTGGGCCCCCGGGAAAAGAAATAGTGTTGGGCCCTTCCCCCTCAGGAATAAAAAATGAATATATATAATATATATAAATAAACATATTCCCATGGGGCCATATGCTCGTGGGCCCCCGGGCAAATGCCCAACGGGCCTATGCGTTAAGACGGCCCTGCTGACAGCATCAGCGCAGTTAAATTTAAACATATAACTAGAAAGTTGAGCAAATATGTTGTTTTTAAGCTAACTGCGGATGGCAAAGTCGAAGATGGTGAAAATGTTTACTGTGTTCACTGCCATAAACAATTCTCTTATAAAGGATCAAATACACCTCTGACGTACCACCTTCAGCACAAATCAAGTATCAACACATTGTCATGAAATTTAGTTCAAAATATTCATAATTTTCAATGTCCGTGAGAAATGTTCAGTTTAATGACGTCATAAATTTCTATTTTTGGCTTTAATCGAAATTATCGATTAATTAATCGATAATTTTGCAAAAGTTAACTATTAAAATTAAATTAATCGATAACAGCCCTAATATAAAGAGATAAAAATTCCTTTCATTTAAAACTTACAGATCCTACTCATAAATTCTTTCAGTTTATGTATTTTAAAAATTTGATCGACAAGTGTAAGCTTTAAACTCAGAATGTTTTGGATTTGTAATGGTTAGAAGCCTAACTTTAAAATAAAATTATATAAAGAAGCATCAGGTAATGCTATTTAAAAGACAAAACTGGTGGTAACAAAATCAGACATACTTTGAATCTCTCCTCTAGGAGGGATATTTCAGAGATTAAATCAGTGATGGCATTTGTTATGGCTTCCTGTGGGGTGTAGTCAGGAGTCGTCTGTATACGCAGGACAAATTTATGCTCCAGTGGGTGAGGGTTTTTGTACCCAGCAAACAAAACTTGGGGGTCTTTCAAAAGTTGTCTGAAGCACGAAACAAACACGTAATTATTTTTAATGGTAATTGAAATGAAACACTTGTGTGCATTCACTGAAAAAAATGTTAAGAGTGCAAAAAAATATTTTTAAAATTATTTGTCTTCATCCATCAAAAGCATTTGAAAAATGCATGTAAATGGACAATAAATTAATGGATTATAAAAGAAATACATGCCAAATTTTATTATTTACCCTACTTTGTACAGGTTTTATTCATTTTTTATAGCAGGCTCCTTTAAAAAAAAATTTAATAGCAAAGATGCACGCAGAATTGCAGATGTCTAAAACATTTAGTTTCGTATGGAATAACAAAATGTACCGTGTGCAGACTTGTCATTGGCAACCATTCATCCTTCAACCTCATTTTGACTCTATTACTATTGCTTTGTTCTCATTGTTTCATTCATAAAAGGTGGCCGTATGCAAAAGCCATTTAACTATTGGTTATATAATTAATTACGAGTGAAAGTTGAAGGTTCAAAAGGAGTTCCTAATTTCATTTGTACATTTTTATAGAGGACAGTTTGCTTTGTCATGAGTCATATGTAGGTCATGATAGATGTGTGAACTAGAACTTGTGAACACATGAGAAACTTCGTTTAAAGATAAATTTTATTGTTTATACAAAGCTAAATCAGTTATTAATAAAGAACATTTTAAAAGCAAAATGAAGAAATAATAATTTTATTTATAGCATTGATCCTGAAAATAAAATCATTATTAAAACGAGAGAAAAAATGCGTGACGCAAACAGCGGAATTGAGGTAACAAAATGTGGAGGTAAAATGGATAGGGGATAGGGAGAAATTGAACCACGCTTTAAAATTTCAAAACTTTAAAGTTCTATGATTTGTTTCTTAATTTACATTTGTCTTAATTAAACCAGTAGCCTAACACTAAATATAAAATAATTACGAGTGATAAATGTAAGAATGACGTCATCAAATATTGACGCTGGTTTTTGTCCTAACAAATACTCATATCTGCAAAAATTCATACCGGTAGACCCCTAATTATTTATCTATCTTTTTTTCATGTCCATTTGTCATGTTTCCCTTATTGCACTAAAGATGATAAATAATGTAAGATTAACACTTTTTTGTAAATTACTTTGACTTATTTACTTACGTTGTTATTAAATTCCCAAGAGTGTGATCTTCTTTGTTTACTGTGAAAATTGCTGCATTTGGAACTTTGGTATCCTTTTCTATGTAAATTCTGAAATAAATATTAATATAATTTTAACTAAAGTTCGGTCAAAGAAAGAAACAGGTAAATTAATTAGGATAACTATAACATTTAGTACATTTATGAGAAGAATATAATTGACATATAATTTTCTTGTGTTTTAAAGGTGAGACTACTTCCCATTCAAACAGCTTCTGTAAAATCTTGGTCAAATTGTTTCACTAATCTGGCATGTTATTTTGGGGATACATTCAGGGTGAACATTTAATTGCTTGTAACAGGATCAAGAAGTGGGTGAGACCTATGATATCTTTTTTGATCTTATTAGTCTTATACTTATACACTCCTTTAATACAGAAGATTAATGCATCCATGCTTATCCTTGGACGCCTTGGTTTATGTCTAGGCTTACATTTTTAATAGAGTTTTAAATGTTGAAAGTGTGTTGGAATTCCTGTTAATCACGATTAGACAAAATTTTGCATTGAATAGATACAAACATAAATTATTTAATTTATTGACAACTGATATTGATTAATCACCTAAATTCTAAATAGTGATTTTCTATATAGTTATATAATATAGCCTATAGTATATTATTATATATGTGACATGTAGGCTGTAGGCCTTTAATGTACAATCAATGATAATGTGTAAATTATATATGAACATGGCCATGGCTTAACGTAACGAACATTACATACAAAACAGAGAGACATACTTAGTAAACTAAAACTTACTTAATTAATTATTACCTAATTATAGGTACTTCGATACTCATTCGCGCATCGATCTGCGCATGTCGTAAATTCACGGAAAAACTGTCATGGCGTTTTTTATTAAGCTTTAGCGGCGATAACATTGTTTTTGCGTTCTACGTCATATATATTCAAAATAGAGTGCTCCTCGTCATCAGTGACGTTTACCACAAAATTTCATAGTATTTTGATACCATTTCTTCAGTGAGTTCGATCACCGCATCGGCGCACTTTAATCCTATTGAAAAAGGTATCTGATAAACTTTAAAATAAACTTTATCTTAAAGGGTCAGATATAGTGGTTTGGAGTCAGAATACTTATTTAATTTTCGAACCTGAATAACTTTACTTCATTAAAATTGGTTTTAGCCCTTAAAAGTTATGCCTTCCCCCATTTTAGGACTTGCAGGTGGAAATAAAAATCGCATCACGAGTCATCCCCCTTTCAAAATAAAAACGGGGTTGTGGGAAATGTCTTTCTTTAATAAGTTTTTCCTAAATACGATGTAATGCATAAATGTAATTATATATTGAACTGGTAAGAATTGATTACAGCTATTGATAGATTTAGTAAGTTTAATAATATTTAATAGAATAGTAACACCATAGATTATACTTAAACTTGATTTTCCCGAGTAATGAGTTATTTCAATCATAATGTAATATGATTAATAAATGAATTATTTCTATTCATTGTCATTGTTTATTTGACTATACTATACTAATAGTTACAATTACAATTAGTTATTAGTAATATTAAAGTGAGTTTACAAATAAATACAGGTCCAATTAACATTAGACCCTAATACTATTGTATTAGTTTTCTAGTATAAAATCTTATAGTATTAGTTGATAGTGATAGTCTTTGGGTTACTTTAATTACTTATTTATATTATTATGTGGTATATTATTATTATTAAAATTAACTAAATAATTTTAAGAGCATAATTAAAAGTTTTGTATAATGCTAAGTCCAAAATGATACTTACCTTAGAATTAATAATAATGATGGTGATGTAATCCTTTTATTTAAAATTTAATGTTTGTTGTTAACATTTTTTGTTAAATCTCACCCACAATCTTCTTTTCACAAAGATGAGGACATACACATTTGACAAACAATAAATTAATCAAAACAAATAAATCTCAATAATTAAAATTAAATTGCCAAATAAAATAGGCATAAGAATAGTTACAAGAGATAAAAATTATATTCCACCGCAGAACTCGGAATATCTTCAATTGCCAAATATTTGATGAAGACAATGACAAAGGTTATGAATGAAATATTGAGAAATTTGCATACAATAATACAAGCTATTTACTCAGAAATTGACAGGCAAAATGTTTTTATTATCATTTAATGATTAAATGAGGTACTTAAATCTTCAAATACTTATTGACTTTAAATTTTAATTTGAAATTTCAGTCATCAGGCATCGAAGGTGTGGGGTATTTCCAAAAATAATTTATTGTAACTTGCATTCAGTTTTATCTTAAAGTCAAATACTTACCATTCAAACATTTAAATATAGTAATTGATTTAAATTTACCATACAATTAATTAAAATACATTAGGCATGCAATTGTTTGTTCTGATTTGTATTTATATATCAATATATATATATAAATACTAATTTTCGCTATGATTTTTTTCAACAAGCCTTTAAATATATTTTTACAAAATTCAAAATCTTGATAAACTTTAAACATTTCTTGTTCATTGTTTTGTAAATTGGATTGTGAATGTCTCCTGAAAATTTGATACCTTTATCTCTAAAATTAAAAAAGTTGTGAGGGAAAGAGTACAGAATTTTGAAATTGGAGTCACAAGTTTTTTAATAAATTATATAGGTTATATAAGGGGCAAAAAAAATCGACAAAAAAATTCATAACTCCACTTCTATAAAAGATAGAAAGACAAAACAAGTGTTTTTGAAAAGGTCTTAGCAAGTCCTTTAAAATGATATATTATTTAAGCCTATTGGACTACATTTAAATTTTCTGTCAAAGTACCTACTAATTATAATTAAGCCTAATTATGATATTATCGATATTAAGATACTGATAATGATTGAAATACATGTTTTAAACAATTATTGTTTACTTAGTTGTCTAGCACGATTTAATTTTGTTGTAATCACTTACTTTTTCTCTCCCTCAAACAAAAGAAATGATTCGAAGGTTGACGGCGCATTCATTTTTTAAGTATTCTTTTAAAATGTAATACTTCGAATTTCGGATAATACACTTTTTTTATTAACTAAATTTTTAAAAATATAGATTACTCAGAGGAAAAAGCAGCAGAATAAAATCTAGAATTTTAAAAATTATTTTTTAAAATAGTGCATTAAATCTAAAGAGATAAAAGGAATCTTTCTATGCCATAAATTTAATTTACGTTTATTTATAAATTTAAGATTTATTTGTTTATTGTATTTTTAAACATGAAATAAATAAATACTGTTTTCTACCCGGTTTAAAGTTAAATTTTAAAAATTTAATATTAACGAAACATAATTAACATAGATTCCATGAACACTAATAAACGATTTCGCAATATTTTGACTTGCGTTAAAAAATTGTTGTTTTTTCTAATGTTCAGGACCAGTGCCTAATAGAAAATATTTAGGCCCATAATACAATAATAGTGTATAAAAGATTTTACTTACCTAGTCAGGCCCCAAAAATTAAATTAATTTGATAACATGTTTTATGAAAAACTATTTCTTCTTTGTCTTTATCTTAAGACTTAAGATTAAGGCCTAATGAACCCTGATCAGCGTATTGATTACTATCAAATTATGGTTCCTGTTCGTTTTCATTTAATTGTTTAGGTAAAATTGTGGAACAAGATCCAAACGCCAAATCCCAATTTTCAGACATATTTAATTTAATTTTATTTCTTCGGTTTTTTAAAAAAAAATTCATTAGGCATTTGAACATTTCTAACATAAAGCATAAACTATTACTTAACATATTCCAAATTGTATGAAACTTTAGACAAAAAATCGTCATTTGACTTTGTGGAAATTTTAGGCCTGGATGACAAAGTTCATTCATTTGTATTAGTATTTACTGATTTTGTATAAAGAAGTTAAAGATTGAGAAAAACAATCACTTATAGGATACCCACATAACTACATGTATTAGCAAATCTACTTCTTTGGCTTGGCGTCCTTCAAAGTGTATTTAACAGATATTTAAACATTGCTTAAGACATAATAATTCAGGTATGCGTTTAATAGCTTCCATTCATTTTGAAGACAGATTTTCCACTGATTATGTCCCCCCCCCACCCCACCCCAGTAAAATAGCTAGAAAGAGCGCTGCCTTGTAGCGGAACAAGAATATTTTAGACCCTTTCCACGAAAATTGTTTTGCAGTATGTAGGAAACTCCACCCCTCCACATAAGGTGTAGTGCAACTCGAGGGGAACATCCACAGTTCCCATACCCCAGTTCCCACGCCCCTGTCGATAACAGTTCAAGTGCCCCTGTATGATGAAAGCCATATTTATAGTTATATGTACATGTTGTCATCTTTCCATCTTATAACATTGTGCAGTGGTGTATTGGCACTTCATTAAATAGTTTACCAGGCCCATCCTCGAATAATGGTCTCGGCTGCACTTCTCGCAGGAAATGTTAACTTTTGCTTGAATTTGGCATGTCGTTGATCTTATTCTTTCGCTTCTCTTTGCCAGCTAAAACAGTGGTCTTTTATTTAACTTTGCCAGCAAAATTATTGGTCTTTTAGTCCTTTAAAGTGCACCCGTCCTTAAGTCATGTCTCGTCTGACAACCCTACAGTCAACATTAAAAAATATGAATCATGCCTTCCTCCATTCCTCTTACGTAACATTTACCAGTGAAAGCGCACCTAGCTCAAATCTGACAACATGCTGCTGAGACTAACCCAAACCATAACCTGTCATTCAACGTCGCAAAATGCGACGCAGAAATATGCGGTAAAAGCCGTTGAGTATTCTACAATATATTGTAGCCACGCACATCTGTCACCTAGTAACGATCATACTAAACAACATCCCAGAACCCTATACGCATATAGCATGGCCATGGACCTGATATTAAAATAATTTTAAGATTTCACCAAGTTAAAATCGTTTTAATTTCATAGTAAATAAAATATTGTTGTGAAAGTACGCCCGTAATTGCTTGCGTGTTCGTTAAGACACTGCATGTTCATGTGTCAGTGAATGGTCCCTTTAGGTTGTGCGGCTGCGTAGATATCTAATCGACGCCGAGCAGCAGTTTAGAACTAACGCGCAGTAAATTTGGATAAGGATATTACAATATCTGTGTTTGTGGGGTATACACTTTTGCAAAAAAAATGGATGCTGTGCAACTTAGCACGTGATTAAACAATATAATTTGCAATTGTCACGCAAGTAGTGTCTGTCAGTCCTGACGCTACTAATTTTAGAAAGCAGGAAAAACCAAATTACTGCACCAAAGCATCAAAAGGTGTGCAAATTAAATATGCGCTGTAAAAAAATATTATATGACGTCATTTTTTTCGCTCATATTTTAATTTTGGAAAAGGGATCAATGTAAAAAGAGGATTTGGTGATGGTTAATTATAAAATCAAAAAAGAAAGGGGGCGCCGTAGGCGCCTTGCAGCCCCTATTATAAAATACTTTGTGTACATTTCAGAAAGTTTAATATTTCGTATTTATCAAACAAGGACAAGTTAGTTGGGCTTTTGAAAAAGGTCGGCGCCGTAGGCGCCCTAAAAAAAGTGCATTTTTTAAATAAAATAAATAGATTTCAGCTGAAAACTTCCGTCATTTTTGACGGGTGTACGCTAGTTTTTTTTAATAATGTATTTTGCACACGGGCATACCAACTTTTAAGAGGGAACATTGGTGTCAATGTCGATGTATTTTCTCAGAATTCATTAGTAAAAACCATAAATTTGCGCACTGCACCGGTTTACTCACGTGCAAAGAAAGACATATGCGTTTAAAATTAACAAAAATACATAAAACTCCGGGGGGACATAACAGGAGAAATTTGTTGCAGCCCGAACACAACATCTGACTTCAATCTTCATCTTACCACCGACGAGATCAAATGCCCCGAGGAACTCGGAGAGGGGGTGGTGGTGGAGGTGGCGCTAGGCGAGTTGATAATAAAAGATGTATCTTTAAACAGTTGAGATAAGATAAGATTTATGTTTTTTTATAAATAATTAAAAATGATTCTATGTGTTTTGGTCCAGACAGAAACTTTATTTTTATTTTGAAAGTAAACAAACTAGCTAGTCCTTACACCACACTGTCACACCAGTGACGTAGTAACGGCTAGGGTTCGAATATCTGTTTGTGTTTGTTTGACTCATTTAAACATACAGACTGAAGTCAGCTCTTATAATCTTTGAACTGTAATGAAACACTTCACAGCTACAACAATTTATTTAATCAATAGTTTTTTTATTTTCAAAATAATTCTGAACAAAGAGCATACTTTTGATTATTTCATCTGCCTTTCAGACTTATTTGACACACCGTCCAGCTTTTCCTTTAAAAATTAGATCAAGTTAGACCACATTTTAATTAAATAAGATTCCTTTTTTAAATTATTTTTTTTTAAATATGAAATAAAGACTAAGAGAATAACTTGCATCCCCACCAGGTCGCACTCACCTTCTGCAGCCCCCTCCCCACCTCGCAACAACCAACGCCCGGGAACATCAGCACCAAGCTCAAAGCCCAAATCAAGTGCTCCCCCTGGAAAGGGATTTGGATCAGGGATTGGTGGCACAATTGCAGGCTCCTTCCTAGGATCAGCATTGGTAACATGCTATATAGACTTCATCACAGTATGGGTGGCACAATAGCGAGCTCCCTCCTAGTATCAGCATTGGTAACATGCTCTATAGATCAGCATTGGTAACATGTTCTATAGATCAGCATTGGTAACATGTTCTATAGACTTCATCACAGTATGGGTGGCACAATAGCGGGCTCCCTCCTAGGATCAGCATTTGTAACATGTTCTATAGATCAGCATTGGTAACATGTTCTATAGATCAGCATTGGTAACATGTTCTATAGATCAGCATTGGTAACATGTTCTATAGATCAGCATTGGTAACATGCTCTATAGATCAGCATTGGTAACATGTTCTATAGACTTCATCCCGGTATTGGTTTTCATTACAAGGGTTTGGATTTGAAAGGGTTCCCAGGTTTTTTTTAGGCTCCCTACAATCTCTTTTAAGTTATTAATAGATAGAAGTTAGAGTAAAATCCACTAGTGGTGTGATTGTAAAAATTAATTCTGAGCATCAGTAACACAACAAAAATAACGAAGAGGTATTGCTAATAAAATGTTTTTGTGATTTACAAGGGAGTAAGTCCTGTCTTCCTCTCTATTCACTGAGGTACAGTTGCCGACAATGTCATCTTATCTTTTCCCTAAGGTACAGTTGCAGACAATGTCATCTTATCTTTTCCCTAAGGTACAGTTGCAGACAATGTCATCTTATCTTTTCCCTAAGGTACAGTTGCAGACAATATCATCTTATCTTTTCCCTAAGGTACAGTTGCAGACAATGTCATCTTATCTTTTCCCTAAGGTACAGTTGTTGGCGATGCCATCTATCTTTTCCCTAAGGTACAGTTGCAGACAATGTCATCTTATCTTTTCCCTAAGGTACAGTTGTTGGCAATGTCATCTTATCTTTTCCCTAAGGTACAGTTGCCGACAATGTCATCTTATCTTTTCCCTAAGGTACAGTTGCCGACAATGTCATCTTATCTTTTCCCTAAGATACAGTTGTTGGCAATGCCATCTTATCTTATCCCTAAGGTACAGTTGCAGACAATGCCATCTTATCTTTTCCCTAAGGTACAGTTGCCGACAATGTCATCTTATCTTTTCCCTAAGGTACAGTTGTTGGCAATGCCATCTTATCTTATCCCTAAGGTACAGTTGCAGACAATGCCATCTTATCTTTTCCCTAAGGTACAGTTGCCGACAATGTCATCTTATCTTTTCCCTAAGGTACAGTTGCCGACAATGTCATCTTATCTTTTCCCTAAGGTACAGTTGCAGACAATGTCATCTTATCTTTTCCCTAAGGTACAGTTGCCGACAATGTCATCTTATCTTTTCCCTAAGGTACAGTTGTTGGCAATGCCATCTTATCTTTTCCCTAAGGTACAGTTGCAGACAATGTCATCTTATCTTTTCCTTAAGGTACAGTTGTTGGCAATGCCATCTTATCTTTTCCCTAAGGTACAGTTGCCGACAATGTCATCTTATCTTTTCCCTAAGGTTCAGTTGCCGACAATGTCATCTTATCTTTTCCCTAAGGTACAGTTGCAGACAACGTCATATTATCTTTTCTCTAAGGTACAGTTGCAGACAATGTCATCTTATCTTTTCCCTAAGGTACAGTTGCCGACAATGTCATCTTATCTTTTCCCTAAGGTACAGTTGCCGACAATGTCATCATATCTTTTCCCTAAGGTACAGTTGCCGACAATGTCATCTTATCTTTTCCCTAAGGTACAGTTGCCGACAATGTCATCTTATCTTTTCCCTAAGGTACAGTTGCCAACAATGTCATCTTATCTTTTCCCTAAGGTACAGTTGCCAACAATGTCATCTTATCTTTTCCCCAGGGTTCAGTTGTTGGAAATGCCATTGCCTCCAAGATGTTTGCAGGCAGAGATCCTGACACAGGGGATGTTGAGGACAGAAACTCGGCAGACAGCAATCCCTGCAAGAAAGAACTGGATTACTTCCTGGACTGTGCCAAGTATCTACCTGGTTTCACCTGTACACCTGTCATTTAACCATACACCTGTCATTCAAACATACACCTGTCATTTAACCATACACCTGTCATGCAACTAAATACCTATTATATTATAATAAACACTAAAAAAATATGTGCACCTTTCATTTAGACCAGTGCAACTGAACATAAAATGAGAACAGTAGATCTGACCAGACAATTTACACAGTGGTACAGATCAAATACCCTCCTGGGTCTAAATCCCATATAAGTTAGAGAGTTTAACAAGGGGTGATTACAAGATTGAAACATTACATTTTCATGACAATTCAAGCTTTTACATCCTGTTTCTTTTTGCCAGCATGTTGTGTGTTTTGAGTTTTTCCAGATGGATATTACATCAGATACATACTATTTAGTTCATCCAACAATAATGAGTGTGACAAAATTGATATATCTGCCTTTGGATGTGTGATTGTTACACATGTCTGATGATATGTATAGGATGAATTCTGATTGACTTGTGTTTTATTATATATTACACATACAGTGTGGCTATTTGACTTGTTTTATTATATATATTACACATATTGTGGCCATTTGACTTGTGTTTATTTATATATTACACAATACACTGTGGTCATTTGACTTGTTTTATTATTTATTACACAATACAGTGTGTTTGACAATTTGACCTGTGTTTTACCCCAACAGATACTCTGGTGACCCGTCCTATTGTAAGGGAGCATCTGAAGCACTGAAGAAGTGTGCTGACAAAAATAGAGGTACATGTACATGTATTTGATAATTTTAGGGGCTGTAGACTTTAAAAAAAATAATTTTTAACTTAAGAGATATGTATGTGGAAATAATGACTAAGCTCAGGTTAGATTTAAATGGTTGAGATCATTGGATGTTTGGGGATTGGCCTCATAGATAAGACTAAAGATTTAATGATTAATGTAAGACTAAATGATTATTGTAAAAAAAAATAAAAAAAAATTAATTTTAACGTTAAATTTCAAGACATTAATTTAATTATGTCATTTTTTGCTTTTATAAAAAAAAATAATTGAATTGCAAATATGTGTGAGTGTAACTAATTTATAGTAACTTTTTTTATTCTCTCCATAACCAGATTACTTCCAGGAGGAATGAAACACAGATCGAAAACATTGTACCACTGGACCGACTAGTGCCCCCTAAATATTCTGGGGAAAAAACAATTACCGTAGTTCAAGATGGCTGCAACAAAAATAAACTTAAAAGAAATGCACTTATGTATTCCGTTATTAGTCATTTCTAGTTTACAAAACCATTTTTTTACCAATAACTAAATTCCCATGTTCTAATGACTTATTCCCATGTGCCATTGACTAATTCCCTTGTGCCAAAATCCATTTAACTTGCACAGCCTCTCATATTGAATTATTATAGATAACAATTTAGAAGAATTTATCACTGAAGTCAAGGTGCGCATAGCATCTCAAATATCTTGAAACTAAATTCCCACTGATTGTAAATAAAAAAATTTCCTTATCTAGTTCATTATTGAAATGTGCTCCATGCCTGAATTTGGATCAATTAAAACCAAAAAGCTGTCAAATTCAGTTGAAATATCTTGACACAGAACACTTGGCAGAACACTTGGCACAGAACACTTGGCAGAACACTTGGCACAGAACACTTGGCACAGAACATTTGGCACAGAACATTTGGCAGAACATTTGGACCACCATAAAACACTAAGACTGTATTGTTTGCACATCTGACAAATGAACACATGAGCAACACATGAGCAATGTTCCCTATAAGCTGCACAGGTGGGCGGTCGTGCAGATATCTGGCCGACGCACACGCAGCAGTTTAGAATTACCGCGCAGCAAATTTGGTAAAATATTGCCCAAAAATCGGATGCTGTGCGACAATCCACACGAGTTTTATTACTTTGCACACGGACCAACAAACCTTAGAGGGAACATTGCACAAGAGGCATGAATAAGATGTAACCCCTCAAAAATGGATTCACAAATATATTTATTTATATATTTCTGTTCCTTTCAACAAATGTAAAGTCCACATTTAAAGATTTAATATTTATTTATTTATGTCTGTTTCTGTCAATAAATGGCAAGTACAAATTTAAACAGTTAAAAATAACCTACATGTTTCAAGCACCCACTTTCACAGGTAAGTCTAGGACAGAACAACAGGCAAGTGAAAGTATCTGATTTAATCTTTGTTTGACACAGTAGTCTGTAGTAATAACTTAAAACCCAGTGATGTCAGATGAAGAGTTCATAAACCACTGGAAAAGTTGGTCATCGTTTTATTACAAATATGTTGAAGATAATTGTAAAAGAATTTACCATATATACTCGTTCGCAAGCCGACCTTTTTTGGAAAAAATCTAGGGGAAAAAGTGGGGTGGGGGGGTGGGGGGGGCTCATGAGCGGGTCATAGGTGATTTCTGCATGGATATTGACATATTGAATATCGGTGTTGTTATTGTAGATTATCAATGTCCTTTTCCACATTCTACAAGATTCGACTACTCTATCAGAAGCTATAATATATTATTAAAAATCAACACTTACCTTATTTAATCATTTTATTTATTTTTGTGAACCTTTTAATAAATTGTTTTACAAATTTTGTTTTCAACCATGGATTTTAATGTACGCGCTTTCGTCACTGTTTACCAAATATCTTTTTTTTTAAAATACCGGTAACTCTTGCTTAACAAAGAGCAGAAAGACAAAGATAGGCAGTACAAAGTAAACGATCATAATGACCGATATAACTTGTAGTTTTAAAAAATATGTACCATTTTTTTAAAGCTGTCCTATTATTTTTGGGGGGTCGGCTTGTGATCGGGTTATACACTTTTAATACTTTTACCTTCCAAAAGTGGGGGGGGGGCCCTATTCGGCTTATGAACGAACGGGCTATAGAACGAGTATATACGGTAATTTAATTACAAACATCATCATCGAAACGTGTGACAGGTCAACAACGTGTGACAGGTCAACAACGTGTGACAGGTCAACAACGTGATAACTTATAGGGCAGTGATGGCCAACCTTTTTGGGGCAGCGTGCCCAAAATTCAATTAAAACCTACTTTTACATAGCAAATCGCCAACTCAAATTGCAAGCACAGTGGTTTGATTAAGGAAGTAATATTTTAGTTGCAAGCCGGCTGAGGCTCTGCGTGCCGTCTGTGATGCGCGTGGCATAGGTTTGCCTTCACTGATATAGGGTGTATTGAGTGTAGTGGCCGTCTGCATAACTTCGCTGGCTAACAAGTGCTGATTACAAAACATCTTACAATAGGCCAGGGGTAATTATCATTTGACTCTGCATAAAGCCCAAATTATTCCATTTAAGGTTTACAAATTTGAATCCAATACAACAGTCTCAAACACATACTCTTCGAAGTGTGTGTGTGTTTGAGTCTTGGGAGACATTTTTTTTTCTGTTTTTCTTTTCACAAACAATATTTTCAAAGAGACCACAACATTTTTTTTAAATAGTCAATATGTTGATGTAATTTCATTTATTTATAAACAAAACCAAGCCCATAAATTTCCTATTTAACTTATAAATAATTTTTTCATCGGCATTAAAAAAAGCATTAAAATCCCATCACAAAACACAAGTTTTAAAATAAAATAAATCAATTTTCTTGGACTTCAAAACAACATAAATATAACAATTTCGAGAAACTTTTATATGTCAACTTTCTCAATCACATAATTTTCATAAAAGGGAAAACAACTTTTAAAAAAACAAATTCCTATAATTTTTTTAAACATAAATATCTTTTTCCATAACTCGCATTAGTTTATAACCTGATAATGAAATATGAGAGAGAAAAAAAATTGATCACATAATAATCAATGAATTTTCAGTTAGTTGATTGTTTTAAAAAATAAGTTATGACATTTTTAATTTCTCTGGGTCTTTAATATGAGAAATGACTAGTTGAAGTAAACTAGATCATAAACAAATGAAAATACAAAAATGACATGTACAATGTACATCATTTAACCTTTGAACCCTGGGTTGCTACCTCTTAAATCCCAATTCTTTGCCTTCCCAGGGAATTGTCACATTAGGGTTAGTGTCTAAGAGTAAGACCAATAAATGGTCTAGCGGGTGTTGATTTTACTTCACGGACCCATAAAATGGGTCATCTGGTTCAAAGAGTTGAAAGCAATAAATAGTTTGAAAAAATTTGAGTTAAATGCTGGTCCATGATTGGTTGATAACACGCCACAAGTCTTGTCAACGTCATCACACTTGTCAGTCTTCATTGGCAGCCGTGGTTTTCTTTGTGTTGAGTCCAATCTCTTTAACAAGGGGGAGTAAATCAGCCAATTCTTTAGTCAGAGCGGCGTCCTGCTCATTGTTGGGTTCAGACTTCAGTTTGACTTGTTTAATGATCAGTTCTAGGGAAAGTGAGAGTTGGGTCTGTCAATGTATATAGTAATGTGACAGTTGGGTCTTTCAATGTATATAGTAAAGTGATAGTTGGGTCTTACAATGTATATAGTAAAGTGAGAGTTGGGTCTGTCAATGTATATAGTAAAGTGATAGTTGGGTCTTTCAATGTATATAGTAAAGTGAGAGTTGGGTCTTTCAATGTATATAGTAAAGTGATAGTTGGGTCTTACAATGTATATAGTAAAGTGATAGTTGGGTCTTACAATGTATATAGTAAAGTGATAGTTGGGTCTTACAATGTATATAGTAAAGTGATAGTTGGGTCTTACAATGTATATAGTAAAGTGATAGTTGGGTCTTACAATGTATATAGTAAAGTGATAGTTGGGTCTTACAATGTATATAGTAAAGTGATAGTTGGGTCTTACAATGTATATAGTAAAGTGATAGTTGGGTCTTTCAATGTATATAGTAAAGTGATAGTTGGGTCTTACAATGTATATAGTAAAGTGAGAGTTGGGTCTGTCAATGTATATAGTAAAGTGATAGTTGGGTCTTTCAATGTATATAGTAAAGTGAGAGTTGGGTCTTTTAATGTACATAGTAAAGTGACAAATGGGTCTTTCAATGTACAGCAGAGCCCACTTAACTCGAGCCCGGTTAACTCGCCAGCTCTATTAAGTCGACGTTTTTTATTGGAACCGCCAAATTCTCTCTTTGTCTTTGCATTTTCTCATCGGTTAATTAGATTATTTTAAGTCGCCGCACCCTAATACCTCGAGCACAAAAGAGGGTCAAATTTGCCACTTAGCCTTGGTTATCTCTATCCCCCTGACCAATCGCCAGCTTTTGAAAATGTTAGATGTGATTTTTTATAACCAAGGGCGCTAGGTCTGCTGGTGACGTCACAGCCCGCTTGTGTTCAGCTCTCAGCGCTGTGTTGCTTCTGGTACTATGCCAATCGCCAGCTTTTGAAAATTTTAGTTATCGATTTTTTATAACCAAGGCCTTGCGGGGTCTGCTGGTGAGCGTTAAGATCTCAGCCCTGTGTTACTAACTTAAATCACCAGCTTTTGAAAATGTTACTTATCGGCCGTGTAAGTGATGCCGATGCCGAGTACTACGTAATTGTTCCAATAGCAAAGATGCATGCAGAATAGCATGTCTAAAACATTTCGTTTCGTATGGAATAACAAAATGTACCGTGTGCAGACTTGTTGTCATTGGCAACCATTCATCCTTCAACCTCATTTTTACTCTATTACTACTGCTTTGTTCTCATTGTTTCATTCATAAGAAGTGGCCGTGTGCAAAAGCCATTTAACTATTGGTTAGAATTAATTAAAATGTGTCAAAGTTGAAGGTTCAAAAGTAGTTCCTAATTTATTTTAGCACCTTTTTATAGAGAAGAGTTCATTTTATTTGTCCCACTGTATATAGTAAAGTGAGAGTTGGGTCTTTCAATGTATATAGTAAAGTGACAAATGGGTCTTTCAATGTATATAGTAAAGTGACAAATGGGTCTTTCAATGTATATAGTAAAGTGACAAATGGGTCTTTCAATGTATATAGTAAAGTGACAAATGGGTCTTTCAATGTATATAGTAAAGTGAGAGTTGGGTCTTTCAATGTATATAGTAAAGTGACAAATGGGTCTTTCAATGTATATAGTAAGAAGTATGAAGTAAATTAGTGGTTAGCCCAAAACTAAACGTTGTGAGAGTCAATGTATTACAACTGGGCCAAGCTATATTATTTTTATCTACTTCACACAAGGCTTAAAATAAATTAGCATAGAAAAGGACACAGATAAGATTTTGAAAGTGAATTTAACAAGCGGAAACTGCAATAATTTGTAGGAATTTGGGCTTACGTGTGAGTTTAAAGAAAGCTTACTGCAGTAAGTCAACAACATGAATTCTACTTCATTTTAATCATGGCTGCCAACTTGACTTGTGAGACTCTAGAAACACACGTTACCTTGTGTCTGTGTCAATACGGCAAACTTGTCAGCCTCAAGATGAGTGCTCAGATACTGCAAGACGCTCGGCACCATTCGACCAGGGACGTGCAGCATGCACTGGGTTATGGTTTGAAACAACAGCACTGCAGCGAGGTGAAGGGTCATGGCCGGGTCTGTCTCCGTCTTGAGCTGCTCGCTCAAGGTCTGGCGATGGTTGAACACAAGTTGCCTGTTGAAGAAAACAGTGTATTGATAACAAGTAGAGAGGTGTAAATGGTTTACTTTTATATGTGTTTTGTAGGCGTTCTCACAATACAAACTTTCGTGCAATAAATCCTTGAAATACTGTTGTCAACAAAATAACTTTAATATGCACAATATATACAGAAATATAAATTTGAGGTTTCACAACATGGAGACATCAGCCACACATCCGCCATTCCTCTCTGACAACTGCTTTTGCACGCTTTCTACCCATGTGACCTCTCTGTCACTAATCTCGTGATTATCACGTGACAAGAGGGGAGATCAGCAGAGATGTTTCTGCCTTTAAACATTTACCTGATGGCTAATGTAAGATTCGTGGGAAAGTATCCACTGAGAAAATCTTACCCGCCCGCAAACATTTCAATTTATTACTTCAGGAAACAGATGGGGAAGAGTTATTTCTACAGGATCGCTGCGGTGATGTTTGAAGGATGGTCTGGCAAGCGGATCAACATGGCTTACAAGTCCAATCAACTATTTCCCCATCTTTGTGAACAAACTTAGTGCGTAGCCTGGTAAAGAAGAGTTACAACCATGCATTGATAGCCGTGCTGTTTTAGCTTCTTTTCAATGTCTTAGACATCCACACTGTGTCTCAATGACAAAAGTCCATGGCATATGTTTATACGAGCAACAAAGCCCGTGCAAGGACGTTCCGCCAAAGTTTGGTTGGCATGTTGTAACTCCCCTACAACAGCCGTCTCGACCGGCTTACATGTGCATCACGTCAAAAATACTATTCATTATAGTTAAAATAAATAACTCGTAAAAACAGAGCTTTTGACTACACATCCCAATGCGCATAACTCAAAATAAAGTCTTGGAAGAAATACTGCACCAAAAATAACTCCGTTTGAATGTCCGCATAAACGTTTTCAATATGATTGGCTGTAGGAGTCATATGTGTTTGAGGGACCAATCGCTATCGATGACCGGGCAGAAAATTGCCTTTTATTATATAGGATGGCAACATTTCCTGGTTATGTCTAAATGACAAATGTCCCTGTCATATATTTACTGGCAATAATCCCTGTCATGTTAAAGTGGCAACAGTTCCTGTTATGTCTAAATGACAAATTTCCTTGTCATACGTTTAAATGAAATGCGTCCCTGGTGTATCTTATTTCTATATTTTCCCCAGCCCAACAAGACAAAAATCCAATGACCTTTCTTTTCTCTTGTCAGGTTTCTTCAGAAGTATGCCAAGATGTTGTGGTCCACAGAGCAGTTCCAGGTGATGGAAGAAGTCGTCGAGGCTGCTGCCGTTGAGGGACGTGTGAAGCTTCATCAGCGTCTCCTGACTTTCTTTTGGAAATGTGCTGATCAGACGCAGTCGAGTCTGGAGAAATAAATTGGACAAATATGTCGACAGCTTGATTCAAAGATATTTCTGACTGCCATAAAAACCTCAACGCTGTGGGGTTCAACGGTGAAGTACTAACTTAAAATCCCAGCATGCACCATCTCTGTTTCTCAAAGTGGCAAAGACAAAGTATTCATTGAGTTACAATGGGTCAGCTCACCTCAGGAGTTAAGTGCTCATCTGCAGCAGCAGACACGTTGACCATGTTGTCGCTGGCCAGGGCCAGCACCACGGTGTTGGCCAGGTCAGAGCAGACGGACTTAAGCAGATGCTTCACCAGGTTTGTGTGGACTGGGTCTAAGGACAACATTGAGAAATGAATAGCGTTTGTGAATGGGGTAGACATGAACACAGATGTGGAAAAGTTCAGACAATATAAGCATTGCTCTTCATCAAATTTATCTTACAATGATTCTCAACATATTGCTGTGTACCCCCCTCCACCATTCCCAACAAACCTAATGTATGAGACTAAGAGCTCAGCCGTGAACATTAGAATAATTTGAGAACCCCTGAAAATGGCCAGACCTTCAAACAACTTGACACTTTTCTCAAAGAGCCGGGCGTTAACCCACAGGCCGTTCATCTTGTCCTGCACTTCTGCGGCCGTCTTTTTCCTGTCTGTGCCCGAGGACTTGAGGAAGATGGACTTGGCGACCTCTTGGTACTGTCTGGCCAGTGGCCTGGAGTACAGGGATTAACATGATTAGTGGAGTACAGGGATTAACATGATTAGTGGATTACAGGGATTAACATAATTAGTGGAGTACAGGGATTAACATGATTAGTGGAGTACAGGGATTAACATAATTAGTGGAGTACAGGGATTAACATGATTAGTGGAGCACAGGGATTAACATAATTAGTGGAGTACAGGGATTAACATGATTAGTGGAGTACAGGGATTAACATGATTAGTGGATTACAGGATTAACATGATAGTGGAGTACAGGGATTAACATGATTAGTGGAGTACAGGGATTAACATGATTAGTGGAGTACAGGGATTAACATGATTAGTGGAGTACAGGGATTAACATCATTAGTGGAGTACAGGGATTAACATGATTAGTGGAGTACAGGGATTAACATAATTAGTGGAGCACAGGGATTAACAAGATTAGTGGAGTACAGGGATTAACATGATTAGTGGAGTACAGGGATTAACATGATTAGTGTTGCAAATGGAATAATCATTAACGGAAGGGGGGGGGGAGGACAATTCTTTATTCTGACCGGGTCATTTAAAGTGATATTGACCAGTGCTGCTATGAGCCACTGGACAACTGGTCTGTGCTAACAGAAATTTGTAACATCAACAAATCTATAATTAAGTTACACCAAAACATTCTTCACTTGCATTTCATCGCCTGATGACAAATTAATTCTCATGTAGAGAAACGTTCAAAAGATAATAAAATAACCTACATTATTCCTCTCGAAAAGACATTTATTGACATACAATAGGTATAGATAATATTAATTTAAATTTGGATAATACTAGACAATATTTGACCTGCCTGTGTAGCTTGCTGGCCATTTGGCTAATACTAGACAATATTTGACCTGCCTGTGTAGCTTGCTGGCTATTTGGCTAATACTAGACAATATTTGACCTGCCTGTGTAGCTTGCTGGCCATTTGGCTAATACTAGACAATATTTGACCTGCCTGTGTAGCTTGCTGGCTATTTGGCTAATACTAGACAATATTTGACCTGCCTGTGTAGCTTGCTGGCTATTTGGCTAATACTAGACAATATTTGACCTGCCTGTGTAGCTTGCTGGCTATTTCATTTATCAGCTCACTGGGACACTCCTTCATAGCCGGTTGTTTTTTCAATACCTGCGGGATACAAAAAAAATCATTAAATGAAGGTAAATAACTGAACAAAAATAATGTCAGAAATGACTAATTTGACATTTAAATGACATACCTAACACCTGCGTAACAATTTGTTCATGATTAGCTGCCAGAATTGGAAAAACTTTATTTCTTAAACAAATGCCTTCATTGTCAGCTTCCACTTACCATTGAACAAAATTGTGAACATTTTAGGGCTGTTAACTATTAATTTAAATTTAATCGTTAACTTTTGAAAAATTAACGATTAATTAATCGTTAATTTCGATTAAAGCCAAAAATTAAAATTTATGACGTCATAAGTAACACTTATTAAACCTTCTTGTTGAAAATCGAAATAACACTGGAATGTCTCCTTTATATTTAATTTTATATGTCATCTTTTAACCAACTAGGCAAAAAGACAAGTGTGTTGACATTATTTGGTTCAAGTGATGAGCGGGTCTAATTGACAATATAACCAGCCGAGCTGAACATTCATTCACGTGGAACTGAGGTAACTGGTATGCACAAAACGGTCTTGGCAAGGTATGACCATATCGGATATCGGTGTACATTAAGTTTCCAACATTGTAGAGGGTTAATGGATTCATGAACTTTCAACTCCATTTTGTAACGCAGTAATTCATCAGAAGAGCTGTCTTCATTTTCTGTCTCTGAGTTAGACTCCATTTCTGCCATTAGCTTAATACGCTTTTCATTTGGTTTGAGAAGTAGTGTTAGAACCATGGTAGGCAAAGTTTATTAACATTTTGAACATTCCCGTCAGTCAATAGTTTAAAACCAAAATGTTTATGTAATCGTCAGAAAATTTATTATTTATCGGCCGCTATTATTTATTTATTTTTTAAAAATTTTTGACTTCCAATAATTTGTAAGTGATGGGTCGATTAATCGTTAAAAATAATTTAATCCTTAAAATTTTTTGACTATTAATCGAGAAATTAATTGTTAATTTCCGCAGCCCTAGCAAAATAAATTTTGTCCTGATAATTATTTATAAAACACAAAGACCAACAGAAAGACAATAAAAATTTATGAATAAAATTACCTCTTCTATCTCCCGCACACTCAGAAATCTGAGTTCTGTTTGACCGTCACTTGGTTGTTTCCCCTTCGCAGAGCTGGGGGCTGGCGTATCTTCATCTGAACCCTCATCAACATCACGACCTCTGACCTTCTTCTTGGTGGATTTCATTTTAACTTCTCTACCACCCGTGCCTTCTTTCTTGCTTGAGCCTGCAGCTAAGAAACATTATTATTAAATATATTGAGTGAACAAAAAATGTCACTTTCACTTAAAACATCAATTGAGTCATATTGTTTCTTTGACTCAATGAGGTATTTTATCCTGTGGTCTTTTGAGGGTTAATCAGATATTTCATTCCTAGGCTTTTGAGAGTTGATCAGGTAATTAATCCTGTGGTTTTTGAAAATACATCAGGTATTTAATCATGTGGCCTTTAAGAGTTAATTAAGCATTCAACTATGTTGAGTCTAAAACATAAAACTTCCATAATCACAACAACTTAGCACTGAAGAATGAGGCCATTGACCCTAAAACCCTTCAGTGCAGGTTTGAATCTTACAACGTCTTTTCTTGTTACAATAACATCATAAATAAAATAATTTAAACAAAATAGAAAAATTGAATTACATTTTTTTTAAAAATTCCATAAAATAAAATAGGTCAATGTACATTGCCAGCGTGTGTGAAAAATGTTGCCAGATAATAAACCCACGACTTATCTGGCCTAAAGTGAATAGGTTTACTCACTGGCAGCTTTTTTCCTTCTCTGTTCTTTCTTGTCTTCCCTGGCCGAGCTCCCATCATCCACTCCTGACACTTTGACGCTGGTCACTTTCTCAGTTGGCTCCGTCGACTGGACTGCCGGATGAGACTTTGCCGCCTTGAAAAATATTAAAAAAAGCATTCATGATCAACATGTCTGTGATGTGAGAGAGGAGTAGAGTGATGTTGTCACTGGTCATCGTTGCCATAGAGACTGTGGTTGCAATACAATTGACGGTCAGTTCACGCCACCAACACCCATTCACCTTTTCAGCTTTCTCCGTCATGATGTCAGCAAACACTGATGAGCTGTCTGTCACTAGCTTGTCACTGGCCACAATGGTGGACTCACAAACAATGGCGTTGGGCCGAGCTTTGAGGCATGTGGAGAGAAGATCCGCTGCATCTTTCCGACTCAGTACAGAGGGGAGAACACTCTGGCGGAAGAAAAAAATGAAAACATTGGTTGAAAAACAAAATAGGATGATTGAAAATAAATTTTTAAGAAAAGAGGACTGTTGCAAAAAATAAAATGTGAAGTAAAAAAAACAAAAAACAATTTATTTCATGTATTCAGTTTTAAGATCCCAGATCTCAAACATTATTTTAAATAAAATTGAATGTCGAATGTTAGTAGCAGCATCAAAGCTTACCACTTAACCCATTAGACCAAACATGACTTAGTTTAACCTACTATTACATCCAAACATGACCTAGTTTAACCTACCATTACATCTGAACATGGCCTAGTTTGACCTAACATTACATCCAAATATGGCCTAGTTTAATCTACCATTACATCTGAACATGCCCTAGTTTGACCTACCATTACATCCAAACATGACTTAGTTTAACCTACTATTACATCCAAACATGACCTAGTTTAACCTACCATTACATCTGAACATGGCCTAGTTTAACCTACCATTACATCCAAATATGGCCTAGTTTAATCTACCATTACATCTGAACATGGCCTAGTTTAACCTACCATTACATCCAAATATGGCCTAGTTTAATCTACCATTACATCTGAACATGCCCTAGTTTAACCTACCATTACATCCAAACATGACTTAGTTTAACCTACTATCACATCCAAACATGGCCTAGTTTAACCCACCATTACGTCCAGCCACCCTCCGAGATTAAGAGCCTCGTCCACCGAGTACTGGACCTGGTCTGAGATCCCTGGACCGACACAGCAGGAGCTAAGAAAGACCAGGTTCTCGTTCTTGAACTTCTTCTTGATGTGGCCTTTGGGGTCAGAGATGCCGAGCCTGACCAGGGCATCATACTCTGTGTGAGACAGTGTCATACAGCTCAAAAGACAAATTTGTTAAGGCAGCAATTAGTAATAGACATGAACAGATGACAGGGCACAGAAAAAAAATCCTAGTTTTAGGGCACCCATTATTTTCCTTAGGGAATGCCATTTTTAAGACACCTCATATTTGCATTCAAGATTGCCAGTTTTGAGAACACCTCATATTTACATAAAGGAATGTTAGTTTTGAGAACAACTCATATTTACATAAAGTAATGTCAGTTTTGAGAACACCTCATGTTTACATAAAGGAATGTCAGTTTTGAGAACACCTCATATTTACATGAAGGAATGTCAGTTTTGAGAACAACTCATGTTTACATAAAGGAATGTCAGTTTTGAGAACACCTCATTATATTTACATGAAGGAATGTCAGTTTTGAGAACAACTCATGTTTACATAAAGGAATGTCAGTTTTGAGAACACCTCATGTTTACATAAAGGAATGTCAGTTTTGCGAACACCTCATATTTACATGAAGGAATGTCAGTTATGAGAACACCTCATGTTTACATAAAGGAATGTCAGTTTTGAGAACACCTCATGTTTACATAAAGGAATGTCAGTTTTGAGAAAACCTCATGTTTACATAAAGGAATGTCAGTTTTGAGAACACCTCATATTTACATAAAGGAATGTCAGTTTTGAGAACACCTCATGTTTACATAAAGGAGTGTCAGTTTTGAGAACACCCCATGTTTACATAAAGGAATGTCAGTTTTGAGAACACCTCATATTTACATAAAGGAATGTCAGTTTTGAGAACACCTCATATTTACATACAGGAATGTCAGTTTTGAGAACACCTCATATTTACATAAAGAAATGTCAGTTTTGAGAACACCTCATGTTTACATAAAGGAATGTCAGTTTTGAGAACACCTCATGTTTACATAAAGGAATGTCAGTTTTGAGAACACCTCATGTTTACATAAAGGAATGTCAGTTTTGAGAACACCTCATATTTACATAAAGGAATAATAATAATAATAATAAATTGATTATTTATATAGCGCTATATCCCAGTAAGGAACTGGGCTCACAGCGCTTTACATGAAAGAAATAATATACTTATAAGTATTAAATTAACATTCATATCACAACAAACACACAAAATTACAATACATTATACATAAGCTACGTTAATCATTTACAAGTAATGTTGTTTCATCAATTATAAAAATAAATTTTGAAAAGATGTGTCTTAAGTGCAGTCTTGAAGGACTTGGTTGTTTGAATGTCGGTTATAAGATTAGCCCCTCACCAAGGTAGCCATTTTGCCTGTAAAATGAATCGACCCATTCATTTTGAGTCCTGGTGAAAATATCAGGCAGAAATTGAGACTTGTCATGCCTGCTTCCAGATAGACAACCAGCCAGCCTTCCACTTGACATTAGCTCCTCTAAAATGGCTGGTGATGTAAAAAAAAATAAAAAAATAGAACAGTTAGATCTAAAATGAATAAACTAAAAGAATTGCAGTCCTGAACTCTTAAATTTAATATTATTGAACAGAATAAAATTTAACTCTTTTTCTCCGGAATTATTTTCCTCATTCTGACGGAATTATCTATTCTGGAAATTTGTCGCGAACTACCATGCTAACTTAAAATTTTAATAACTTTTTTATTATTTAACAGATAATGATATATTTGGTATTGAATAATTAAAGGGAAAAGAAGGAAGTTTTCAGGCATCACAGAGTCATGACTTTATTTTAATAAAATAATATGATTTTGTTTTAGTGAAAATTTAAAAAATTTAAAAAAAACACACCACATTTGTTTTACAAAACCTCTTTCAAAGTAATAAAAATTTAGATTTTTATCCAAAATGTAATAAAATGGTGTTTTATCTGAACTATATTCATATTTACAAACGGAATTAATTTCACATTTAAAAAAACAACAAATAAAAAATTAGAGCTCATTATCCATGGTCACCCATATAGGAAAATAATTGGAAAATTGAAATGTTTACAATGAAACTGGAAGCTATACTGTGTATTGCAAATAGATATTATTTTAAATTCTTTTTAAAATTGCACTTAATTTTAGTGAAAATGTTTAGCAACTTTCAAATTAGACTCTACATTGTCTATATTATTATTTGTAGTAGAGATATTATCAGTTCGTCAAGACATTTGAGAAGGGGGCTGGGCTTGTTGTTTATCTACTGATGACTTGTCAACTTCATTGTCAATTTCTCTACAACTACTAGTACTAGGCGTATGATTCATCGGGAATTTAAATTTACTATGTAAATCATAATTAAAAAGAATACCTTTTTCTTGTTCATCATCGTAGTATTTAAAATAATATTATATCGATTAGCAGATGCCTTTGTTGAATATCCATGTTTGTAAACAAACATAAAAACGAAAATAAAAACAAGCCTTTCAAACGCTTCTTTTGTGGTGAAAATACATTCAAACAAAGAATTTCCGACTTTTTATTCAAGGGAAATCATTCTAGATTACATTAAAACTAATTTTCGTTTAATAGTTAAGGAAAGAAACGAAACAATTCAGTTTTAATAAATCAACGCTGGCATCGTTGCTGCGTCAAAAACGTCATTTTAAAATCAACGATGGTAGCGTTGTTCCGGAGAAAAAGAGTTAAGAAGTATCTACTAAAACAAAACTCTTCAATTCCCTACTTTATTAAACAGAAAAACTCAAGGATATCCATAAGTCACAGCATATTCATTAAATCAACACTATGTCCCCTTTTCTTTCCTTGTTTTAAAAACATCATTCGAGAACATCCACAATTTTTAAAAATGATAATAAATCAATCCAGCCACACCTATGAGACTACCTCCTTCAGCTCCAGGGAGGCATATAACGCTGCTCAAAAAAACACCTGCATTAATGAATCTATATTTGAAGGGAGGCCACTGCTTGAATAAAGGGATACAACAACTGAACTACAGGGTTAAATATTTAGTTGTTTTTTTTTATTTAAGTTGCACACATTGAGGTCTAAGGCAGTGGTTCTCAACCTATGGTCCGCGGACCACTAGGGGTCCGTGGAGATGCCCCTGGTGGTCCGCGAGGATGAAATTTTGATTTATATACAAAGTATAGTTATCTATAAATTTCCTGCATGGGAGTAGCAAAATTTTCAGTAGTGGTCCGCGGCTAAGACACAAATTTTTCAAGTGGTCCTTAATTATTAAAAGGTTGAGAACCACTGGTCTAAGGGGATACAACTCTAAACTAAAACTAATGCAAATTCTTTACGCCTGAAGCAGTGGGACTGTTCAAGAACTTACTGTGAAACAAATGTTCCTGGCAACCTATGGCTTGCCTCACGGGACCAATGGTTGTAGGTCTGAAAACAAGAGGAAGATAAAATCAATTCAGCAGAGTACATAAAGAAAAAAATCCATGCAAAATGGGTAATTACACACACAGTCATCAAACGTTTGGTGTTACTCACATGGTGACAGCAGAGAATGCACCTCTGATCTGAGATTTCATACGGTTCACAAATGCACCAGTGAAAATGACATCACTGTCGTAATTGTCTATTTGACCTTTGATACGCTTACCAAGGTAAGAGTCAATGACCTGGAAGGATTTTAAACATTTATTTTAAAAAAATAACAGGTAAAATAATTAATTAGAACCCAATAAATGAAACAAATAATTTTATATAATTGTTATAATTTTGATATAATTGTTGACTGTTAAAAATTTTAATCTGAAATAAATTTTTAAAGAATTATCCCCTCTTGTTAACATTTAAAGCAATGAGCACTTATTTTCCTTTCGTAGTCGTAGTGTAACTTCTGATCTCAGGGCTGGAAAGCTAATAATTATTTCCTTTTGTTGGCATTGCTAAATTACCTCTCTAAAAAATTCAGCCGGAAGGTCATAAGCTTTAGTTAGCTCGATGATGGTGATGTGCCCCTTCTCTTGCAGCAGGTCATTGATCTCGTCCGCCACACGCTGGCGGTAGGATGTATCAATCAGCTGTCCAAGAACGAGACTCAGGTGACTGTCATGCTTGACCATGTCATTTACTTTTGCCTCTATGTGGCTCAGGTCGACATTAAGAAGTTGTTGCAAGTCAACTAAATTAATTCGGCCTGTGGAGATTGGAAATATTTGTAATAATCCAGGTGCTTAGAGCCCATCTTTTTCAAATTTTAAAAGTGTATTTCTACTATTGCACATAATGTTATGTAACTTCATTTACATGATTTATTAGACTATATAACTGATTTACCAGGTACAGTAATTTAATGTAAGGATATGATAAAAGTTATGGAGCAATGTTTAAAACTCGTTTACAATTACAATATCATGACATTGGGTTGTTAATCTCTGATTTAGGTACAGATGGTTAAATGATATGAGGATCCATCAGAATTTGTGTCATTGTCAATATCTCGATGAGTTAAACTCATTGAGAAACTAGTTGAGGTCAAACTGAAGCATAACAGAAAATTATTCCTTGCGAGACATTGCAAAAACATTTTATGATGAAATATTATATATATCGATATCTATATATCTATATAGGTGTGCCCCCCAGATCTACTCGCCATCATCAGACAGTTCCATGAAAATATGCAGGGCACAGTGCAGTTTGATAGAGCTATGTCAGAAGCCTTTCCAGTCAGCAGCGGAGTTAAACAAGGTTGTGTACTCGCACCAACACTGTTTGCAATATTCTTCTCTGTATTGCTTCGATATGCATTCAAGGATAGCAGTGATGGAATCTGGTTACACACCAGAGCTGATGGAGGACTTTTCAACACTGCTCGCCTCCGAGCCAAAACCAAAAAGGCAGTTGTCCTAATTCGAGAGCTACTTTTTGCGGACGATGCGGCACTGATAGCACACACAGAAACTGGTTTGCAACAACTCGTTTCAAGCTTCTCCAACGCCTGCAAAGAATTTGGTCTGCAAATCAGCTTGAAAAAGACAAACATCATACCCCAAGACATATGTTCTCCTCCTACCATCAATATGGACAATGAAAACTTGGAGATTGCAGGCAGCTTCACCTACTTGGGGTCCAAGGTTTCCAACTCACTGTCCATCGAGGACGAAATAAACAGTAGAATTGGCAAACCAGCTGCCACAATGGCTAAATTAAATAAATGGGTTTGGCAAAACATCAAGCTAACGGAGAAAACCAAACTGTGTGTCTATCGAGCCTGCGTCTTCAGTACGCTGCTATACGGGAGAGAAACATGGACCTTAGTGAAAGACGCTTAAGATGGTTAGGACAGGTAAAAAGAATGAGCCAGGGTCGTATCCCCAAGGACCTCCTATATGGAGAACTGGCATCGGGAAAGAGGAAGACAGGTCGCCCACATTTTCGATTTAAAGATGTCGGCCAGAGAGACATGAAAACAGCCAGAATAAACACAAGTGACTGGAAATGCATAGCAGAAGAACGATCTATGTGGCGCACAGTTGTAAAAGAGGGCGACATGGTAGCAGAGGAGCGAAGGATGGAGGAGGCTACAGACAGATGAGCTAGGAGAAAGGCCCTAACATTGGGAAGAACAGAACTCATGTGCAAAAGCTGTGGAAAAGACTGTCACTCAAGGATAGGACTGCTCAGCCACACGAGGAAATGCAACCCAACCCAACGGTGATGCACAATAGTCTCTCAAGACGGATGGATGCCGATGAATATATATATAACCTGCGAGTTCTCTGTGAAAAACATCTCCAACACCAGAGTGACCTCTATCATGTCTTTATAGACTTTAAAAAAGCGTTCGACAGAGTGTGGCATGCGACACTGTGGGCAACTATGCACAAATTCAACATCAATGCAAACCTCATTGAGGTGATCAAGAACCTTTACAACAGAGCAACCAGCGCAGTACTCTTCAACAGCAAGCTGGGAGATTGGTTCAAGACCACTGTTGATGTCAGACAAGGATGTCTACTTTCCCCCATCCTCTTCAACCTCTTCCTTGAAAGGATTTGGACAGATGTGCTAGAAGACCATGTCGGAACAGTCAGCATCGGAGGGAGAAGTATAACCAAGTTACGCTTCGCCGATGACATTGACGGCCTAGTTGGTAGCGAGGACGAACTAAAAGAATTCCTCGCAAAGCTAGAGAAAACAGCAAAGGCGTACGGCATGGAAATCAATGCAGAAAAGACCAAGGTCATGGCAAATAGTAAATTCACAAGTGAGATTCGGATAAACGGGCAAAAACTTGAAGAAGTCCACACCTTCAAATATCTAGGGGCCATAATATCCGACGAAGGCTCAAAGCCAGAAATTCTTGCCTGAGTAGCCCAAACAATGGCAGCATTGAGTAAATTAAAGCACATCTGGCAAAGTAAGAAGCTCTCCCTGAGATCAAAGATCCGGCTAATGTGCTCTCTGGCGATGTCGGTCTTTTTGTATGGTTGTGAGGCTTGGACGCTCACTGCAGACCTCCAAAGAAGAATCAATGCGCTAGAGATGAGATGTTTCAGAAAGATATTGAACATCTTCTACACAGCGCACATCACAAACGAAGCGGTCCGCAACACAATAAGTACTGTCATTGGCCCCTACGAGGACCTAATCACATCAATTAAGAAGAGGAAATTACGATGGTACGGACAGGTGACAAGAACTGGAGGTGTCGCAAAAACTATACTGCAAGGCACAGTACAGGGAGGAAGGAAAAGAGGCAGACAAAAGAAGAGATGGGAGGACGATATCAAAGAGTGGACTGGCCTGTCATTCAGCGACTCTCAAAGGGCAGCACAGGACCAGGACAAATGTCGTGTGTTAGTGAGCAGTTCACGATGGTGCCCCAACAACGGGTTAAGGGATAGTTCAAGTTCATATATATAAATATATATATATATATGTCAATGAAATAGTTAAAAACATAATAACTTCCTTTTGACTTTTGTGAAAGCTGACAATAGTTAAATCTAGTTTTCTATATTTAACTCTGACAGGACCCAACATGAGGACTGGATGTGAGGATATTACCTCTATGAACTGTCAGCTCATCTCTGATTTCCTTCAACAGCTGTTGGTGTGTCAGGTAAGTTTTTCCATCTGAGGTGTACAAGACATCGATCAAATGAAGCTCTACAAGTTTTGAGACTATTTCAATAACATTACGCTCGGACAGCCTGGAAGAGACATACAAATATCATTGAAAATAGGAAAAGAAGATGATGATAAACATTTAGTATAGGTGATATATTTTTTTAAAACATCAAATTCATACCAGTTTTAAAGTAAAAAATATCATGTCATTGTAAGTTTACTATTTTAAAAATAAAAATAAATATATAATCCTTATTGTAACCATTCTAGAATTTATAAATATTGAACGCTCCACAAAATCTTTTTTTAAATTGTTGTCTCAAACGAAGAAATGCCCACAGTTTTAGTTTTAGGCCAGATCATTAATAATAAAATATATACATGTTACATATTATTGAAATCAGCTGAGAGAATATGTATTAGTATTAGGCTTGATTCAGATAATATAATTTGTGGTAAATTTTGGATCATAATTGTTAATATAATAATTTTGTGATAATTATGTTTAATCATGTTTTGACATTCGTCATGCATGAGAGAATCGGTGTTTCTGTTAAATCAAACCTAGAAGAGTTCTCATAATCTGTACTTTATAATTCACTCAGCTCCTCAATTTTTAATAGAAGTTGACATATCTTGAGTTAGAGTAAGAAATGTAGCTCTAGTATTAGATTATACTTGTAATTATATTAATAATACAAATACCAAATACTTTTCTGCTTTAGGCTTTACTCATGTGTACATTTTAGGAAGATTATTGCTTCTTATCCATGATTTATGTCTGGTTTTGTATTTTAATCAGAGTTTTAAATGTTGATAAAGCTTTGGTTTTCCTGGTTTGATCAGGCAACTAATGCCATGTCCGAATTCCAGACTGGAAGAACGAGAATGTGCATGTGTTTGTTCTTGCATATGGAATAAGGCAAGAGTTTTATGCCAATGGCTAATCTAATTATCTTTGTGTTGTATTTCCAAGTTAGTATTATTGCCTTAGGTATTATTACTACTTTGATCTTTGTTCATTGGGGCCGTCCATAAAGTACATCACACTATTTTTGACCATTTTTGACAACCCCCTCCCCCAGTCACAAACTGTCACAAACCTCCCAAAGTATGTCACACTTTCAAAATTTTTGCTTTAATTAACACCTAATTAAAATTTAATCTAATACTTAAAATACACTTCACTATTTAACTGTATTAAAATATAAAATTTCCACTTAAAAGAACAATCAGATTATTAAAATGTAGAATATTTAATTGTCAACAGTTGTAAGTTATTAATTGAAACAGTAACTAATCTAGATCGAATTTGAAAACAAAAATTGCAAAAATTAGACTTGACAATTATATAAACACATCATTTATCTGCTACCATTTCATTTACAATGGGTGAGGTCAAGCTTTCAAAAAATCTTCTGATTATGCAATCTATTTACACAGGAAGTAGATTTGCAAAACTTAAATAATAAAAAGGAAAACAATTTGACTAAAAAAAATACTAGATTGACAAATTATGTGACCAACTCTTGTGCTATATTGAATCTGTTTATTATGGGCCTGTGAATTAGGTCCAATTCAAAAATATTCACTGGACATGGTGAAGTTAAGTGTTCATCCATAGATATGATTGGAATCAATCTTTCACCATCATTGTTTCCTGGAAGGATAATTGCAGACAGATCAACTCGTCCTCATCTAGCCACTCAACAGCCTCTGAATGAGCATTTTCTCTTCTGCCAATAACTGCCATGAGTTCTCTTTGCCTTTTAGCAGCGATTCTCAAAGGACGGATGCGTTTTATCTGAGTTGATTCATGAACACAAAGGATGGATGCGTTTTATCTGAGTTGGTTCATGAACGGTTTGGGTGGGCACATTCTCCTGAGTCCGAGCTCTGTGTTGTTCTGCATGTTTCTTTAACATTGTTTGTGAGGCAAAGTATAAGTGACATACTTTGCAAATTCGATCAAGTAAGCTGGTCTGAAAAGATGGACGATAAAGATCACATGGTTGTACTTTGAAAACTCCCGTTGATCTCGGCATAATGTCATCAAATTTGAGAGTTTGTGCCACAAACAATTAAGAAAATTTATGAGAATCTGCATCTGCTATTTCTGAAGCTTTGAGTCCATCAGTTGTTTGGTTGATTGGGATTGGAGGAAAAAAGAGTATCGAAGGTAAAACATTTAAATATGAGCTTCGTACTTTGTCGCAACATTTTATGTCCTGACATTTAACAATTTGAGTGAAATATTGGTTGGTGCGAACATGATTGTCAAACCATTCCTAATCCTTCGATATCAGTCCTGCTGCATCCAATTCAGATTTACCAGGGTTGATATATTCTGCAACTGTTGGAAATTGGTCAACAATCACATGTGACCAGATTTTGGCAAAAATTTTTGAAATTATTTTTAAAGCTATTAAGTTCTACTAAAAAAATAAAATGATAAATTAGAAGTAAAATATTTTTTTAAATAATAAATATGTGACGTCACACATGGCCTGACCCCCCTCCCCCTGCCACACTTTCTTACATCCCCTCCCCCCTTAGACTAGGTACTTTGACAGAAAATTTAAATTTAGTCCAATAGGCTTAAATAATATATCATTTTAAAGGGCTTGCCAAGACCTTTTCAAAAACACTAGTTTTGTCTTTCTATCTATGATAGAAGTGGAGTTATGAATTTTTTTGTCAATTTTTTTTGCCCCTTATATAACCTATGTAATTAACTTTTAAAACTTGTGACCCGAATTTAATATTTCATAACACTTACACACACAACTTTTTTATTTACAGAGATAACTGCACCAAACTTTCAGGATACATTCTTAATGCAATATACAGCACAATTAGCAACAAAGGCTCCAGATAAATGCACAAAATTTTATTTTGTAAATTTTTATTTACCATAAGGGTACCAAAAATTATTCAAAAAAATATTGAATAAACAATTTTTAAAAAATAATCTCAGTTTAACAAATATAATCACAAAAGTAATAACTATAATGATCATATCATTCATTTAAAAGGGAACTGGAAAGAAAACCTGCAAGAAAGAAAAGAAAATAATAATTTTAATTTTTTTTTAAAAATCCAAGATACTAATAATGTACAATAAAAAAAAAGTACTCTTACAACTTAAACATCAATCAATGCAAGGAACAAATAATACTTATCTTATGTGAAGAAAAAGGTGAAGAGCTCCTGAAAAGAAATAAAATATAGTAATTGATTAATTATTGTAACTTTAAGCAATCACTGACATTTAATAAAAGAAAAAATGCAAGTATCAAAGGTGCTGACAACTTAAAACTAAGTATATTGATAAAACTTAAAATAAAAGCAAAATACTAATGGTAAATTAATGCAAAGAATAAACAATACTTATCTTATCTGAGGAAAAAGGTGAATGCTCCTGAAAAGAAAAAAAAATTTATTAGTTTATAATTTATTGTGACTTTTAACAATGACTGCATTTTAATGAAAGATAAAATACAAGTTACAAATTTAAAAAAATCAAAGGTGCTAACAACTTAAAGCTAAAGTATATTTATACAACTTAAAATAAAAGCAAAATACTAATGGTAAATTAATGCAAAGAATAAAAAAATACTTATTTGCTGCTGTATTTGGTGGAAGGTGGAATATACAGAGGCAACATCTTGAAGCGCATTCATGACATGCTCCAAGTAGTCCTCTGTCTTACCGCCTGCTATCCCAGCTGTCTGGAGAGTGAAGCTCTGACCATCAGCTGAAATATTGCAGGCGTTAATATGCTGTCCATCAAGAGGTGTGGAATCTCAGGACAAAGTAACATTACTTGCCTGAAACAGTACCTCACCAACTTGAAGGTCAGAGAGGATTCCCAGCTCATAGACCATGGATGCAGCTGTAGATGCGCATGGGACATCTGACAAGGTCTGTCCGGTCAGCTCGCGGACTGCGAAGGCAATCACTTTTCCAGCTTTTTCAACAGGCACCTGGTTGGAAACGGCATTATAAATACATTTTCGCATGTGGTTATTATATCGCTTCATGCTAACGTTACCTTGGGTGCCTGCTGTCTCTGTGGATGTCGTAATGACTACCTTACCCTCATCAGATGCCTCCATCAGCTCATCTACCTTGAAAATGCAAAAATACATAAACAAATTGTGTAATGAAAACAAAACATGTGGGCTTTATTAGTAAACTAATACAACAGTAACATCTCGGCTAATGCCTTCATCAGCACAATAAAAATAAAGTAAGTACTTACATAAGAAATAAAATGAAATTTAAATTCGTTAGTATTTTATTTAACAGCTTAAATTGCAGTCATATTCTATCTATCTACCTTCAAGAGTGCCTCTCTCCTTTCCTCTGCCGTAGCCTTCAATGTTGACTTAAGAGCCAACACTTCCTGCTTTAGTTCTCCGACCTTCTTTTCCAAAATTCTGTTTCTTCTCCTCATGTGATAATTCTTTTCCATCTTAGTAACAGATGCTCCCAGTTGTCGTTCAAGTTGTGAGACTCTGGTCTTTAAGGCTGATTTCTCTCGACTAAGTGTTGTTATCCTTAAACACTTTCTCTTGATGGTCTGATTCAACACTTTCTTTTCAGCTAACCTGTGGAGTGCATTAGCTTTCATTCTCATTTTTCTCACCTTATCTTCCAAGAATCGTGTTCGGGTTAGAAACCTGTTCCTTACCAAGTTACACTGGCAACAGTCAGTGCGTAACTTCTTCAAAGAAGCTTGAACCAATTTCTGCTCCTCAGCTATCCGTGGAAAGCAATCTTGTCTTACCTCCCCAGCTACCTGAGGAAAACAATCTGGTCTTACCTCCCCAGCTACCTGAGGAAAACAATCTGGTCTTACCTCCCCAGCTACCTGAGGAAAACAATCTGGTCTTACCTCGCCAGCTACCTGAGGAAAACTATCTTGTCTTACCTCCACTTGAGTTTTTTGTTGATCAAAACATTCATCATTTTTTCCTAAAGCTACAAAATCAATAGAACTGGTGGAAGGCAATGGGTTCTTCTTCCTACAAACTGGTGGCTTCAGTGGCTGCAACAGGAAATTCTTAATGCTATTATTATTCCAGTTGACTAAAAAAATTTTTTTCAAATGGATAAGCTTTTTACTTATAGAATCCAGAATGCCATAAATTGCACATTTACTGGACTCATTGGACACATAGCTACTATCCCTTTTCAGGAAACACTCGTCAAGAATGGGTACAGCATTTTTCCTGCCTTCCTTGTAATTCTTTCCTCTGGTATAGAGGAAAACAGCATATCCTGTCCTGTATAGATTGTTGGCAGGATCTTGAGCAAAACTTGCCACAAAGTCATCAAATTCTGCTATTGCATTCTCTACAGTTCCCACTGCGGTGGTGGACATTGTATTTTGGAGTTGACTTATAGTCGACTTTGACACTGACATAAAATTGAAAATATCAAATAAATAATTTTAGAAATTCTAAGAAAAGAAATTAATGTTAACACTTAAGCCTTAAGTGAGTCAGTGAGTAGTGAGTTAAGCGGCAGTAGGCAGGCTTATTTATTAATACAAATGTAATTAAATAAAATAATAACATTGAAAATTGAACATAATTTATCATTTTAAATTATATAAAATATATATAAATTAAATAAATATAAAAAATATATATATTTTAATTTATTATAATTATATTATTATTAATTATTATTATATTATTATTATATTTATAATTATATTAATAAAAAATTAATTACTACTACATGTAGTCGTAGTACTTATTTAAACTTAAACATTCCATAACCCCAAGTACAAGAAAAAATTACTGAATTACTGGCATCTTCCTATATTTTATTTAGGTATGTCATGTCCTAAACTTAAATAATAAGATATAAAATTAATAATAATAGCAATCAATCATTACCGTTACCTCATTACCAATAACCCCATTTATTTTCTTTCTTAGGGGAGGTCACCTGGTGACGATCGATATTTTCTTAATTTTAGTCTAAGCTCATCACACTTTGAAAAGTCATAACTTCTTATACCAGCTTTTGTTTTCAACAATATAAATTGATTGGGGTTATAAAATGAATAAAGCACATATAGGGATTAACCGCTATAACATAGAACCCAAAAGAAAGTTATATTATGCAATTTATGTACATACCGATCAATAAGAATATAATCCTTCAACGCTCGAAAACACTAGTTGCACAAAAATGGTACCGGCGTGGTCGAAAAAATGTACCCTCTACGTCATTGATGACGAATTACACAAATATTCAAAAAATTGTGACGTTCAACGCAAAAACCATCATCATCGCTTACGCCCGAACAAAAAACCTGAAACAATATTTGCGACTTTTTTCGACATGCGCAGATCGATGCGCGAACGGTTATCGAAGTACCTACTTAGACATACTTTATGGACGGCCCCATTTATGCTCAAGTGATAGACTCTAGTGCCACTAATCATTAGTCTAATGATAGTCTAGTGTTGCTAGTTCTAGGTTTAATGATTTTAATGGAGTTAATGGCGTAAATTTTCAATAAGTTAGACTGGCTGAAGTGTGAGAACAACTGTAGTTATGGTATATGCACTGCAGTTTCTGTACTGTGGTAGTAGTCTATAAAAAAGAATGTGCATGTCCTATATTTTCTGTCACTGCGTGACCTGCTGACTGTTGCCGGTACCGCATTGCGTATGTTCAATTAGCTAATCAAGTTGACAAGCTAAAATAGACCATCATTTCAGTTTAAATATTTAATATAGTGATATAATATTATTTCAGAAGCTTCTTTTACTTTTGTCGAGCAGAAGCTAGTTGAACTTTCTGGAAATCAGCTGCTAGCCGACGTACTTCTTCCCAGTCTGCCATTTTGTCAACAACACTCAAGGGAAGTTACTGTCAAGGATTTCACTTCTATAAACTTTTATTTAAAATGACTTTTAAATGCTTAGGTGGCTACGTACATAAAAGACAATACATAACATATAACTACTACAGCGCACACAAGATAGTTTTTATTTTATAAAATATAATACGGATGAAATTTACATATTAATTGCAAGAAAGCTTAGAGATCACAGGTTTAACTAATATACATCATAATTTGTACAAATTATTGTTTTTATTTAATGGAAACTCAAATATAACCCCCCCAAAAACCTACTAAGTACATCTTCAAAACTACCTGAAAAAATTACAAAATATGGGTGAGACTGCAATCAGGCTTATAGATAAGTAGATAGATGTCATACAAACCGGCTATGTAGGAGCCCAACAAGACGTCACACACACACAAAAATTAACGTTTCGGCATAGAGCCTTCTGCAACGAACAAATAGACAAAAACACATAAAACTAATAAAATGAAATTAAAACTTAGCTGCAGTGAAATTCAGGGCCAAAATCAGCAATCAGATTGCCAATTTTGGACTCTGGATTTCCCCGAAGCTATGGGGAAGGGGTCACACGGTTTCAGGAGCGTAACTGGGTTTCCCGCGCCCTTGGCTAATTCGTTTTTGGCGCCCTTGAGAAATAGGGATAATACTAAATTATACAGAATAAACTGATTATTGTAGGATTAGCCCTCGGCGCCCTTGTCAACTGCCTCGATGTCAAGTTGTTGTTACGCCTCTGCACAGTTGTGACGATGCGTGACGAGGGGAGGGGTGTTTAAGAAATGTGATTTCACATTAAAAATTCGCAATTTTAAATAAACGTTCCAGAAATATTTGATTTTTTTTCAATTTATTTATTGACGTTTTACACGGCTTCATGCGTGTTACGATATTAGAGCGCAGCCGTACACTAAATCTTATCTTATCTTATCTTATCTTATCTGTTTACAGACGCTCCTTCTATACAGAAGATTATTGCGTCCTACGCTTATCTATGGTTTGTGTTTAGTCCTGCATTTTTATTAGAGATTTAAATGTTGATAAAGTGTTGGTTTTCCTGGATTCTTCAGGCAACCCATTCCACGCCCGAATTCCGGACGGGAAGAAGGAAAACTTGTATGTGTTTGTTCTTGCATACGGAATAAGAAAGGTGTTTTTATCCTTATGTCTATCTGAGGGTTGTATTAAGTTATCTTTGTGTTGTATTTCTAAATTAGAATTAATTGCTTTATGTATGATTACTACTTTGCTTTTGGTTCTTCTATCCTCTAGTGTTTCAAGGTTTAATGATTTAACTAATGGTGTTATTCTTGTCAGTTTCGAATATTCTCCAGTAATGAATCTGGCAGCTCTTTTTTGAATTTGTTCTAGTTTATCAATGTTTTCTTTGGTGGATGGGTCCCATACAGAAGATGCATATTCTAGTACAGGTCTCACCAAAGTGAGGTAGCATTTTAGTTTTATATCTCTATTACATTTGTTAAAGTTTCTTTTTATAAAGCCTAAGGTTTTGTTTGATTTTTTAATAACTTCATTGACATGGGGATTCCATGATAGTTTCTCATTTATTAAGACTCCTAAGTATTTTGCATCTTTAGTTTGGGTCAGTTCTTTTCCATGAATGTAATATTTTGAATTTATTTGTTTCTTTTTCTTTGTTACTCTTAACAGTTGACACTTTTCTGGGTGGAAAGACATACTCCAGTTAGTTTCCCATTTTATCAATTCATCTAAGTCTTTTTGTAAAATTTTGCTGTCTTGTTCTGATTTAATTGTTCTATAGATTATACAATCATCAGCAAATAACCTAACTTTTGTACCTGTTGAGATGTATGTACTTATTTGACAAAAAGTGATTTGAAACATGCTCATTTTCAAATAGAAAATGCGGCTTTTATGGGAGGGGTGGCAAAGTTTTGTGATGTCATATTAGAGGGGGGTCTAAGTTTTTGTGATGACGTGTGACGAGAGGGGTTAAAAACTGCCAAATCTCGTGACGTTATTTTTGGATGGCCTGGACGGACCTGTTGATATCAATGCGATATTCACAATATAATTTTTGATAAATTTAAATGAATTTGTGTATTTATGTATAACACTTCATTAATTGAAAATAAATATTAGATATGCTTTTTTTCTTTTTGCACCATTATTATTAATTTAATCAATATAGAAGGAGCGTATGTAACAGATAAGATAATAATATTTAAGCATTATTATTGTTTTGATATAAATTATAAATTTGAAGTATGCCAAAGGAATTTTTTGTTTGTCGTTTGTGTAGACGTTAAGTAACATAACAAGTTTATTTTAGGGGAGTCTCAGCATAACAATAAATCGTGGTATTTCCGGCAGAAAACAGGAAGTGAACTCGTATTGTTGTGGTTAGTTCTATTTGTTGTTTTTTTCCCCAATGCCTATAACCCGTTACGGGTACTCAAATCAAAATATGGCACTATACAAACCAAACTTGTTAGGTCGTATTGTTTTATTTTGTTTACTTATTGTGACAGCAGTTACGGAAGAAACCACAGACAGAACTATTGACACAACAAAGTACCATCATTATGATGACGTTCTTACTCTATTTTCCGAACTCAACAAGCGATATCCCAATTTGACAGAGATCCACAATATTGGAAATAGTGTGGAGAACAGAAGTTTGATTGCCATCCAAATAACTGATAATGTTAAAACCATTGAGCCTGGAGAGCCGATGTTTAAATATATTGGTAACATGCATGGAAATGAAGCTGTTGGGCGTGAAATACTCATTTACCTCGCTCAGTATTTACTATATCAATATGAAGCTGGTGATCAACGAGTGAAAGAATTGGTAGATTCTACTAACATATTCATAATGCCGTCAATGAACCCCGATGGTTTTGAAAAAGCAATAGAGGGAAATTGTGGAACTGATTATGATGCAGGGGTTGGGCGTGAAAATTCAAATCATGTTGATCTCAACCGAAATTTTCCTGATCAATTTAAAAATGATGTCATAATACTGGAACCAGAAACGCAATCAATGATAAATTGGATTGAAAAGAATCCATTTGTATTATCAGCTAATCTGCATGGAGGCAGTGTAGTAGCTTCCTATCCATTTGATGACTCTCCTAGTCACGTACAGTCAGGTATTTATAGTGGAGCTCCTGATGACAAAGTTTTTCAAGAACTCGCTCACACATATGCCAACAATCACAAAACAATGTCTGCTGGAAATCTGTGTCCTCAAGATAATTTCAAAGATGGTATAACAAATGGTGCACAGTGGTATGATGTCCCTGGTAAGTTGACCTGAACTGTAATTGTATTGTTAATATTACAAGAGATAATTATTTCAATTGTTTTAAACTTAAAACCTAAAGAAAAACTAGTTTACCTTACAAAAAAAAATACCAACAAGTAGGAATTGAGTATTTCATTTCGGCTATGTAATAAAACTAACAGTTTCTTCCTTTGTAAGAATTAACTTAATTTCTGTTTTTTTACTGGGTGTGCCAGGTGGGATGGAGGACTATAACTACTTACACAGCAACTGCCTAGAGATAACAGTTGAACTGTCTTGCTGCAAATATCCCCCTGCCTCTGAGCTCTCTAAAGAATGGGACAATAACAGAGAGTCACTACTGGCATACATGGAAATGGTTCGGTTCTATTTTATTTATTTGTTGCTTACAGTAGAGATATGCATAATTTCACAGCTGCTGTCTTCAAAAACTTTATATTGAAATTGAGTTTAAATCTTTAAAATATTTCTGTCTACCTAATTTTAATTCCCAAATATTCATCTGCGTGTATCAATGTATTTTTTTTTATCCACTAGGTTCACATAGGCATCAGTGGATTTGTTTTCGATTCAGAGACTGGTCGTGGTATTCCCAATGCTACGATAAAAGTGGACGACATAAATCATGATGTAAAAACCGCTGCATTAGGAGATTATTGGCGTTTATTGGTGCCCGATACATACACCGTTCAAGCTATTGCTGATGGGTAATTTTTCTGAAATAAAAACAATATAAAATATTCACTATTTGATTTAATTTTTGTCAGACTCATTTCACTGACATGTCAAATAGTTTTCTATTAATTGTTATTAATTTATTGTAAAGAGATTGTGCAAGTGGTGTGTTTATTGATTCCTTCTGCTAGAAAGATATATTGGTGACATCTTATTTATATTTTATCTTACAAATTATCTCAAAGTTAATATTTTTTAAAAATTTCACTGGAACAGCTATGAAGCAAGTGCGAAAAAGAGTATTGTTGTGCCAAAGGGAAAAAGTTTACCAATCAACTTTACCTTAAACAGAGCTAAAAGACAGGCTGATGGGTAAACATTCTGTTTATAAATTAAATTTTCCTCTCAATCTAATAATGAAATTAGTTTAGGTGTAAAAAATGTGTTTCAGTTTTTTAAAATATTTTTAAAATTCTGTAAACTGTTATGTATAAAATTTCTGTTTTAATACTTAGTACCTTTAGGAAACGATAGTTTTTATAGAGAAAAGGTCAAAATCTTGTTCTGAAAGTTTTTGAAATATTTGTGTATTGTTTTCAGCACTGAACCCAGCATAGGACCAAAATCTCAAGATCCCCTGGATAAATTGATATCTCTAGTTGATTCATTGCAAGATTTCAGGTATATCGATGCATCCCCAGAATTTTTTAAATTTTGTATAGCTATTTAAATAAACAACAACAATAAGCTCACTGGAAAATTTATCTCTGATAATTATACACTCTACAAATCTTGGCCTTCTGTTGTCATTAAAAACAGCATTTATTTGAATACCGATATGCATTTTTGCTGATATTACTGATACCGATATTACCAATATTTTTTTGCAGATATGAGTATTTGTTAGGACAAAAACCAGTGGTCATATCTGATGAAATCAAATTTATGACTCTTAATTATTTATATTTTATATGTTAGGCTAAAGGTTTAATTAAGACAAACGTGTCTTCTGATTTGACATCAAAGTGCCTGTGATGTACCGATGCTAGTATTCAGCTAGTCAAAACAGCGAATTAAAAAAAAATATTGTCCCAACAAAGAAGGAAACCATAATGAATAATGTTCAATTTGTAATTTCTATGTATTAAAAGAGCTATTATCAAACGTCGTCAAGTAAGTTTGTTTTTGAGGACCAGTTAACCGTTAAATAAAAAGACAGTTTTACTGTGCGGTCCTTTTTCCTTAATCTTTTCAGAACCAACAAGAGAATGTATCAAATTTTCACCTGGACGTCTGATGGTGACATCAAAGCGTATGTGATGTCACCTCCCGCTGGTGTTCACCTCTCATGCGCTGTGCTCCTTTTCCAATGCACACCAAATAAATTTTTAGAAAACATCTAATTATTTATCAATATATTAATTTTAAGTCAAATGCATTTGACGCGCACATACTTAGCAAGGAAAACTATCGATATAAGACCGAAATCGAATGTGAGGACCGATAAACCGTCTAATAGGCCTATCTTTCCTCTTGTAATATAAATAGTAAAACTCGCGGCCGTGACCGTTATTCACATTTTGACATTACTGCCGCGCTGTGTTACTTCTGGTACTATGCTTCGGCAACTAAGGGAATTTAAAAAATATTAAAAATCGTTCACTAGCCGAGCTCCACTAACAGTGATGACGTGTATTTGTATATTATTTATAGACCGGAATATTAAGAAAATGTTTTGATGTCACGGTAGCTCGCATATTGCCTCTAGTTTTCTGTCGTAACACAACAAAAAATTAACTCCAGGTAATAAGCTAAAACCGACTACTTGAACTTAATGTTAACCGGTCCTGATCTGAGGACCGGTTAACCATTAACAACCTATAAATCTAAATGATAACAAAAAAAATTCTGAAATTTTTTTGTCAAAATGTCACTTATCATGAAATATCAGTGACATCAATACCGGGACCTAAACATGCTACCGATACCGATTTTGCGGATATCCCAATATCGATGCCCTAATTTGAATATGTGATCCCAAATAACCTGAACTCATAACAATAATAAAATAATGTTATTAAAAGAAGCCTTAATGAATATTTAAAACATTCTGCCCATTGAGCCACACTTAAAGTTGTCTGCCCATTAAGCCACACTTAAAGTTGTCTGCCCATTAAGCGACACTTAAAGTTGTCTGCCCATTGAGCCACACTTAAAGTTGTCTGCCCAATGAGCCACACTTAAAGTTGTCTGCCCATTGAGCCGCACTTAAAGTTGTCTGCCCATTAAGCCACACTTAAAGTTGTCTGCCCATTGAGCCACACTTAAAGTTGTCTGCCCATTGAGCCGCACTTAATGTTGTCTGCCCATTAAGCCACACTTAAAAGTTGCCATTAAATGCACCCAAATCTCACTGATACTATCTGACAACATATTCTTACTTTTCTTTAAAATGGCAACAAAAATCCCTTTAGACTTTCAGTGATGGGATGATTTTGAGTGTCGACAAAACGGCTAGTTTTAATCCTTTTTCACCCTTAATCTTCATGTCCATTACTAGCACCTGTCCATCAAAGGTGCTAGAAATATATTTTTTGTTGTCATTATCTTAGTTGGCTGCAGGAAGTGTTATATTTTAATTTAACACATTTAATTGCTGGATGCATTTATTTTTAATTTATCAATTTGAATAAATATTAGGCAGCTTAAAATGCTTTAAAAATGTAAATCAATAGCTGAAGGAATATGAAGTAGCTCTGCCATAAAGAAATTTTGTGTAAGGAATGTAATAAACAGTCAGTATGTACCTAATATTTACTGAAAATCAGTCAGAAATTGGGTAGATAAAAAAAAATTAACTTCTGTCTAAAATGCTTTTACAGCTGACAAAAATCTATATGTTTTAGAATCCATCTCTTATTGGGTTGTATGTTTATTTTAGAATCTATCTCTTTTTGGGCTGTATGTTTATTTTAGAATCCATCTCTAATTGGGCCGTATGTTTATCTTAGAATCCATCTCTTATTGGGTTGTATGTTTATTTTTGCTCTAGCCACCACGCCAGCACACGTTTCAAAGAGCCGACAGACTTCACTCACCACAACAACACTGAGATGGCAGAACTTCTGCACGACCTGGCCCAAAGATTCCCCAAAATAACTCGGTTGTATTCCATTGGTCAATCTGTGCAGGGGCGAGAACTCTGGGTTCTGGAGATCTCTGACAAACCTGATGAGCACACTCCAGGTAGGGGATTGATCTCGGTGAACATATCACCTAATACAAGACTATAGGGGAGGGAGAGGTGTTTATTGGTTGTTAATGTATGTTTTTTTTTGGAGAACATATTTAATCATGTGTTTCTGTTGTTGAAGAAGAGATAATTTTTTTTTAAAGTTTCATGAAGAATATATTCTCTGTAGTCAGCAAACTGACAGTTTAGGAGTAAAGTCTAATTAATTTAAGCAGGAAACCTCTCTGGTAAAGAGATTGTGAGAAACAGCCCAACATTATTATTTATTATTAAAAGTCTCTCACAGAAGCCAATCCTAGTATCATTGTTCACAATGCAATTTGAAAATGTAACATCTTTCCAAAAGGCGTTGTTGTAATAAGGAGATGAAATTTACTTCACCTTTGGGGGGGAAAAAAAAGTTTCCTAAAAATTCTTACTGAAATGACACATTTTTAAAATTTAAAGTATAATTTTTTATTACAAACCTAAACATTGTCATCCTGTGGGTAAACAAATTTCAAATTCTGCACAAAAGTTGACTGTATTATTTTAACTGGCCATGACTGGATTGGCCATGACTGGAAGATGCTGGAAAGGCTGGCCCAGGATAGAGATGCTTGGAGGTCTCTCGTAGGTGGCCTATGCCCTTGGAGGAATTGCAGACGCCGGCGTTGATCGGTGGATGCCCCTCATGAACGAGAAGGCTAAAAAAATACAACATTACTTTAACTTATATATTACAGACTCTTCTCCTAAACTGTCATCTGCACTGGAAATATGCATGGCAATGAGTATTTGCAAATGAACATAAAGCTAAGTAGAGTCTTTTGATGTTTTCATAATTGCGGTTTTTGTTTGCAGGGGAGCCAGAGTTCAAGTACATCGGCAACATGCATGGCAACGAGGTCGTTGGCCGGGAGATGCTGCTGTTGCTTGCACAGCTGCTCTGTGAAAATTATGGAACTGATGAACTAGTGACCCTGATGGTTCAACAGACACGTATACACATCCTGCCAAGCATGAACCCTGACGGTTATGAGATTAGTCATGAAGGTGAGTGTCTGTAATTGAATTTTGAGTTTCAAGCTTTTCGGGATCAAATCAAATGTGATGTTCATAAGTTCATTTTAATGACACCCTACAAGCAATTTTAGAGTGTCTATCAGGGGCATTACGTCATCTTATAGGAATGACTATTTAACTTTTTAAAACATCCTTTTCTAAAAGCGTTGATTCAACTTATTTAAAAAAAAATTTTTTAACTAGGTGCTTTATTAAAACCTTTTCTAACCTAGGGGACTTAAATTATTAAAATCTCTTTTCTAAACTAGGTGACTTAACTAATTAAAACCTCTTTTCCTACCTAGGTGATTTAATTTATTAAAACCTCTTTTCTAACCTAGGTGACTTAGCTAATTAAAACCTCTTTTCTAACCTAGGTGACTTGAAAGGTGTGGTCGGCAGAGCCAATGCTAACGGTGTTGATCTCAATAGAAACTTTCCGGGCATCTTAAAGACAATGGAGGCAAACAAGGTTCAGGAAGTGGAGACAATCAAAGTGATGAACTGGTCCATGTCGCACCCCTTTGTGCTCTCAGCAAACTTGCACGGCGGCTCTCTCGTGGCCAACTATCCTTACGATGATTACCCAGCAGGCCATGCAGTGTCCTCTGAATCAAAAGATTCACCGTCACCAGACAACGCCGTATTCGTTCAGCTTGCCGAGTCCTACTCTCTGGTGAGTTTATGTTTAAAATGAAGATTAACAGTACCGTGAATTGAATTCAGGTTTATGAATATAAAATTTTATAAATTTATGTTCCTTAAGAATTTTTAAGAATCCTTTTTACTTGTATTGCCAGAAATTATATTTTGAAAAGATAGTTTTTAAGGTTAGATAAGTTTTTTTGAAACTTCTTTTTTTTTATCGATTCACTTTTTTAAAGATTTTAAATTTCGTCATTTTTGAAAATAATTGAAAGTTGCTGGCTCACTTATCTTTTAATAATATACTTTAATGCAACAACCTACCAATCCCTCATTTATATAAATATTCTTATTATTTTATTGAGCTGTACTGTTGAAATGAAGCAATTTTCTAATGCCAGTTTTTGTTATTCCCCAGGCCCATTCAACCATGCACAGTGGTCACCCCTGTCCAGAGAAAGATGTCACCTACTTTAAAGATGGAATCACAAATGGTGCAAGCTGGTATGAGGTGTCAGGTGGGGTCCTTTGGCGTCTTTTACTTGATCGCCTTCCATATTTACTGGTTTCATGACAATGAACATTCCACAGGAAATGTCTAATTAAATTGAACTTTTGTAAGTGGGCCGCATTAAATTGAACTTTTGTAAGTTGGCCGCGGTGGTCTAGCGGTAGCGCGCTGGACTGCCGAACCGAGACAGATGAGAGTCACGGGTTCTATTCTCGGTGCTGGCAAGGCCCCCGGGGCATTGTGCTAGCCACACAATCCCTTGCTCGTTAGTGGTGGCGAAATAAAACTTGTGAACGCTACTTCACATGCCCCATAGTCCGTCATGGACTGGAAAGGGATTATTATTATTATTGTAAGTGGGAGTTCATCATAATTGCCTATTCCATAAAAATAGAAAATAAAATTTACACAGAAAACATTTTGTCATGACCAACTATAATTTTTTTATATATACACATTTAAAAAAAAATTAGCATTGCAGTTAAACCATCATAATCTTATTGATATAGCATTGCAGTTAAACCATCATAATCTTATTGTAATAGCATTGCAGTTGAACCATCATAATCTTATTGTAATAGCATTGCAGTTAAACCATCATAATCTTATTGTAATAGCATTGCAGTTGAACCATCATAATCTTATTGTAATAGCATTGCAGTTAAACCATCATAATCTTATTGTAATAGCATTGCAGTTGAACCATCATAATCTTATTGTAATAGCATTGCAGTTAAACCATCATAATCTTATTGTAATAGCATTGCAGTTGAACCATCATAATCTTATTGTAATAGCATTGCACTTAAATCATCGTATAATCTTATTATAATACCATTACAGTTCAAACCATAATTTTGGGGGGGTAATCTCATCAGTGTTAAATTTTTCAAAATTCCATGTCAGAAGTTGAGTCTTTTTTTACCAACATCCTTATGACTTTTTTTTACCAACATCCTTATGACTTTTTTTACCAACATCCTTATGACTTTTTTTTTACAAACATCCTTATGACTTTTTTTACCAACATCCTTATGACTTTTTTTTAACCAACATCCTTATGACTTTTTTTAGCAACATCCTTATGACTTTTTTACCAACATCCTTATGACTTTTTTTACCAACATCCTTATGACTTTTGTACAGAACTAAAATTGAAATAAAAAAATACTCTCTTTAAATAATAATGTGAAATATCACTTTAATAGTGAATATGGCATTGTGAAATATGCATTTCATTTTAGTAGCAATTAAACTTAATAAAACATGAACATTTTTCAGGAGGTATGCAGGACTGGAATTACGGCTTTACAAGTTGTTTTGAACTGACCCTTGAACTCGGCTGTGACAAGTTTCCATTGGAGAAAGACTTGCCAAAGTACTGGGAGGCAAACAAAGACTCTCTTCTTGTATATATGGGGCAGGTTTGTACACTTTTCTAATTGGTTTGGTGTGAGGCAGGTTTGTACACTTTTCTAATTGGTTTGGTGTGAGGCAGGTTTGTACACTTTTCTAATTGGTTTGGTGTGAGGCAGGTTTGTACACTTTTCTAATTGGTTTGGTGTGAGGCAGGTTTGTACACTTTTCTCATTGGTTTGGTGTGAGGCAGGTTTGTACACTTCTCATTGGGTTGATATTGGGCAGGTGTGTACACTTTTCTCATTGGTTTGGTGTGAGGCAGGTTTGTACACTTTTCTCATTGTGTTGATATTGGGCAGGTGTGTACACTTTTCTCATTGGGTTGATATGGGGCAGGTTTGTACGCTTTTCTTATTGGTTTGATATGGGGCAGGCTTGTACACTTTTCTTATTGGTTTGATATGGGGCAGGTTTGTACACTTTTCTTATTGGGTTGATATGGGCCAGGTTTGTACACTTTTCTTATTGGTTGATATGGGGCAGGTTTGTACACTTTTGTTATTGGTTGATATGGGGCATGTTTGTACACTATTCTTAATGGCACTTGATTTGTTCACTTTCAATGGCTTACTTTGTTTTTATAACAACATAAATACAAAAGTTTACATATATGCTCTTTGGCTAATAACCGTATTGAGGTGAAAATTTAATTTTAATTTTACTCTTAAGTATTATCTAATTCACCAGTTGCTCATTTCTGACAATAAATTTGTCTAAATGGCTGGAATGGCTATTTTGTTTTATTTAATTTTCAACAAAAAATTTTTTTTTGAGTTTTCAAACAAAAATATTTTTTTCATTAAATTCTTAGGTACACAAAGGAGTGCGAGGATTTGTCAAGGACACAGAATCAATGTCAGGGATTTCTAATGCCTCTATCACAGTAGAAGGAATCGACCATGTGGTGAGATCGGCCAGTCACGGAGATTACTGGAGACTCCTCAGCCAAGGAACATACACGATAACGGCCAGTGCCGCTGGGTAGGTCCAACAATAACAGCCAGCGCCGCTGGGTAGGTCCAACAATAACGGCCAGCGCCACTGGGTAGGTCCAACAATAACGGCCAGCGCCGCTGGGTAGGTCCAACAATAACGGCCAGTGTCGCTGTTTAGGTCCAAAAATAACGGCCCGCGCAGCTGGGTAGGTCCAACAATAACGGCAAGTGCCGCTGGGTAGGTCCAACAATAAGGGCCAAGTCCGCTGGGTAGGTCCAACAATAACGGCCAGTGCCTCTGGGTAGGTCCTACAATAACGGCCAGTGCCACTGGGTAGGTCCAACAATAACGGCCAGCGCCGCTGGGTAGGTCCAACAATAACGGCCAGCGCCGCTTGGTAGGTCCAACAATAACGGCAAGTGCCGCTGGGTAGGTCCAACAATAACGGGCAGTGTCACTGGGTAGGTCCAACAATAACGGCCAGCGCAGCTGGGTAGGTCCAACAATAACGGCCAGTGCCGCTGGGTAGGTCCAACAATAACGGCCAGTGACACTGGGTAGGTCCAACAATAACGGCCAGTGTCGCTGTTTAGGTCCAACAATAACGGCCAGCGCAGCTGGGTAGGTCCAACAATAACGGCCAGTGCCGCTGGGTAGGTCCAACAATAATGGCCAGTGCCACTGGGTAGGTCCAACAATAACGGCCAGTGCCACTGGGTAGGTCCAACAATAACGGCCAGTGTCGCTGTTTAGGTCCAACAATAACAGCCAGCGCAGCTGGGTAGGTCCAACAATAACGGCCAGTGCCGCTGGGTAGGTCCAACAATAATGGCCAGTGCCACTGGGTAGGTCCAACAATATCGGCAAGTGCCACTGGGTAGGTCCAACAATAACGGCCAGTGCCACTGGGTAGGTCCAACAATAATGGCCAGTGCCGCTGGGTAGGTCCAACAATAGCGACCAGTGCCACTGAGTAGGTCCAACAATAACGGCCAGTGCCACTTGGTAGTTTCAACAATAACTGCGAGTTCCACTGGGTAGATCCAACAATAACGGCCAGTGCCACTGGGTAGGTCCAAGTTTTATGGGAGGTCCAACAATTGGACCAAGAGTCATGAGACCATAACACCAGCAGAATACTGGCATGAATGCAGACTAGATCAAAACAGTATCTTTTATACTCCCAGGTACAAGCCCCAATCCATCATTGTCAAGGTCAGCTCTGGCGCTGCTGTGTCCGTTAACTTCACGCTGGAGGTACTGGACACTGTCCACTGGTCTGCCATCAAGGACTTTGACCTGGCCGACAACATGAAGTCGGAGCAGTACATGTCCAGCGCTGCCATTGAGGGGGAGTTTAACAAGTTGGCCAGCGCCAATCCGTCGATGGCACAAGTGGAACATTTGAGTGGCACCGACGAGGGGATACCCATCCTCCACTTGTTCTCGGTAAGTGTTGCGACCTGTGGTAGCTCTGTAGTACACGAGTCTGACGAATACAGGAGTTATACTTGCCTTCGTGAATGGAAGTTTGGCCTATTTCATGAATGAAACAATATCCTTGAGATTCACGTGCCTTAGCCCTACATAGCCAACCAGTGGTCCCAAGTTAGCAGTACCAATGAATACTTGACAAGATGATGGTAAGGAAAGCTTATGGTATTGTGGATGTTCCCTGTAGCTGTCAGACTTCACAACCATAAATCTCTGGTACATGATGGTAGGTCTTCCCCTTCCAACGTTGGGAGGATAATGTGTTGTTAATTCTATGATTTACAAACAGCTGCCATCTCAAGTTCATTTGTGCATAGGAAAACTGATATAAACCGTATATTTTGGCGTATAAGACGACTGGGCGAAGAAGATGACCCCCTAATTTTCCTGTTAAAATATAGGTTTATAAGCTATTATTGATGTATAAGACCACTCTAACACACTTTAAGTTAAAAACTGGCTTCATATTTCTTTCTTCTTGCTGGTGGAGACATAATGGGGTCTTGACTGTAAGCCATTTGTATACTGTACTGTATTATGGTACTGGTGATGTACTGTATTATGGTACTGGTGATGTACTGTATTATGGTACTGGTGATGTACTGTATTATGGTACTGGTGATGTACTGTATTATGGTACTGGTGATGTACTGTATTACGGTACTGGTGATGTACTGTATTACGGTACTGGTGATGTACTGTATTACGGTACTGGTGATGTACTGTATTACGGTACTGGTGATGTACTGTATTACGGTAGTGGTGATGTACTGTATTACGGTACTGGTGATGTACTGTATTACGGTACTGGTGATGTACTGTATTATGGTACTGGTGATGTACTGTATTATGGTACTGGTGATGTACTGTATTACGGTACTGGTGATGTACTGTATTACGGTACTGGTGATGTACTGTATTACGGTACTGGTGATGTACTGTATTACGGTACTGATGATGTACTGTATTACGGTACTGGTGATGTACTGTATTACGGTACTGGTGATGTACTGTATTACGGTACTGGTGATGTACTGTATTACGGTACTGGTGATGTACTGTATTACGGTACTGGTGATGTACTGTATTACGGTACTGGTGATGTACTGTATTACGGTACTGGTGATGTTCTGTATGAACAGATACAAATACTATAAGACGATAACCGGCATGTAAGACGAACCCAGACTTTTGAGATGATTTTTATGTGTTAAAAAGTCGGCTTGTACTCTGAAATATACGGTAGTTGACTTGGTGTCAGTGTTTCTTTGCTGCCTGGCATTTCAGGAGTTGGCCTGTGTGTTTGTGGTCAGCTTAAGATCACCAGTATCTGGCCACCCCACACAGCAGTGAATTTCTTTTAGAATGTCTAATAAGGTGGCATTAGTACATCATGTGCACATTTAATTGCACACCAGCAGCCCATGGGACTGAATCTTATTGTGGCTAGAACATCACCACCAACAGACAGCCTCAGAGGCAGTGTTGTTTCCCAAAGTCAGGGTAAATTTATGTTGTTTCCCAATGTTAGTGTAAATTTATGTTGTTGTTTCCCAATGTTAGGGTAAATTTATGTTATTGTTTCCCAATGTTAGGGTAAATTTATGTTATTGTTTCCCAATGTTAGGGTAAATTTATGATATTGTTTCCCAATGTTAGGGTAAATTTATGTTATTGTTTCCTAGTGTTAGGGTAAATTTATGTTTAATTTTCCCAGCCACCAGCCCAATCCACACAACTTGACAACCGACCCCACGTTCTGCTGATTGGTGGTTTGGATGGGGATTCGCCAGTTGGGGCTGAGGTTCTCGTTCGCTTGGCTCGGCACCTCCTTACAGGTAACGACATACACATATCAATACACGGGACGGTGACCTATTTAATGTTTAATGTAGCTCCTGATATAGAATCTAAAAGTGAATTATACATGTGGTGGTAACCTATTTAATGTAGCTGCTGATTTAGAAACAAAAACGTGAATTATACAGGTGACCTATTTAATGTAGCTGCTGATGTAGAAACTAAAACGTGAATTATACAGGTGACCTAATAAATGTAGCTGCTGGTGTAGAAACTAAAACGTGAATTATACAGGTGACCTATTTAATGTAGCTGCTGATGTAGAAACTAAAACGTGAATTATACAGGTGACCTATTTAATGTAGCTGGTGATGTAAAAACTAAAACGTGAATTATTTGGTTGGGGTGGGAGAGATCAACTGGGTTGTTGTCTATTTTTTTTAACAACACGTGCCTGGCCTGCTCCACAGGTTACAACCAGAAAGAACCGGTTGTTACCAAGATTCTCAACACCGTCCACGTCCACATCATGCCCCAGTTTAAGCCGGCAAACTCTGCCCTGGCGGTGCCTGGAGACTGCAAGGGAGAGAACTTCACAGGAAAACATATGAACCAGCTGATCAAAGAGCAGGTAAAACTTTTTCTGGGTCAACTTTCAGCTGTTGGGATGTGTGTCAGATAACGGCCTGCCGATAATGAGACTGTGTAAAGACCGGTTGTTTTTGTTTTAACCTCGTCATTGGCCTTGGCCTACTTTCAGGATTCAGCGGTGTCGGCACTGACCAGCTATGTGGCTGTTCACAAGTTTGACTTCATCCTGAACTTGGAAGGTGGTGGAAAATTTATTGTGTAAGTGAAAAAATTGTTAGCTCTTGTTAGGTAGCTCTTTTTTTTTGGTAGCTCTTGTTTTTTTTGGTAGCTCTTGTTTTTTTAGTAGCTCGTTTGGTAGCTCTTGTTTTTTTTTGGTAGCTCTTGTTAGGTAGCTTTTGTTAGGGAAGTCGAGTAAAAAAAAATACCCTATTGGTCTGAATTACAGTTTAACTTATCAAAAAAATACCGTGTTGGTCTGAATTACTTATCAAAATAATAACTAAATATATATTAACGTAGTGCCATGAAAAATTATTTGCAACCATTCTTTAAAAAATACATCTTTTAACAGAATGCCTAGAAATACCATGTTGGACTAAATTATAATTCAACTTTGCTGCCAGTGCTAACAAAAATTTACCTAGCTCCAGGAAAAGTTATTTGCAACCATTCTTTAAGAAATATATCTTTGAACAGAATTCCTAGAAATACCCTGGACAGCAGCAGCCCCAGTTACATGACCCCTGATGAGGATGTGTTACAAGAACTCTCTGCTGCCTTCGCCATGTCAATGACTGAGATACACCACAAGGACGCCTGCAACAGCTCTGAGTACTTTGGGATCATACATGGTGTGGACATGGGGCGGGAGGTTCCAGCATTGGCCGACACAGTTTACACCAAGTACAGGACCATGATGGTAGGTTGTAAGATGCACCAAGTACAGGACCATGATGGTAGGTTGTAGGGGGGGGATTCACCAAGTACAGGACCATGATGTTAGGTTGTAGGGGGGATTCACCAAGTACAGGACCATGATGGTAGGTTGTAGGGGGGGATTCACCAAGTACAGGACCATGATGGTAGGTTGTAGGGGGGATTCACCAAGTACAGGACCATGATGGTAGGTTGTAGGGGGGGATTCACCAAGTACAGGACCATGATGGTAGGTTGTAGGGGGGATTCACCAAGTACAGGACCATGATGGTAGGTTGTAGGGGGGATTCACCAAGTACAGGACCATGATGGTAGGTTGTAGGGGGGATTCACCAAGTACAGGACCATGATGGTAGGTTGTAGGGGGGGATTCACCAAGTACAGGACCATGATGGTAGGTTGTAGGGGGGGATTCACCAAGTACAGGACCATGATGGTAGGTTGTAGGGGGGGGGATTCACCAAGTACAGGACCATGATGGTAGGTTGTAGGGGGGGATTCACCAAGTACAGGACCATGATGGTAGGTTGTAGGGGGGGGGATTCACCAAGTACAGGACCATGATGGTAGGTTGTAGGGGGTGGGGATTCACCAAGTACAGGACCATGATGGTAGGTTGTAGGGGGTGGGGATTCACCAAGTACAGGACCATGATGGTAGGTTGTAGGGGGTGGGGATTCACCAAGTACAGGACCATGATGGTAGTTTGTAGGGGGGGATTCACCAAGTACAGGACCATGATGGTAGGTTGTAGGGGGGGATTCACCAAGTACATGACCATGATGGTAGGTTGTAGGGGGGGATTCACCAAGTACAGGACCATGATGGTAGGTTGTAGGGGGGATTCACCAAGTACAGGACCATGATGGTAGGTTGTAGGGGGGGATTCACCAAGTACAGGACCATAATGGTAGGTTGTAGGGGGGGAATTCACCAAGTACAGGACCATGATGGTAGGTTGTAGGGGGGGATTCACCAAGTACAGGACCATGATGGTAGGTTGTAGGGGGGGATTCACCAAGTACAGGACCATGATGGTAGGTTGTAGGGGGGGGATTCACCAAGTACAGGACCATGATGGTAGGTTGTAGGGGGGATTCACCAAGTACAGGACCATGATGGTAGGTTGTAGGGGGGGATTCACCAAGTACAGGACCATGATGGTAGGTTGTAGGGGGGGATTCACCAAGTACAGGACCATGATGGTAGGTTGTAGGGGGGGATTCACCAAGTACAGGACCATGATGGTAGGTTGTAGGGGGGGATTCACCAAGTACAGGACCATGATGTTAGGTTGTAAAGGGGGGGGGGATTCACCAAGTACAGGACCATGATGGTAGGTTGTAGGGGGGGATTCACCAAGTACAGGACCATGATGTTAGGTTGTAGGGGGGGGGATTCACCAAGTACAGGACCATGATGGTAGATTGTAGGGGGGGATTCACCAAGTACAGGACCATGATGGTAGGTTGTAAAGGGGGGGGGATTCACCAAGTACAGGACCATGATGGTAGGTTGTAGGGGGGGATTCACCAAGTACAGGACCATGATGGTAGGTTGTAGGGGGGGATTCACCAAGTACAGGACCATGATGTTAGGTTGTAAAGGGGGGGGATTCACCAAGTACAGGACCATGATGGTAGGTTGTAGGGGGGGATTCACCAAGTACAGGACCATGATGGTAGGTTGTAGGGGGGGATTCACCAAGTACAGGACCATGATGGTAGGTTGTAGGGGGGATTCACCAAGTACAGGACCATGATGGTAGGTTGTAAAGGGGGGGGATTCACCAAGTACAGGACCATGATGGTAGGTTGTATGGGGGGATTCACCAAGTACAGGACCATGATGGTAGGTTGTAGGGGGGGATTCACCAAGTACAGGACCATGATGGTAGGTTGTAGGGGGGGGATTCACCAAGTACAGGACCATGATGGTAGGTTGTAGGGGGGGATTCACCAAGTACAGGACCATGATGGTAGGTTGTAGGGGGGGATTCACCAAGTACAGGACCATGATGGTAGGTTGTAGGGGGGGATTCACCAAGTACAGGACCATGATGGTAGGTTGTAGGGGGGGGATTCACCAAGTACAGGACCATGATGGTAGGTTGTAGGGGGGGATTCACCAAGTACAGGACCATGATGGTAGGTTGTAGGGGGGGATTCACCAAGTACAGGACCATGATGGTAGGTTGTAGGGGGGGATTCACCAAGTACAGGACCATGATGGTAGGTTGTAGGGGGGGGGATTCACCAAGTACAGGACCATGATGGTAGGTTGTAGGGGGGGATTCACCAAGTACAGGACCATGATGGTAGGTTGTAGGGGGGGGATTCACCAAGTACAGGACCATGATGGTAGGTTGTAGGGGGGGATTCACCAAGTACAGGACCATGATGGTAGGTTGTAGGGGGGATTCACCAAGTACAGGACCATGATGGTAGGTTGTAGGGGGGGATTCACCAAGTACAGGACCATGATGGTAGGTTGTAGGGGGGGATTCACCAAGTACAGGACCATGATGGTAGGTTGTAGGGGGGGGGATTCACCAAGTACAGGACCATGATGGTAGGTTGTAGGGGGGGATTCACCAAGTACAGGACCATGATGGTAGGTTGTAGGGGGGGATTCACCAAGTACAGGACCATGATGGTAGGTTGTAGGGGGGGATTCACCAAGTACAGGACCATGATGGTAGGTTGTAGGGGGGGATTCACCAAGTACAGGACCATGATGGTAGGTTGTAGGGGGGGATTCACCAAGTACAGGACCATGATGGTAGGTTGTAGGGGGGGATTCACCAAGTACAGGACCATGATGGTAGGTTGTAGGGGGGGATTCACCAAGTACAGGACCATGATGGTAGGTTGTAGGGGGGGATTCACCAAGTACAGGACCATGATGGTAGGTTGTAGGGGGGATTCACCAAGTACAGGACCATGATGGTAGGTTGTAGGGGGGATTCACCAAGTACAGGACCATGATGGTAGGTTGTAGGGGGGGGGATTCACCAAGTACAGGACCATGATGGTAGGTTGTAGGGGGGGATTCACCAAGTACAGGACCATGATGGTAGGTTGTAGGGGGGGGATTCACCAAGTACAGGACCATGATGGTAGGTTGTAGGGGGGATTCACCAAGTACAGGACCATGATGGTAGGTTGTAGGGGGGGGATTCACCAAGTACAGGACCATGATGGTAGGTTGTAGGGGGGGATTCACCAAGTACAGGACCATGATGGTAGGTTGTAGGGGGGGGATTCACCAAGTACAGGACCATGATGGTAGGTTGTAGGGGGGGATTCACCAAGTACAGGACCATGATGGTAGGTTGTAGGGGGGATTCACCAAGTACAGGACCATGATGGTAGGTTGTAGGGGGGGATTCACCAAGTACAGGACCATGATGGTAGGTTGTAGGGGGGATTCACCAAGTACAGGACCATGATGGTAGGTTGTAGGGGGGGATTCACCAAGTACAGGACCATGATGGTAGGTTGTAGGGGGGGATTCACCAAGTACAGGACCATGATGGTAGGTTGTAGGGGGGGATTCACCAAGTACAGGACCATGATGGTAGGTTGTAGGGGGGGGGATTCACCAAGTACAGGACCATGATGGTAGGTTGTAGGGGGGATTCACCAAGTACAGGACCATGATGGTAGGTTGTAGGGGGGGATTCACCAAGTACAGGACCATGATGGTAGGTTGTAGGGGGGGATTCACCAAGTACAGGACCATGATGGTAGGTTGTAGGGGGGGATTCACCAAGTACAGGACCATGATGGTAGGTTGTAGGGGGGGATTCACCAAGTACAGGACCATGATGGTAGGTTGTAGGGGGGGATTCACCAAGTACAGGACCATGATGGTAGGTTGTAGGGGGGGATTCACCAAGTACAGGACCATGATGGTAGGTTGTAGGGGGGGGATTCACCAAGTACAGGACCATGATGGTAGGTTGTAGGGGGGGATTCACCAAGTACAGGACCATGATGGTAGGTTGTAGGGGGGGATTCACCAAGTACAGGACCATGATGGTAGGTTGTAGGGGGGGGGATTCACCAAGTACAGGACCATGATGGTAGGTTGTAGGGGGGATTCACCAAGTACAGGACCATGATGGTAGGTTGTAGGGGGGGGATTCACCAAGTACAGGACCATGATGGTAGGTTGTAGGGGGGGATTCACCAAGTACAGGACCATGATGGTAGGTTGTAGGGGGGGATTCACCAAGTACAGGACCATGATGGTAGGTTGTAGGGGGGGATTCACCAAGTACAGGACCATGATGGTAGGTTGTAGGGGGGGATTCACCAAGTACAGGACCATGATGGTAGGTTGTAGGGGGGGATTCACCAAGTACAGGACCATGATGGTAGGTTGTAGGGGGGGATTCACCAAGTACAGGACCATGATGGTAGGTTGTAGGGGGGATTCACCAAGTACAGGACCATGATGGTAGGTTGTAGGGGGGGATTCACCAAGTACAGGACCATGATGGTAGGTTGTAGGGGGGGATTCACCAAGTACAGGACCATGATGGTAGGTTGTAGGGGGGGATTCACCAAGTACAGGACCATGATGGTAGGTTGTAGGGGGGGGATTCACCAAGTACAGGACCATGATGGTAGGTTGTAGGGGGGGATTCACCAAGTACAGGACCATGATGGTAGGTTGTAGGGGGGGGATTCACCAAGTACAGGACCATGATGGTAGGTTGTAGGGGGGGATTCACCAAGTACAGGACCATGATGGTAGGTTGTAGGGGGGGATTCACCAAGTACAGGACCATGATGGTAGGTTGTAGGGGGGGATTCACCAAGTACAGGACCATGATGGTAGGTTGTAGGGGGGGATTCACCAAGTACAGGACCATGATGGTAGGTTGTAGGGGGGGATTCACCAAGTACAGGACCATGATGGTAGGTTGTAGGGGGGGATTCACCAAGTACAGGACCATGATGGTAGGTTGTAGGGGGGATTCACCAAGTACAGGACCATGATGGTAGGTTGTAGGGGGGGATTCACCAAGTACAGGACCATGATGGTAGGTTGTAGGGGGGGATTCACCAAGTACAGGACCATGATGGTAGGTTGTAGGGGGGGATTCACCAAGTACAGGACCATGATGGTAGGTTGTAGGGGGGGATTCACCAAGTACAGGACCATGATGGTAGGTTGTAGGGGGGGGATTCACCAAGTACAGGACCATGATGGTAGGTTGTAGGGGGGGGATTCACCAAGTACAGGACCATGATGGTAGGTTGTAGGGGGGGATTCACCAAGTACAGGACCATGATGGTAGGTTGTAGGGGGGGATTCACCAAGTACAGGACCATGATGGTAGGTTGTAGGGGGGGATTCACCAAGTACAGGACCATGATGGTAGGTTGTAGGGGGGGATTCACCAAGTACAGGACCATGATGGTAGGTTGTAGGGGGGGGGATTCACCAAGTACAGGACCATGATGGTAGGTTGTAGGGGGGGATTCACCAAGTACAGGACCATGATGGTAGGTTGTAGGGGGGGATTCACCAAGTACAGGACCATGATGGTAGGTTGTAGGGGGGGGATTCACCAAGTACAGGACCATGATGGTAGGTTGTAGGGGGGGGATTCACCAAGTACAGGACCATGATGGTAGGTTGTAGGGGGGGATTCACCAAGTACAGGACCATGATGGTAGGTTGTAGGGGGGGATTCACCAAGTACAGGACCATGATGGTAGGTTGTAGGGGGGGGATTCACCAAGTACAGGACCATGATGGTAGGTTGTAGGGGGGGATTCACCAAGTACAGGACCATGATGGTAGGTTGTAGGGGGGGATTCACCAAGTACAGGACCATGATGGTAGGTTGTAGGGGGGGATTCACCAAGTACAGGACCATGATGGTAGGTTGTAGGGGGGGGATTCACCAAGTACAGGACCATGATGGTAGGTTGTAGGGGGGGATTCACCAAGTACAGGACCATGATGGTAGGTTGTAGGGGGGGGATTCACCAAGTACAGGACCATGATGGTAGGTTGTAGGGGGGGATTCACCAAGTACAGGACCATGATGGTAGGTTGTAGGGGGGGATTCACCAAGTACAGGACCATGATGGTAGGTTGTAGGGGGGGATTCACCAAGTACAGGACCATGATGGTAGGTTGTAGGGGGGGATTCACCAAGTACAGGACCATGATGGTAGGTTGTAGGGGGGGATTCACCAAGTACAGGACCATGATGGTAGGTTGTAGGGGGGGATTCACCAAGTACAGGACCATGATGGTAGGTTGTAGGGGGGGATTCACCAAGTACAGGACCATGATGGTAGGTTGTAGGGGGGGGATTCACCAAGTACAGGACCATGATGGTAGGTTGTAGGGGGGGATTCACCAAGTACAGGACCATGATGGTAGGTTGTAGGGGGGGATTCACCAAGTACAGGACCATGATGGTAGGTTGTAGGGGGGGATTCACCAAGTACAGGACCATGATGGTAGGTTGTAGGGGGGGGATTCACCAAGTACAGGACCATGATGGTAGGTTGTAGGGGGGGATTCACCAAGTACAGGACCATGATGGTAGGTTGTAGGGGGGGATTCACCAAGTACAGGACCATGATGGTAGGTTGTAGGGGGGGATTCACCAAGTACAGGACCATGATGGTAGGTTGTAGGGGGGGGATTCACCAAGTACAGGACCATGATGGTAGGTTGTAGGGGGGGATTCACCAAGTACAGGACCATGATGGTAGGTTGTAGGGGGGGGATTCACCAAGTACAGGACCATGATGGTAGGTTGTAGGGGGGATTCACCAAGTACAGGACCATGATGGTAGGTTGTAGGGGGGGATTCACCAAGTACAGGACCATGATGGTAGGTTGTAGGGGGGGATTCACCAAGTACAGGACCATGATGGTAGGTTGTAGGGGGGGATTCACCAAGTACAGGACCATGATGGTAGGTTGTAGGGGGGGATTCACCAAGTACAGGACCATGATGGTAGGTTGTAGGGGGGGGATTCACCAAGTACAGGACCATGATGGTAGGTTGTAGGGGGGGGATTCACCAAGTACAGGACCATGATGGTAGGTTGTAGGGGGGGATTCACCAAGTACAGGACCATGATGGTAGGTTGTAGGGGGGGGGATTCACCAAGTACAGGACCATGATGGTAGGTTGTAGGGGGGGGATTCACCAAGTACAGGACCATGATGGTAGGTTGTAGGGGGGGATTCACCAAGTACAGGACCATGATGGTAGGTTGTAGGGGGGGATTCACCAAGTACAGGACCATGATGGTAGGTTGTAGGGGGGGATTCACCAAGTACAGGACCATGATGGTAGGTTGTAGGGGGGGGGATTCACCAAGTACAGGACCATGATGGTAGGTTGTAGGGGGGGATTCACCAAGTACAGGACCATGATGGTAGGTTGTAGGGGGGGATTCACCAAGTACAGGACCATGATGGTAGGTTGTAGGGGGGGGATTCACCAAGTACAGGACCATGATGGTAGGTTGTAGGGGGGGATTCACCAAGTACAGGACCATGATTGTTGATTAAGGGCAAAAAATGTCCATCTTGTACACAATCATGATTGTAGATTGGGGGAGTGAGGCACATTCGATTCTAGCAATAACAAGCAAATTTTAAATTTATTATCTGTCTTTTTGTTATGTCTTCTTAGAGATCTATACCACAAATAATGATCTAAACAATGTTGGCCCTTAATTATTTTGTTTATTTTTTATTTTTTTAATTGAGATTTGGAGAATGACTACCTGATATTTAGGACAATTTTTCAAATATTTATACTACATGGCTGCATAAATTTCCTCCAACTCATCCTTCCTCAGTTGTCTGCCTATGTCACCTGCTGTAAATATCCCCCGAGCTCGGAGTTGCCCACCATTTGGATGGCATCACTACAGCCGATATTGAACACCTTAACCAAATCTCTTCAAGGTAAGTTTAAACGCTTTGAGAACATTATACGTCTACAATAATGAAATACTTATTTATAAACTCACACTTATTTTTTACCACTAAATATTACGCTTAGCAAGCCAGCAGGATTAAGCTCACAGACACTTGTCATCAGGAAATTTGCAAGTCAGGGAGAGCTCTTCCACTGGTTAGATTTCAGATCCTTTGTGTTGATGAGAAATGGTTTTGTGGTGGGAGGGGAGAGTGTTAGGGCTCTTCCACTGATTTGAGATCCCTTGTGTAGATGAGAGGTGGTTTTGTGGTGGTAGGGAAGAGTGTTAGGGTAGATAATTTAAGAGTTGTGAAGGGGTTATGGTTCATGAGTTGATCCTTACAGTATCACAAAGCTCTGAGAATTTCCTCAGTGGACACAGTAGAATTAATAAATAGAGGTAAAAATAAGATTTTTTAAAACCACGTTTTTATAAGTGGACTAAAAAGAAGAAAATAATTTGATTTAATATGACTAAAAACGTGGGTCGGGTGCTTATGAGGTTTTACATATGCAGTTCACTCATTCTCTCATTTATAGATCTCTCTTTTGCCTTCTAAATTATAAATCTTTAATTTTTATACCAAACACCTATCTTTGTGTTGTATTTCTAAATTAGAATGGGATTTTGAAGCACCCGCCCCACGTTTTTAGTCATATTAAATCAAATTATTTTCTTCTTTTTAGTCCAATTATAACTACCTGGTTTTTAAAAATATTTTTGTACTTCTATTTATTTTACCAAACACCTCATCAGCGCCCGCCCGACGTTTTAATGCCATGGCGATGAGGTCACAAGGTGAACTCGGCATGTGAAATCTAATAACGGCTGTCGTATACAGATGCTTATATGGAGATAAACAAAAAAATGCAACAATTTAATTGCGGTACATTCGATCGATCTGAAATTTGAAAACAATGCATTGTCAGTCAAGATCTATCTGTGGTAAAATGTTGAGCTCTCTAGGACCATCAGAAGTGGTTTAATTTTACGTTGGAAAATTTGAAAAATTGCGGACAAGAACGAAAACAATGCAGACAGACAAGAACGAAAGCAAGTTAATAAAAACGTGGTAAAATGGACTGTGTATTTAGAAGACAGTGATGTTATCTTGAAAAAGATAAAGCCAAAATATTACTCTATATTTTCTTCATTTTTGTCTCCTGATGCCAAATCTAACAGTTTAATGTGAACTCTATTATTCCTTTTCATTCCCCAAAATCAGGCATTCAAGGGGCCGTAACCAATGATGGCCAGGAGCCAGTAGCAGCTTTCTCATTTCAACTAGACAATAAACCGAAATTTGAGTTAACCGGTCCATTCTTCTGGTTAGCCAGTCGAGGCTACCATACCATAACAATAGAGGCCGCAGGTAGGCATGTCTGCACAATTTATTGATATAAAAAATGCATCATAATTATGTTAATTTCTGGAGAACACTCAAGTTGGCCATTGTTGTTAACTTCTGCAATATGTTAAATATGTCAGTTCTGACATAACAATGGCGTATGTTAAAAATTGTTGTTTACGTCTGCATGACGTTAAGTGATTCTGTGCTGACACAACATTCACATATATTTGATATTGTTGCTTGCATCTATGCGATACTTAATGTGTTATACAGGCTACAGCTCTGTGACACGCCAGGTGATCGTGGCCGATGACACACCGGTGGCACTGGACTTTGTGTTAAAGAAAGAGGACACGAGCGGAATGGTGTACCATGATTACACACTGATGACCTCGACCTTGAAAAATCTGACCTCTAAATGTCCTGAAATAATGGAACTTACTAGGTTAGTTTTTTTTAACTGACATAATGTCTTTTAGTGATAACTTATTGGTATAAAGTCATGTGGCCTCATTATTGACATCATGTCTGCAGTATTGGCAAGACCAGGCTGGACTCGGACATCTGGCAGCTGCGTGTTGGACACAAGAAAACAGATGACCACATACCCCCCAAGATCTTGTTTGTGGGGAACTTGCACGGGGAGGACATGGTGTCCAGGGAGGTGCTGCTTCACCTGGCCATTTACCTGTGTGACCAGTACCAGGCTGATGACTACGTTAGACAGGTGAGAAACACTTTGTGTATGTACACACCTTTAGTATTGTTGGAGCAAGCAGAGCCAGTACCAGGCTGATGACTACGTTAAACAGGTGAGAAGCACTTTGTGTATGTACACACCTTTACTATTGTTGGAGCAAGCAGAGCCTGTACTAGCATGACCACTGAAATACAAAACTTTTGTTTTCCTCCAACTTAACAGATGCTTGGTGACATCGAGGTTTACATTGTCCCCGCAGTCAACGTCGATGGTTCTCGGCTCGCCATGCCAGATTTCTGTGAAAAAGGCCTGGGCCACAACAATTCTCTGAATGTGGATCTTGACTCAAACTTTTTAGGTCAGTCTCGGCTGTCCGCTAAATGTACTAATAAAATGAGTTTTATTATGTTAATGCTCGTGCGAATTATGTTGAAATTAACCAAGCTTGTGAGAATGTCTCTTAAGTGATGGCTGGAAACTATCTGGCCGTAATGTCAGGTTAAAAAAGTATGTGTAGAAAATACTGATCTTTTAACCTTGATGGTTGACAATAAAATTATGTATTAGAAAATATTGATCTTTTAACCTTGAAGATTGACAATAAAATTATATATTAGAAAATATTGATCTTTAACCTTGATGGTTGACAATAAAATTATATATTATAAAATATTGATCTTTTAACTTTGAAGATTGACAATAAAATTATATATTAGAAAATATTGATCTTTTAACCTTGATGGTTGACAATAAAATTATATATTATAAAATATTGATCTTTTAACTTTGAAGATTGACAATAAAATTATATATTAGAAAATACTGATTGTTTGACCTTGATGGTTGACCTAGGTGATGAGGATTACCACCACCCTGGGGACGAGCAGCCCGAGACCAAAGCCGTCAAGAAGGTGATAGCAGAGAGTCATTCCCCCATTGTTGTCAATGTCAGGGGCGGCAGCAATCTGGTGACTTATTTCGGGGTCACGGACAAAGGTAATTTCTTACTTAAAATATGAGAGGAAGAAGTTCAGTTTCAAGAAATAAGCATTAAACTAATTTTAAGGTACATAATATTTTAGTCCAGGAAATATTTATTGCTCAAAATATTTTGTCCAATATTTTTTGGTCCAATGACTTTATTATTTTTATTTTCATTATTGCTTTCTTTTTCAAGATTGATTTCTTGAGCCAGAAAAAAACAAAAAGTGGGTGTGGCTAAAACAAAAAGTGGGTGTGGCTAAAACAAAAAGTGGGTGTGGCTAAAACAAAAAAGTGGGTGTGGCTAAAACAAATTTACTTATATGTTTATAGCCATTTCTGTGAACTAATTGTTGTTTCTGGGAATTCCTTCAGTGCTGGGGGAAGCTTTTATCCAAGGAGGCTGGAAAGCTACAGAGGATGTCGGCTGTGTTCTCACAGGTACACAACATAAAACCAATGTGACCATTTTGTCTGTGTGTAGTGTTTACGCTGTCTGTGTGTGTGAGTGTTTACGCTGTCTGTGTGGAGTGTTTACATTGTCTGTGTGGAGTGTTTATGTTGTCTGTGTGGAGTGTTTACATTGTCCGTGTGTAGTGTTTACGCTGTCTGTGTGTGTGAGTGTTTACGTTGTCTGTGTGTGTGAGTGTTTACGCTGTCTGTGTGTGTGAGTGTTTACGCTGTCTGTGTGTGTGAGTGTTTACGTTGTCTGTGTGGAGTGTTTACATTGTCCGTGTGGAGTGTTTACATTGTCCGTGTGGAGTGTTTACATTGTCTGTGTGGAGTGTTTACGCTGTCTGTGTGTGTGAGTGTTTACGCTGTCTGTGTGTGTGAGTGTTTACATTGTCTGTGTGTGTGAGTGTTTACATTGTCCGTGTGGAGTGTTTACATTGTCCGTGTGGAGTGTTTACGTTGTCTGTGTGTGTGAGTGTTTACATTGTCCGTGTGGAGTGTTTACATTGTCCGTGTGGAGTGTTTACATTGTCTATGTGTGTGAGTGTTTACGTTGTCTGTGTGGAGTGTTTACATTGTCCGTGTGGAGTGTTTACATTGTCCGTGTGGAGTGTTTACATTGTCTGTGTGTGTGAGTGTTTACATTGTCCGTGTGGAGTGTTTACATTGTCCGTGTGGAGTGTTTACATTGTCCGTGTGGAGTGTTTACGCTGTCTGTGTGTAGTGTTTACATTGTCTGTGTGTGAGTGTTTACATTGTCTGTGTGGAGTGTTTACGTTGTCTGTGTGTAGTGTTTACGCTGTCTGTGTGTGTGAGTGTTTACGTTGTCCGTGTGGAGTGTTTACATTGTCCGTGTGGAGTGTTTACATTGTCTGTGTGGAGTGTTTACATTGTCTGTGTGTGTGAGTGTTTACATTGTCTGTGTGGAGTGTTTACATTGTCTGTGTGTGTGAGTGTTTACATTGTCTGTGTGAGTGTTTACATTGTCTGTGTGGAGTGTTTACATTGTCTGTGTGGAGTGTTTACATTGTCCGTGTGGAGTGTTTACATTGTCCGTGTGGAGTGTTTACGTTGTCTGTGTGTGTGAGTGTTTACATTGTCCGTGTGGAGTGTTTACATTGTCTGTGTGGAGTGTTTACATTGTCCGTGTGTGTGAGTGTTTACGTTGTCTGTGTGTGTGAGTGTTTACGTTGTCTGTGTGGAGTGTTTACATTGTCTGTGTGTGTGAGTGTTTACATTGTCTATGTGTGTGAGTGTTTACGTTGTCTGTGTGGAGTGTTTACATTGTCTGTGTGGAGTGTTTACGTTGTCTGTGTGGAGTGTTTACATTGTCTGTGTGGAGTGTTTACATTGTCTGTGTGTGTGAGTGTTTACATTGTCTGTGTGGAGTGTTTACATTGTCTGTGTGGAGTGTTTACATTGTCTGTGTGTGTGAGTGTTTACATTGTCTGTGTGGAGTGTTTACATTGTCTGTGTGGAGTGTTTACATTGTCTGTGTGGAGTGTTTACATTGTCTGTGTGGAGTGTTGTCAAACTGCCAGTGATCACAGTCCAAAGCTGTAAGTAAAAATAACAAAATTCTAAAATAACAAAATTCTAAAATAACCAAATTCTAAATTAACCAAATTCTAAAATAACCAAATTAAACTGTAAGAATATTTGACACAGATTTAGAATCTTCGAACCAGGAATATAATGATTTTCTCTCTTTTAAACAATTGGATAATGTCTCTTGTGCCAGGCACACACCATTCATTCATTTAATCAAAGTACAGAGACAAGGAAGGGGAGAGGTGAGGGGCACCGTAACGCAACAGTTTTTATCACATGACTTGTATTTCTAAATTTCCATTGACGGGGCCTCATAACGCAACAAAGTGTATCACATTATTTATATTTCTAATTTTCCAGAACCTTCTGATAAATCTCAGCCTGTGGAGTACAACAGAGCCCAACATGGCAGCCTGATGGTCAGTACTGTTGTTTTGTGTCTTCTGGTCACTGTCACTAGTTCAAATTAAATCCATTGGTCAGTTCTGTTTTTTTGTGTGTGTCTTCTAGTCATTGTCGCTAGTTCAAATGAAGTCCAGGAAGGAATAATATTTTTTTTTCTGCGTAAATAACTGGCAATAAAGAATGTTTGTGTTGTTTCAGAACTATGCCTACTGGAACAGTCACAGAGCTGCCCTGGATATAAGCACAGGTTGTTGTAGATATCCAGCAGCTTCTGAGCTCCTTGGCCTATGGCGTCAGATGAGGGATCCTTTCATGTCCCTCATTAGAGAAGTAAGTAGCCGCTGTCTGTTTTTTAAATGTTCAAAGCAGTTCTGGTGTGTTGAAGGGAGGGAATGCTGAGTGTGCGTCTAATGGGTGGTCTGCTTTTTAGATAAGTCTCGAAGCCACCTGTCATTAGCAGGTCACATTGGACCCTGCTGACCTGCTTGATGGTCTGGCTTAATGAAGCTGACCCATCTATGTTGATTTGACCATTAAAACAGCGTTTCATGTTTCATAGGCAGAACTTGTCTTTAGTTTATGTTGAAATAAAGTTAATATTTTTGTAATATGGTTTATATTGTAATGTAGTCGTTATTTATTCAAACATGGTTTGTATTTTATTTTACCACTTCATAATAGTAATATTGCTGGCTGTGGCAAAATGATGTCATTAAAAAAATATTATAAAATTCATGAAAATATCTCTAAGGATGAAATATTTCGTGCGCTATTTCAGTCTCGCAAAGGAGTGTTTGGGAAGGTCATTGACAAGGAGGATCGCAAACCTCTTGCTGGCGTCAGGATTGAAGTGATGCCATCAGGATACACACAGACCAGTGATGAGCAGGGGAGGTTTGCATTCTACCTGCCCAATGGAAAGTACACGTTCAAGGCCTTTCTCACCACCTACCACGACAAGGAGACAGTAAGTTACAACTCTGAGCTTTAGGCTTGTGTGTGCTGTCATACATCTGGCTTGTGTGTGCTGTCATACATCTGGCTTGTGTGTGCTGTCATACATCTGGCTTGTGTGTGCTGTCATACATCTGGCTTGTGTGTGCTGTCATACATCTGGCTTGTGTGTGCTGTCATACATCTGGCTTGTGTGTGCTGTCATACATCTGGCTTGTGTGTGCTGTCATACATCTGGCTTGTGTGTGCTGTCATACATCTGGCTTGTGTGTGCTGTCATACATCTGGCTTGTGTGTGCTGTCATACATCTGGCTTGTGTGTGCTGTCATACATCTGGCTTGTGTGTGCTGTCATACATCTGGCCTGTGTGTGCTGTCATACATCTGGCTTGTGTGTGCTGTCATACATCTAAGCTGTAGGCTTGCGTGTGCTGTCATACATCTATCTGGCTTGTGTGTGCTGCCATACATCTGAGCTGTAGGCTTGTGTGTGCTGTCATACATCTGGCTTGTGTGTGCTGTCATACATCTGGCTTGTGTGTGCTGTCATACATCTGGCTTGTGTGTGCGGTCATACATCTGGCTTGTGTGTGCTGTCATACATCTGGCTTGTGTATGCTGTCATACATCTGGCTTGTGTGTGCTGTCATACATCTGACTTGTGTGTGCTGTCATACATCTGACTTGTGTGTGCTGTCATACATCTGACTTGTGTGTGCTGTCATACATCTGAGCTGTAGACTTGTGTGTGCTGTCATACATCTGACTTGTGTGTGCTGTCATACATCTGAGCTGTAGGCTTGTGTGTGCTGTCAAACATTTGGCTTGTGTGTGCTGTCATACATCTGAGCTGTAGGCTTGTGTGTGCTGTCATACATCTGGCTTGTGTGTGCTGCCATACATCTGAGCTGTAGGCGTGTGTGTGCTGTCATACATTTGGCTTGTGTGTGCTGTCATACATCTGGCTTGTGTGTGCTGCCATACATCTGAGCTGTAGGCGTGTGTGTGCTGTCATACATTTGGCTTGTGTGTGCTGTCATACATCTGGCTTGTTTGTGCTGTCATACACCTGGCTTGCATGTGCTGTCATACAGCTGAGGTGTAGGCTTGCATGTACTGTCATACATCTGAGCTGTAGGCTTCGTGTGCTGTCATACATCTGAGCTGTAGGCTTGTGTGTGCTGTCATACATCTGAGCTGTAGGCGTGTGTGTGCTGCCATAAATCTGGCTTGTGTGTGCTGTCATATATCTGACTTGCATGTGCTGTCATACATCTGAGCTGTAGGCTTGTGTGTACTGTCATACATTTGGCTTGTGTGTGCTGTCATACATCTGAGCTGTTGGTCATACATCCCAGCACACTGCATATCCCTTGGCACCATTATCACTTATCTTGACACACTGTCATACTTCTTGGCACTGTCATCACTCATCTTGACACACTGCCATACCCCTTGGCACCGTTATCACTTATCTTGACACACTGCCATACCCCTTGGCACCACTGTTCTCCATCTTGACACACTGCCATACCCCTTGGCACCACTGTTCTCCATCTTGACACACTGCCATACCCCTTGGCACCACTGTTCTCCATCTTGACACACTGCCATACCCCTTGGTACTGTTATCACTTATCTTCACCACTGTTCTCCATCTTGACACGCTGCCATACCCCTTGGCACCACTGTTCTCCATCTTGACACACTGCCATACCCCTTGGTACTGTTATCACTTATCTTGACACACTGCCATACCCCTTGGCACCACTGTTCTCCATCTTGACACACTGCCATACCCCTTGGCACCACTGTTCTCCATCTTGACACGCTGCCATACCCCTTGGTACTGTTATCACTTATCTTGACACGCTGCCATACCCCTAGGCATCACTGTTCTCCATCTTGACACACTGCCATACCCCTTGGCACCACTGTTCTCCATCTTGACACACTGCCATACCCCTTGGCACCACTGTTCTCCATCTTGACACACTGCCATACCCCTTGGCACCACTGTTCTCCATCTTGACACACTGCCATACCCCTTGGCACCACTGTTCGCCATCTTGACACACTGCCATACCCCTTGGCACCACTGTTCTCCATCTTGACACGCTGCCATACCCCTTGGCACCACTGTTCGCCATCTTGACACGCTGCCATACCCCTTGGCACCACTGTTCGCCATCTTGACACACTGCCATACCCCTTGGCACCACTGTTCGCCATCTTGATGTGCTGTAGAATAACTTAGTTAACATTTGTAGTTATTCCCATCAATTCAGTACAATTAAAATTCAGTCCTAATGTTATTCTGGTTTGTCTGTTTTGCCCCAGGATATAGAAGTCCTGCACAGTCCTAACGCCAGGGAGATTGTCCTAGAGATGCTGAGCAACACTTGGCTGCTGGGGATGTCACCTATGTTATCTGTTACACTGATAGGTCAGTACCGCGCTTGTCTGTTTTATTGAGCTGCTTACTTTATGTCCTCAGTTTTACCTGATCCCAAGGTGGCATTAGCCATTTCTGTTTTAAAGCACATCTACCAGACTGTGACAGATAACCACACATGTAAGCAACTCAGTTGTACATCATGTGACATTTGGACACATGTAAGCAACTCAGTCGTACATCATGTGACATTTGGACACATGTAAGCAATCAGTTGTACATCATGTGACATTTGGACACACAGATTAAAGAAGCAACTGTCAGATCTGCCCAGAATGCTGAACAAAGAGTGTACGTCTGCACAAGGCTGGGTCCATCTTCTGATCAATGATATTTTTAAACTTGAGTCTCATTGTATTTGGAGACAAAAACCAGACCCTTTCCACAACCTGAAGAGTTACTTTGGACCACCCACACATCGGGACCCGGGCATTTCCGCAATGTCCAAATGCCATACAATCTCACTGACACATGTATAAAAAAAAACGATTATTAACAACCTTTATAAATTTTACAACAAACATCATCCCATTACTACTGTACGGAATTTATAATTTTACTTTTAAGTTTAAGCTTCTCATTTTGTTCATTAATGTAATTTCCTTTATCTGACAATCATGATATACATATTCTGGTCCCTCACCTACAGGCTGCATCGTCTTGCTTGTCGTCATCTTCATCACGGCAGTCATGTGCTTAAAAAAATCTGGCCGCATGCAGTACGACAGCCTGGGCTTCCGTCAGCTTAGCAGCCAGGACGACGAGGACAGCGACGACCTTGAAGACGTTGTCCAGGGGGACAACTCCTACGTCATGAAGTCTCCCAACAACTATAACAAGGCTCCGATGATAAATGAGTATCACGACCACGTCTCGGCGGATGAGGAGGAACACAGTTTATTTGAGCAGGAACTCATCCGGAAGACCTAATATACCGCCAGATTTTAATGACATTTTTTTCTGAAATGTTGCATGAAATACATAAACTTAATTTCTAAACTTAATGAAGAAGATATTTAAGGAAATTACTGTTACCAGCTAAAAAATTTATTATTTTTTTCATATTCCTCATTGATTTCGTCACTGTACTTTTTATAATATTTGTTTGTATTTTAACTTTGTATTTGGGACCAACTTTTAACTTTGTATTTTGGACCAACTTTTAACTTTGTATTTGGGACCAACTTTTAACTTTGTATTTTGGACCAACTTTTAACTTTGTATTTTGGACCAACTTTTAACTTTGTATTTTGGACCAACTTTTAACTTCGTATTGGAGACCAAATTGTATGCATGCCCAATGTATTTTTTCTCCTATGGCCAGATTAACTCCAATTTAAATGTCTGTTAATCTCTGAATGAAATAATGCCATCAATGCTGCTGAAATATTGAAAAGTTAAGATTTTTACCCCCACCTCAATGAGTCCAGACAGTGCAAAATGTGTTGCTGGCTTTGATCTATCTATGGTCAGTATAAGCTATAAAATAATTTCTTGCTATCAGAAGATGGATTTAATTCATATATTTATACTGCAGGAATATTATTATATAGACCATAAGGTGGTAAATCATTTACCAATGATTTTTTTTAAAAAAATTTTTTACATCTTCCAAATACTAAAAATGGTAATGGTTTTCAACCATTGGGTAAAATGTCTATTTTATTTTTTATTACAGACCAAATACAGTGCAGCAAGATTGTCTCATTTTTTAAAAATCAAGTTGGCTCATAATGCTTTGTGCTATCATGTTAGCTCATAATGCTTTGTGCCGATGATGTTGGCTCATAAATCTTTGTGCCCTGGACATTCCATTTGACATATCATTCCATTTTACTGAATGTGCCAGGGGCTATAACCCAGAACCAGAAGATTTTAAAAGATACATTTTAATATACATCTTTCTTGTTGTGCCATGGGTTTTGTTTTTGTTTAAAGCCTTTCGGAAACTGAACTGATAGAGTAAAACCATTCTCATTATCTTTCCATTTATTTATCTGGATTATTATTTCTTCATTTATTATATGTGGCTTTGTGTTTCCTCATTAACGGTTTGAATTATCTTTCCTTTGTTGGATGTGATTCTATTTTTTTCTCAGTGGTTACATATGTTTGATTTTTTCTCAATATTTACTTTTATTTTGTTTGTTTTGAACATTTACTTTAAATTGTATGCTATCTTTTGGTTTTTTTTACTTGTTATTGTAAACAGTGTTCCTACAACCATCCTGAAATTTCAGCATGTCCTGGAAATCTCCTGGAATTTGAAGTAAAAAAAATTACCGTATGTACTCGTTCTATGCCCGTTTGTTCATAAGCCGACCCTCCCCCTTCCCTCTTTTGGAAGAGAAAAGTATAAAAAGTGTATAACAAGCCGACAAATAATAGGACAGCTTAAACAAAATGGTACACTTTTTTTTAAACTACAAGCTAAATCGGTCATTATGATTGTTAACTTTGTACTGCCTATCTTTGTCTTTGTGCTCTTTGATAGGCAAGAGTTACCGGTATTTTAAAAAAATTCTTTGGTAAACAGTGGCGAAAGCGCGTACATTAAAATTTGTTGTTGAAAACAAAATTTTTAAAACAATTTATTAAAACATTCACAAAACTAAGTTAAATGATTAAATAAGGTAAGTGTAGATGTTTAATAATATTTTATAGCTTCTGGTAGAGCAGTCGAATCTTGTACAATGTAGAAAAGGACCTAGATGATCTACAATAACAACACCGATATTTAATAAACATGCAGAAATCACCTATGACCCGCTCATAAGCCGACCCCCCAACTTTTTCCCCTAGATTTTGTCCAAGTTTTGAATGAGTTTATACGGTAATTAAAAATCTCGGAATACTTAATTACGTAAATGTGTCCTCAGATCGGCCGATAATTTTGTTTGTAGTGAGGAGAAGTTGAACAATTGGTGGTTCACAATCTATTTTCTAAAGTCTCAGAGAATTCAAGGAATTTGATTTTACAATAGGTTCCAGGAACCCTGTGTAAAGAAAGTTGTGAACTAAGAAGCAACTATCTTGTAGACTTTCAATACTGTTTCAATAGTTCTTGTTGACTTTTGGAAACATCATCGGTGTATAACCAAACAAGGGGCAGGCCAAGTTTTGTGTCAGCTCTAGCACGCTGATGACTTGTGTTGTGATAATGCTACTCATCTGTTAACCAACATTTACTGACTGTTTCACATACTGACATACATCTGTTACTTGTACCCACATACATCTGTTACTTGTACCCACATACATCTGTTACTTGTACCCACATACATCTGTTACTTGTACCCACATACATCTGTTACTTGTACCCACATACATCTGTTACTTGTACCCACATACATCTGTTACTTGTACCCACACAGAAATCTGTTCCCTGTACCCACACATACATCTGTTCCCTGTACCCACACATACATCTGTTCCCTGTACCCACATACATCTGTTACTTGTACCCACATACATCTGTTACTTGTACCCACATACATCTGTTACTTGTACCCACATACATCTGTTACTTGTACCCACATACATCTGTTACTTGTACCCACATACATCTGTTACTTGTACCCACATACATCTGTTACTTGTACCCACATACATCTGTTACTTGTACCCACACAGAAATCTGTTCCCTGTACCCACACATACATCTGTTACTTGTACCCACATACATCTGTTACTTGTACCCACATACATCTGTTACTTGTACCCACATACATCTGTTACTTGTACCCACATACATCTGTTACTTGTACCCACATACATCTGTTACTTGTACCCACATACATCTGTTACTTGTACCCACATACATCTGTTACTTGTACCCACATACATCTGTTCCCTGTACCCACACATACATCTGTTACTTGTACCCACATACATCTGTTACTTGTACCCACATACATCTGTTACTTGTACCCACATACATCTGTTACTTGTACCCACATACATCTGTTCCCTGTACCCACATACATCTGTTACTTGTACCCACACAGAAATCTGTTCCCTGTACCCACACATACATCTGTTCCCTGGTGGAAATGTTAGTCAAACTGACCAATGAACCTGATCTCCCTTTTCAACTTACCTCTAAAATTTGTTTACGTCAGCGTTGCCACAAACTGTAATCTCACTACAACACACTGTTTTGTTATGCCAGCAATAAGATCACAGTAGTCTTCTGTATATGAAGTTATTATTCTTTGATTTAATGGTCTGCTTTAAAATATCAACTGCCATCTCTTTCAGTGAGTATATAAATGAAAGCTTAAACATTTATATATGAATCATTCATCATAAGTTGTTACCTACATTTGCTTATGTTGGACTGTAGTACTAGTACAGTACCTACATTGCCTATGTTTGACTGTAGTACTAGTACAGTACCTACATTTGATTATTTTTGACTGCAGTACAGTATCAACATTTGTTGGACTGCAGTACAGTACCTACATTTGCCTATGTTTGACTGTAGTACAGTACCTACATTTATACAGTACCTACATTTGTACAGTACCTACATTTGTACAGTACCTACATTTGTACAGTACCTACATTTGTACAGTACCTACATTTGCCTATGTTTGACTGTAGTACAATACCTACATTTGTACAGTACCTACATTTGTACAGTACCTACATTTGCCTATGTTTGACTGTAGTACAGCATCTACATTTTTTGTGTGATAAAGTTCTGTTTGACATCTGAACTTCCATTTGACAAGTGTGTTGTGCGAACCACCCTGTCCATATTCCAGTTGTGACTACTAATTGGCCATGTTTGAATCTTGTTACTAGCAACCGAGAGAGTTAAACTAGCTCAAATTTGCATTCCTATTCCAGTAACTTTTTTTTTATTACCCACTGGGACCCATATGATCTTTTTTTTTCATTGGGACCTACAAGACGAGAGGCACGTTTGGGCAGCTGTCATTATTAACAATGAGGCCCCAGTAACTAGGACCAACTTTTTAATGAGACCAAATTTTGAAAAACAATGCTTTTCACTGAAGGGACCAAGTTTTAACAATTATGATAATTATGCAAACAATAGATATACAGATGAATACCTCCGCTTTAATTAACCTGCATTCGTTGGCCAGATATTGTTTTTATGAAGCTGTGTGTGATAATTGTATTGCCTTCTACCAACAAAACTAAAACATTTTTCTGACAGTCAAATATGCTTGGGTGCTTTTGTTAATGTCAATGCATTTTTGCTATGCAACGTATTTAAGCTCTGGGTTTTACAATTTACACGTTTGCCAGTTTGGATCATAATTACAAAGATTTTGGATTAAAACAAGTTGAGAATAATTTAAAAGTCTGTCTATTATTCCTAACAGGAATTCTTTATGCCATAAGTATAAATCAGTATATTAGAATCCATGGTACTTTCATTTTTTTAAAATTATATTTTTATTTTGCATGTTTATTCATCAAGCTTTATTTTTAAACATTGTAAATTAAGTTAATATATTTATTTGAAATTAACATATAATAGTAATAACGTGATTAAGTTTAGCTAAAATTTGTGTAGAAAGTCAGTTTACGCCCTCTGTAACATGTTACTAAAGGAAACTTGTAAATAACCTATACTCTTTGTCTATACTACTAGATATTTTTAACCATCATGGGAGACTTTTAAAAAATATTTTTGACATGCACCCATGATGTAGACTTCACAGGACAAAATCACAAGCCTGGGATTTTCTATAGGAGGAAAAGATTGGTTCCCTAGACAGAGTCACCTCTCTCCATATACCAATAACCCAAAAAAAACAAGAGTGGATGAGAAACCTTGGGACCAGCAGTGTCAACATCCGTCATACTGCTTGCGGAACTCATCTTCATTTCAGAGTTTCCAACTCTGAGATGAGTTGCGATCCAAGGTTGACCAGTCCCGTCCATCCAAGGTGCAGACATTTGATAGGGCTAGCATATATCTTCATATACAGCTACCATATATCTAACCAACAATTGCATTGATACCCACTAATGATCTTTCTTGTAAAAATGTATTACATCCTTTTTTTTCCTTGCTGATATTACTATTACTATGTCAAAGCGATATCTCTCTAATGTTGTGTTTCTATTAAATTATGTCTCTTGGTAGTAGTGAAGAAAATGTTGATGAAATTTGTTGACCTCATTACCTCATATTGTGGTAGTTTTGGTGATCGAAGTCTTTTTAGGGGCTGTCCACAAAGTCATGCTCTAAAGGAGGGGGGTGGTGTCTAAGAAAGTATGACAGTTTTTTTTACTGGGGTGATTTGTAAAATTCTTGAGCACCATCATATTTATTTTTTTAATGGTATCCAGCTTTTTAATTTTTAATAATGATATAAATCTTGGTAACTTTTTGTTGTGATGGGTGTATTATGGGACAGAAAATGTCACTTTAATAAAGTAGAAAAGTGATATGTCTTATTTTTGACTTGTGTTGTATTTATGGGACAGGGGCCATGAGATTACCAAAAGTTGGACAAATTAGGGAATTGTCTCCCAAAAAATGAGTTAAGCTTTATGGATGGCCCCATATGGTAAGAGGAGCAACATTTCTTATTGTAAATATTGAGAATGTGCAGAGTCCTTTAAAACTGTGTGATTTGTTTAACCTCCTATCTTTCACTGCACTGTTGTTGAAACAGGCATTATGGAAACTCTAATATATCAACATTGTGCAGTCGTATTCTCTTTATAAAATTGTGCTGCTTTAATTTTAATTTTCTAGTAATTTTTTTCTTTTTTAAATTTCAGTTTCTTTAAATATATTAGAATGAAAATATGACTTTTACAATAAATGATCCTTTTATTATTAAAAATGGAATCCATGTTTTTTTTCCTGATTTAATTTTATTTCCATACTTCAAAAATAACAACTACTGTAATTTGTTTCACCAATTCAACTTTATGTTTGTTCAATATTAGAAGATTTTAATTACATTAATGAAGGAAAAGTCATATTACATATTTCCCAACCCAATAAGAAGAAAACATTTGGTAATTATAATTTATACAGTAAATTACCTATCTCCTTCTTGCACTCAAGTTTTAAACTCACTGAAGAGGGAGTAATTAATACACTAAAGCTAAATGTGCACATACATTTCTAGGACAGAAAATATGTTATTTGAGCCAAAGTCAATAAAAATATTATTGCATCTTGCAGCAAGCATGAGTTACATCAAAATACACAGCCATTGTGGTCAGTATATCATTTATAGCCAATTACAAAATATTTATGGGGCCTATAGACAACTCTATAACTTTTATTATGTTTCTAGTATGGTGTGTGACAATTAAGTATCCTACTTCTTCTTGTCTTTAATTAAATATCATTGCAGGCTAATATTTTCTTTCAATTTTAAATTTGTAACTAGAATGTCATGAAATATTTCTGATTTGATAATTTAAATAACTGTTAAATGAACTCTTACTTTTCAATCAATTAATGAACTAATAATGTTATTGTTTTATTTCTAAATTTTAATTTGTCTCAACATGTCTCAGAAATTTCATTTAGTGTACAATCAAATGGGTAAAGAAAATCTGGCAAGATGGATGCCAAATAAACTATATGGATCTAGCAATAATGACCTGTAAAGAGCTATAAAAATGCTTAAAAGAAATGCATCATTTAAAAAGCCAGATCTAGTGCTAAATTTAGGCCTCTAAACAACTGATAAGCATGGGATGTAACAATCTTCACTTCTGGTTAGAAGGAGCATCTGTAACATAAAATTAGACGAGAATTTCAGACCCTAAAAACGTTTAATAGTCTTAAAACATCCTCATAAGTGTACCAAATTTTAACATGTTGCAATATGAATAATATGTATGTGGTCCCGAAGAAAGGTGAATTTGTTTGTTTAATTTTCAGTTATAAAACACGGACGATAGCCGTATTAATAGACAACGAGGAAATAGAAGCTTTTGTTTTGGAGATAAAAAAGTATAGCGTCTCGCGAGATATTGCCAACATCATGAGAAAAACTATGGCAGATATGGGAAATCTTTGGGAAGGTAAATAACATAGTTTTAGAAGCAAATCTTACGCGTTATTTAAAATATGATACTTAACTTGGTTTTGGGTAAATATTAACTGATTAGTGGTAAAATTTAGCAACCACACTGTGTTAACATAGAATTGGATTGAACTTGTGATTTAACAGCTTACAAACAGTATCAGACTCATTTCACTTTTCACTCATACTGATACACAGAACAGTACAGTTACTAACAGCAAATCAATTGATTGACTATTACTATTACTAAACTAAAAATCAAGGACGTATGGACTTAAATGTGGTTGGGATAGGAGTGAAAGTAGCACTTATATCCGAGTTGGGGTATTCAAAATGCATTGGTTTCGAATTGGGTAATCCTGCAGTGTCTACAGTCTACAGTAGTCAAGTCTACACTTATCATTTCACAGCGAAATTTAATTTTCTCGTGAGAACTTACGTTTTTAATTTATTAAATGCATTTATAATTATATATGTTGTATTTCAGCTATTACAGTGCTAATTTGTGAGTCTTTTTAATTTCTAAGGCATTTTTTTGGCTCTATATAATATACATAATCTGGTCACGATAGGTCCATTTTGTTTATTTAGCAAACTGCATACTGCATGCCAGTTGTTTTTTACCTGGCTGGACCCATGCTAAAATAAATTTACTGACTGAAAATGTTTTTTAAAAAGTATTTTTCATCTATTTTAATGTTCTCAGAAGATAAATAAATATTTTAAAGACAATTTCATTTTTATTTTGTTACTAGATGTTTGATTCTTATTTTGTTTGTTTGTATGTGAGAAATTTCCATTTGGCATCTTATTGGGACAATCTGGCAAGTAGAGGGATAAATAAACAAAATGGTTGCATCACGATCAGACTATTTACTGTTGAGAACCGAAAAAATGCCTTAGAAATTAAAAAGACTCACACATTAGCGCTGTAATAGCTGAAATACAACATATAATAATGCATTTTATAAATTAAAAACGTAAGTTTTCATGAGAAAATTAAATTTCGCTGTGAAATAATATACAAGTAAAATCTGCAGGATTACCTCATATTGCTCTAGATCTATATTAAATACAGTCTTTACTATATAAAAAAATAATTAAAGAAAACGAGTCTGAAAATACAGCTCCAATGTTTTTATAAAATGTACCCTATGATTTAGAATTGTGGAACAGAACTACTTTCTTCGTGCGTAGAACAAGTGAGGACATTAATATTTACATTTGTCAACACTGGTTTAGAAGGCAATATCCCATGCTTAAGTAGTGAAAAATACTGATGCATCCAATTCAACAAATTTACATTTTTCAACAAAAATGTAATTGCATGAAATTTACTTTTATATTACAATGTATTGCATATGATGTGTCTAAGTCTAATTGTTGCTGTATTGAAACAAAAATATATAATAAATTGTGTGATTTAAAATAACCTTTTGAGAATTAAGGAAGTTGATTTTTTTTTCGCCCTGACACACTGACTGTGTTTCTTTCCCATCACATTCATTCATTATTTTGTGAGGGGAGTTTTTTCATGCCACGGGTATTTGTTCATTGTCTTTATATATTATAATAATTATTTTAATTAATATATAACTTCTTTGTAACAAACAGATTTACGACGTCAAGCACGCCAGTTAGAGAATGAAATTGACCTGAAATTGGTTTCTTTCAGTAAACTTGGCACCAACTATTCCGCTCACAGAGATTATGAAAGGTAATCAAAATTGTTAATTTCCTAATTTATTATTTGTTAAATCTAAATGTAGATTGTGGCACAAAAATTAATTATAAGAGTTTTGTCAGTTTTATTGAGCATAACTTTAAAACCGTGAACTAGCACATTTTTTTTTACTTATCGAGACTAATTTTAAGGTTGGTAAAACTATTTTAAAAATGCATTTTTCAATTCATGAATTACATATTTTTTTTTACAAAAAATTTAAATGCATAAACTTTAAATTATGAAACTTGCACTGTAAACTTCCTTTTTTCGTGTGTGTTAGAAATAGCTTATATATTTGTGTGTAATCTGTTAACATAGCATTTTACCTTTCTGTTCTCTTAGCATTACAGACCATTTTAAAAATATATACAATATTTACACTTAAATGTTTATCTCTGTTAAAATTGTGTAATATTATTTTTGCTGATGTCTTGAAATACATTAAAATTTATATTAAGGGGATTGAGTAAATTGTTGGATTTGAGAAGAATATGGAGAAATGTTAGTAATAAACTATGAAATTATGTATTTGTATATGAATGAAAAGTGTCTTACAATCACTTGATCAGCTGTCATACACTGTTATCCGAGCTGTTAAGATGTCTACATTCAATACTCGCAATCAGTTTAATTTAAAACCAGTTCAGTGCCAAAAGAAATTAAATGGCCATCAATAAAGTAGTGTCATAGAATAAGATCATGAAATGTCATATTTTAAATGTCCGTAGCATATAATGCTGTCCAGTGTGTATATAACAAGGGCTTTTCTTGAAAAAAATCTGCTCATCTATTAAAACCAGTTTAACACAAAAAAATATATTTTGACTTTAAATTTAATACTTAAACACTGAACTATGCACATTAGAATCCATTTTGTTTCTCTGTGGCTCTCGGCAGCCTTCCTTTACCTACTAACTCTGCTAACAGCAAGCCAGAGGCCAGGTAAGCATCTCACTATCTCCCTAGTATTTGGTGCACTGCATGGGAAGTTATCCTATACCCTTATAAGAAAGACAACTAAAACTAATTTCCAATCAGGTCATATTTTTTTGTCTCCTTATGTGGCTTGCTTTATGGAGAATTTTAAAAAATCAAACCCACCCTTGTGCAACAGTTATTATTTTTATTTATTTCTCAAACTTCTTCAAGGAAAGCTTTACACAACTATTTTTTAAAGTGTATCATTTATTTTGTGTGTGCCACATTCAGTGAATGATGAGGAACGAAGGGTTTAAATTTCTTTCAACAATATAAAAATGAGTGTTTAAAAAATATGCTTTTCTTGGTACTCAATAATTTATTTTCGCATTGTATCTGTCCACTTTTCCTAATTACCTTAATTTGAATCTTACCTCTTTCATTTTTTCTTCAAAGAATATTTAATAATCTATTTTGAAATACAAGCAGTTGACAAACACACATAATTTGTCCTTACTTAATACTTAAATTCAATTTAGGTAGTTGTTCATATTAAGAAAATATCTAGAAAAAAATCACTTACAGGATATTTAAGAACAGAAGATTTCCAGTCTGATATTAATATATACATTGACGATATTAATTGTTAGATTTTGTCTTGTTTCCTGGAAAATAACAAAATATATAAATATATACATATGTATTTAAAATATAAAGTAAAATATCTGTACAAGTTGAAGTGCTAAAACAGAAGGGAATGTATGTGTTTAAAAAGTAAAATGCAACTCTTGAATTATGTGACAGCTGTTGTTTGTTTGCTTGTCCAGTGACACAGCTCCATTGCTGAATAAAGCCAGCAGTGAACACATGTTTGACACAATGGCTATGGAAATCTCGCAGTTGTTGGCCAAGGTGAGACTACCCTAGAGGTTTGATCCCTTAAAACGGTGTTGAGTAAATGGTTAATTAATGCATTTGTTACCTAGCTGATGCGCTTAATAAATAGTGAGCTCAGCCGTATATTGCATGTAAATAGAGTAAGGTTAATGATAATTAATGTTGTACTTAAAATGTGTTCAGTAAATTGTAAATGGGCCACTTGCATTATTTTGAGTTGTTTTCAGTAAATGCTAAAAGCGGTCATATGTTGTATATAAACATGTTAAGTAAATTGTAAATAGGTGTCATATAGTAAATTATAAAACATGCTGGGTGAATTGTAGGCTTCTGTTAAGTATTATACACAAGGTTCTAGTAGAGTTAGTTTTTATGAATCACTATTTCTTTTTTTCTGATATCCCCAGTTGACTGAAGTCAATGACAGAATGGTGGAGTACACACAGAACATATCCACGTCATCACCAAGTGCTGCCCTACTTCACACCTTGCAGCGGCACAGAGACATATTGCAGGACTATTCCCATGAATTTCAGAAGACAAAAGCCAACATTACAGCTATGAGAGAGAGGGAAGACCTACTTGGGTCTGTGCGTAGAGATATTAAGTATGTCCTTTTGATTAGACCCTTCCTGTGGTGTGCATTAATGGCTCCAAAACTGTGGGACAATGATGAGTGTATTAATTTATAAGCTAGTGCAAGAAGTTCTGTATGCAGCAGCTAAGCAGCTTGACTGAAATATTTGTGTTTGATTTTAGTTAGTACATTTTGCATGACGTAATAAACATGGCAAAACTGTTTCAGTAACTGCTGTTGTAATTACTATAACTAATAAACACTTGGGGATATCTGCAATGGTTTATTTTTGTTCCCTGGTCCACATAAATTGACCCTAACATTTTTTAAACCCTTCATTCATTTATTCTATTTCTATGTGATGTAACGTCTATTTTCACAGTGCATATAAGAACTCTTCTTCCTTGAACCGCAGATCTGATTTATATCTGAAGGAACATGAACACATACGCAAGTATGGTTTTAATGATTGTTTGTTTATTTTCATTCTTTGGCTCCTAGAGTTAACTGATAACATTAAATACTATTCAAGTTAGTCATTTTAAAATAGGGCTGTGTATTCAATCAGGTGTTTTGTCAATGAGGCAAATCATATATTTTTGGACATAACTTAATTTTTACGAAAAAAATATATTTTTTCTTTCAATTTGTCTTTTACTTTTCTTATCTGTTTCAGTTCTGAAAGATTAGTTGACGAACAAATAAGGTTTGTATCTCTCTATTCGTTCTTGTTAGTTTTTAAATATTTGTATTAGTAATTTTGAGAATAAAATGAAATATTTCTCAATTCATAAGACTTTTTATTTAGAGACCAAATTTTATTTATAGCTTTACCTATATTAATTCATTATAATATACAGAAGATGTATTTCTCAACTCATGTTAATCTACCCACAGTATAGCCATTGCCACCAAAGAGAATCTTCAATCACAGGGAAAGTTTTTGAACTCCATAAACCAAAAAGTTAATGCCTTAGCCAGTATCCTTTCTGGGGGAAACCCTGACATTGTATGCAATACAAATTATAGACTTGGGTACATTTAAACTTTAAGACTTAATGGCACTAGAAAAATGGTTGTATGACAATATACCACGCAGTTGTTTGAAATTCGTGGGCTTTTGGGCTGACTTTCTCTTTAAAAATAAAATAATTAATTATGACTGTACAGCTAAAGAATGGTTGTGAAAAGGTCATGAAGAGCAAAGGTGTGAAAATATTTTTGAATCGGTATGCCAAAGTAAGACTTCCTATTCGTCCATGTGTGTGAGTGTGAATAACTCACAATTATACTGTTTAAGACAAACTTTTTTTAGTCAATTTTTTTCTTCTTCTAAAAATCACCGCCTGTTAAGTCTTGCAGAAATGGTGCCTTAGGTTACTGGCCCTTATCAAGACCTTAGGTTACTGGCCCTTATCAAGACCTTAGGTTACTGGCCCTTATCAAGACCTTAGGTTACTGGCCCTTATCAAGACCTTAGGTTACTGGCCCTTATCAAGACCTTAGGTTACTGGCCCTTATCAAGACCTATACAAAATTTCCCAATAATTTGTATATTATTTTGCTGTTAAAACCTTAATTGTTGCACAGACAGGTTTCCTGTCATCAACAGCCTTGTCCAGAGGATAAACCTGAGAAAGCGCAGGGATTCCATCATTCTGGGTCTTGTCATTGGCGTTTGCGTCATCCTCATTTTATTGTATGCCTTCCACTGACACCAGTGCTGTATTTAACATTGACTCCATGGACACTAAGTTGAAACCTCACTGCTGACTCCAGAACACAGTGCGAGCATCGTATTCAAAGATCAAGAGGCCCATTGCAGAAGCTGAATAAAGTGTAGAAAACAGGCCCAGCATAGGTTTCTTGTAGGGTGGGGTGATTTATTTATTTGTAATGTGTTGAAAAGGTGATGAAAATGTGGGCCAGACAAGTTAAAAATAGGTAGGTTTGAAAATGTTAACTTTGGACACAGGAGATGACTATAATTTAGGCTAGCATGTGAATAGTGGATTTATTTATTTAAGACATCTATAGCAGTTTTGGACCAGCTTAGTCATTGTAAACTATTGGACTTGCTAAGACAATTTAACTTAGTGAATGAGCTAAATTATTATAAAATGTGGGTAAAATTAGTGTAAGAGCATTCCTCAAAGGCAGGCAGCTCTTTACTATTCATAATGTCTGTGACTGAATGCCAGACAGCTCTTTACTATTCATAATGTCTGGTACTGAATGCCAGACAGCTCTTGAATATTCAAAATGTCTAACTGAATGCCAGAAAGCTCTTGAATAACTGAAAGCCAGACAGCTCTTTACTATTCATAATGTCTGTAATTGAATGTCACACAGCTCTTGAATATTCATAATGTTTGTAACTGAATCCCAGACAGCTCTTGAATATTCATCAATGTAATTGAGCCCACTCTGAAATAATTTGTCAATGTTAGTCATATAGAATCTGCTACTGTTTAATAAGTGTGTTAAAAAAAACTAATTTGTGACATTGTAATTGTATATATTTATGAAAATGTACAACTTCTTTTCCCCTCGACAAATAGGATAAATAAATCAGTTGAATTTTTATTACAACTGGTATCTGGTTTCCATGCACACATTTTTATTTTCATTAGAATTTTAAAAATTTCATTAATTTGGCTTGGGACACAAAAACTATTTCATTCTTTAAACTTATTTTCTTACTTTAATCTATTTCCTTATGTCCTGATGAAAGTTTAACTGCCAAACAAAATGTTTAAACAAATCAAATGATTAACTCCCAAATTTCTTTTCGTTAGCTTGCTTTGAATAATGTGTCAAAATACTAAAAATGTTCAGCATATTTTTAACTATGTTCATTGTTTGGGTCCAGAATCTTAAAGCATTCATTCATTAATTTATTTTATCATGCTATTTTTAAAAAAATATCTTATCATACAGTTTCTCATAATAACTTTGTATCATTTAGTTTAATAATTTTTTTACAAACATTTTGCTTACCTAAGCAAAATTTGCACCTTAAAAGATAACATTAATAGTCAATGATGGACTTAAACTTGTTTAGGGATTGGTGATGGTTTTTAAACATTTATCTTTAATGCTGTGTGAAAGTGGAACGCCTTGACTAAAATATTATAAATTATAACAATTTTTCTCATGCATACAAAATGGTTTTACGATATAATATCCAGTGAAATGTGAAAGACAATGCATTGCCAAAGACGTATAAAACATCATTACAAACACACAAAATTTTCAATAAATCTTTTTTTCCTTTTTATTTGATTGATGTGAGCTGTGTCATCAAAGTTATTTCTCATGTTTAAAGAGAACAAACATTGTCCTTTTGAACTCTCCATGGATAAATAAAGTGCAAGGAAGAAGTTTGAAGACCATAGGCTTCGTAACACAAGAAAAATCAGTTAAAGATCATGTATCAGTGGTTATTTTACTCTTCTCCCACCGCAAAGTTGGGTGCATTTGGAAAGCATAGCAATTTATCTTTTTATGAGACTTAAATTTATACGAAGATTCTTCTTCTTCTGGGAAAATATGAGTTATGCAAGTACATGTATAATGAATTTGATGTACGAAATAGTTTTTCATAGGGTACTGTGAAATAAGTGTCACTAGCACATAACATCTAAGTGGATTGCATGCATTCTTACCCTAATCAAGACTACGTTTAATTTAGTTTTCAAAATATTGTAGTTTGCGGTCAGTCAGTATTATTAATTATATTCCACTCAAATTTAAGTTTCTCAAAATATAGAAAAGCTCGTAAAGGCAGAGATTTGACATCCAGTTTCCGTTATGGGATAAACAATCTTTTTATTAATATATAAAGATTTTTATTTCTCAATAAAATTACATTGACATTGTGCTTTTTAACAATCATGAAAAAACATGAACTCAACTATTGATATATGTACACAAATTTAACTGTGATTATTGTAAATAATTGTTGAGAGGGAAATTGTTCAATGGTATATTCATTAATTTATGGTTTTCATCTCATACTCACATTGTTATTTGAATTTTGTATTTTCCACATCAAAGCCTCGGTTTTAAAATTGTTTGTCCATGTCATTAAACAAACAAATTTTACTGCATCTTATGTTATTTTTATAATTATAACTTAAAAAATATAATAATGTAGACTTTAATCCAACGGGGGTCCAACCGCGGCTCACGAGCCGTATGTGGCTCTTCTGTGTTCACATGGCGGCTCGCGAACAATTTATGAAATGTATGTTACAAGGATTACTGGAAGTTTTCCGAGCCAGACTTAAACTTAATGACCCATAGTGATTCAATGCGGCTCTCAACAATTTTTATATATTTTAAAATGGCTCTCAGTTGCTTCAGGTCTGGCCACCCCTGCTTTAATCACTATGTGCATGGGAAAATGGAGGTTTTTTTGTTTTTACAGATGTTTAAATGTTCCTTTAAAAAAAATGTTATTTAAACAGGGCATATGTAGGCCTGACAGGCTGTCACAAAACAATGAACGTTTCGGTAAAAATCCCCCTCAACAAACAAATAGACAAAAACTAATCAAGGGAAATAAATATAATAATTACTAAGCTGCGGTATTGGCTAAAGCAGCAACTTAATTTTTATTTTACTTTTTTCTAAAAGCCTGATTGCAGTCTCCCCCATATTTTATCCTGAAATTTTCCATTACCCCATGCCATGACAGTTATGCATTTCTCATGTTGTTGTTCGTCCGTCGTGGTCGCCGATGACCACTCTCATCATGTTTGCTGGGCCGCCACATGTGTCCTCTGGTGGCTTATGAACCCTATTCTGGCACGAAAAAGGCGTCCGCATGTCGGACAAGAGATGGATGCGGTCCCTTCAGGAGGGTTTTGGATACGGTCCTTTCTGGCCTGACGTTTTAACTTGGCAGCCTGTTGTCTATTAGCCTCACAGACAGCTGCGCCATTCCGTATCATACAGCGCCAGTCGGCTCGGTTACTGGCTGCTGCTTCCCAGGAGTCATGTCCGTTGTCGAAGGCCTTCAGAGCAGTTTTAAGTGCATCCTTGTAGCGCTTACGTGGACCTCCGCATGCTCTATGCCCTTCTGTAAGCTCACCATAGAGGAGCCTCTTGGGGAGGTGTCTGGAACTTTTTCCTGCCATTTTATATTGAGAATTTTTCTAAGGCTTTTAGTGTGGAAGTGGTTCAGCAACCTCGCATGGCGTCGGTACACTGTCCAACTTTCACATGCATATAATAAGGTGGGGAGCACTACAGCTCTGTATACTTATAGTTTTGTTTGGGTGCTGATTCCCCTTCTGTTCAAGACACTGTCATGCAATCTCCCGAATGCTGCGCTGGCCTTTGAGATTCTCGAGTTCACCTCACATTTCTCATAATACTTAAAGTATTCTACTTCTAAATTATTTTCATCCCCAAATTGAAAAAAACATGATACCGAATTGCAATTAAAAATGCAAGCTCTTTGTCACAAACATGGCCCACTAATTGTTCGTACCGATACTTTCCACATATTTAAGTCATTCACTTTGGTTGATTGTTCAGGTCATTCAAATGACGTATGGTCCATAGGAAAATATAATTAACCCTCTCGCCCTTGGAGTCGCCGCGCGTCGCCTGTATCGGTAGACCCTTGTAGTCGCCGAGCGTCGCCGATTTTCGGTTGTTTCGCTGCACGGTCCGATTCAACTTTTTAAGTAGCTATTTTATACTTCCTTTAACTCTCAAATAAAAGAGCTATAACTACGCTTCCTTTTAGTTGTTGTATTATTATTTTTGGTTGAGTTTTGTGTTTTTTATAAATTTTTAATTGTAGTGCATTTTTGTGAATTTTTTTCCTAAAATGGATGATGTTTTACGAATGTTTAGAGATGCAACAGGCTACAATTATGATGGAAATACGTATGATATTGGGGATAATAGTGAACACGATGATGGGGAAAGTGATGTTGACATTCCAATCGAACAGTTGGACCTTAGTAATAGTGACAATGACTCATATTTTGGTGCTGATAATAGTGATAACGAGTCTGATGATGTAAACCCAGGCAATCCAGACCAGTGGAATAACTTTACAGATGTTGTTGTCAGGGATTTTACTACAGATAGTGGTCCTAACCATGAATTAGAGCCTGAGGCAGAGCCATTTGATTATTTTAGTCTCATACTACCTGAAGACTTTTATACGATGGTAGTAGACCAAACTAATCTATATGCTGAGCAGTGCCAACAGAGGGCTGCCAAAGTTGATAAATTGTGGAGGCCAGCAACAGTGGGGGAAATAAAACTCTTATTTCACATATTTATAATCATGGGGATTCATAGCTTGCCAGAATACTCAGATTACTGGTCAAGTGATGATCGCCTCCATGTTAAAGGCAAAGGGGTTGCTTCATGTATGAGCAAATCCCGCTACGAGAAGCTGTCACAGTATCTACATCTGAGTGACACATCTCTGAATCCACCCAAAGGCCAAGAAGGCTATGATCCCTTACATAAAGTAAGGCCACTCATAGACCTTATTAAAACTAATTCAGCCTCCTGTTTTTTAGCTGGAAAAAACATTAGTTTTGATGAGGCAATGATAGCCTACAGTGGGAGACTATCTTTCAAACAGTACATCAAAGGGAAACCCAACCCCTGGGGCATCAAGGTTTGGTGTGCTGCAGATTCATCCACAGGGTACCTCCTTGATTTTAACATCTACACTGGTAAAGTGAAAGATAACATGCCTCATGGTAGTGGATATAAAACCTAAAAATCCTTAGAGTTATTTCCATTCGAACTACACTATTTACTAAATTCTCCTTCAGTTCATCTCACAATTTTTCCATGTTGGAATGCATAAACACTAACTGTTAGCAAACATCCAAATGGAATATCAAGGACATAACAGGATGTCACCAACACCCAGCACTCTAAATGTTCATTTTTTCAGCCAAACTTGAGCTGTCAGCCAGGTGGAATTTTACTTTTAGGTAATCCTGCAGTTTCTACACGTATATTATTTCAAAGCGAAATTTAATTTTTTCGTGAGAGCTTACGTTTTTAATTTATTAAATGCATTAATATATGTAATATTTTAGCTATTACAGCGCTAATTTGTAAGTCTTTTTAATTTCTAAGGCATTTTTTCGGCTCATGATACGTCCATTTTGTTTACCTGGCCAGATGTTTTTTACCTGGCTAGACCCATGCTAAAATAAATTTACTGACTGAAAATGTTTTTTAAAAGGTATTTTTCATCTATTTTAATGTTCTCAGAAGATAAATAAATATTTTAAAGACAATTTCATTTTTTATTTCGTTACTAGATGTTTGATTCTTATTTTGTTTGTTTGTAAGTGAGAAATTTCCATTTGGCATCTTATTGTGACAACTCGGCAAGTAGAGTACTACATAAACAAAATGGATGTATCCCACTCCGATTATGTTGCTTTAGGGGCTGAAAAAAGCCCTAGAAATTAATAAAACTTACAAATTAATAGCTAAAATATGACATATATTAATGCATTTAATAAATTAAAAACGTAAGTTCTCACGAGAAAATTAAATTTTCGCTGTGAAATAATATACGTGTAGAAACTGCAGGATTACCTACTTTTATTTATATAAGCACCGAAGCCTGATGAGACTATAACTAGAATATTATATTGCTTAGCAATCATCTTGGAATTTTCATTTTGTAATTCGTTGGACATTTAATTCATTTAAATATTACAATGGTTAAATATATGGTTACCCTTCAATATATTTGAACTAAATTAGATTTAGTTTTAATAAATTTATTGTTTACACACTTCTGCACATCCAGTTTGCAAAGATCTATCATAAAATATTTGCACCAAAACAGTTCTCCTTCCTTTTATTCATGTCATTGGCTGAGAGTACTTGGTTATATCAGAAAGTTGGTAAGATTGCTCCCAGTTCTGTCCATCAAACTTCTTAGTGTTGACCGATAAAACAGTGCCAGGGTCAAGGCAATGGGGCATAACTCCTGAAGAAAAAAAAAGAACAAAGACAATCATTAATAAGGTACTTCTAAAACTGAAACCAACTTCCTTGACTAAAGCAATCGTTTTCAGAAACCATTTTTTGTTTTCATTTTAAAATGAAATTTTATTAATTACCAATGCCATCTTGGTTAGATCTTGGTGTATAAAAGCTCTGCACACCACATGTTTTACAAAAAGTATGCTTAGCTTGCTTGGTATTGAAAGTATAGGTCGTTATGTTTTCTGATCCCTGTCAAAGAAGTTATTTCAAAAGGCATTAAGTACAATGTGTAGGCTGATAATTTTTCATCAAAAGCGGATCCAGAAAAAAAAATGATTATATGCAGTAAAAGTAAAATTCGTGCAACAAAATTAAATTAAGAAGGGGTATATATGTGCTTAATTTTCTATATTTATTGCTTATGGAGCTCTTGTAATGTCAAAAGTATAATTTTTACTAAGCATATATATATATATATATATATATATATATATATAATATATATATATATATATAATATATATATATATATATATATATATATATATATATATACATGTATATACATTGACATGTATATATATATATATTACAAATCCTCCTATGGCATTTCAGTGATACTCATGGTAACATTTTTCAGTTGAACAACTGAAAATTGCACATCACTTTAGCAAAGAAATGTTCAGAGTTATTTTGAAAGAGTATGAGAAAATGTCATGAAATCCATGTTAATATATTAAAAGCTATGTACAATTAGAGCAGTATAGCTAACTAAGCTTTCAATTTTTTTCATTAGTATTCACCTACTTGAAGGAGCTGAAATTTTGCTTTTGGCACAATGAAGTGAAAGTTCTGTTTTTTGACACAGATACTGCAACTGTATAAATGTTTATTTAAAAAATAATCAATTTCAGATTGGGTGTGTGTGTGAATTATGTTTTATCTGTTTTAACTTCACTCATCAAAAAGAGGTAGCATATCTTTTTAACTATACACCAGAATAGTATTTTCATAATTAGAGGTGATAAGCATTTAATTAACTAAGGTGCAATCACAGTGCATGAACTCACTGGCAATAAAGAATTTTTACAATAAAAACTATCCTCCATATATGAAATGACCTATTTCATGGAAAATAACAACCTTACTTGCACTCAAAAACATCCAAATGCTTTGGAGCAAGGACTTTAAACCTTATGGTCCCACAGTGACAGCCCCCGTGATGCTCTACAAGTTCTACAAAAATTCAATTAAAAAATGTATATGAAGGCTTCTTATTCAGTTAAAAAAATCCATGTCATAGTCAATATATATGTCTATATCCAAAATAGCAAGATCTCTGTATGATTTGTTCAGAATAAAGTTAAAGATAATTTTTATTGTCACGTGTTTTCCTTCAATTTTTGTAATACAACTATATTTTTTAATAAACAAGGCAATGTGATAAAAATAAATAATATAGAAGACATACGACATCATAGAAATCTGTCTATGTTTAATTAAAGGTTATTTTTCAGTATCAAATAGTTGTTTACTTTTTAAGGTTTTAGTTTAGCTATTTAGCCTGGCAATTAGCACGCCATTTAAAATTTATGACAAAGTACCTGACCCATTTCTACATAATTTGTTGCCAGCATCTTGGGCAACGGCAAAGCTTTCACTTTCAACAAAATCAGATGTTTCAACTTGTTTAGACATTCCTAGTAACTTGACTTGACTTGACTTAAAATTAGAGATAGGGATAGTATCTTATTTTTATTAAATGAACTGGCCTAAACTAAGCAGTCAGTATCAGTAAGCAGACTAAGTCTAAGTCTAAGCTAAAAATATTAAAGAAGAACGGGCTAAACTTATAATAATAAGTAAAATAAAATAATATAAATTTTGATAAAAGTTCAGCTTTGGTGCGTATATTATTTCGCAGCAAATTTTAATTTTCTCGTGCGAACTTCAGAAGACATCAGTTAGACCACCTCTCTAAAACTCTAATCAAATCTTTTATTTTTAAAATTCCATCGTGATTTTTTTTTCTTCTTTTTTTTTCCTCCCCTTAAAAGAGAGACAACTGAGCTACTAAGAATATTTTAAGGTGTCATCAGTTAGACCCCATAAGATTAAATTCAATAATACAATGTATATAAATTATTATCTATTTACATTTCATGAAAATTGATATTGCTGTCTTAAAGTAAAGATTATTTCAAGATAACTTTCTTGTTATGTATGAGCAGAAGCATAAAATACATTTTATTTAAGGTTTCCAAGTTCTTGAAATGAAATATTACAATGATGATTAACATTTGTTAATACTAATTAAAATTACTGTAGAATAGATCTTTTAGGATTTTTAGCCAGTGCATAAATAATTGGGTTTGTTAGATTTAAACGAAAAAGCCAATAAATAATCATTTTAAATTACGATTGGAGCATGATTGTCAGTGCAGGGGAGATTTAATTGACCAGCTCTTTGTGCACTCTAAGTTTTATATAGTCTCACCCACATGGCTTAAAGTGATTAGTGAATTTGAGAAGGGTCACCACCAATTTATTTATTTTATTTTGCTCCATATTTTTTAAAAATTTGCTGCACACTCATTATAAACTGCTGCGCGGGGTTGGTAAGATATCTACAGAGGGGAGAGATATACCAAATATTGTAATAATAAATAGATCCTTATTCTTTACTATTAATTTTCTGAAGATTATTATTTTTTAATGGCTCCGGATGGACCACTGATGTAGGCCACGAATTGTTTATGTGGCATCATGGGTGGATCGTTTAGTCAATATGGAATAGGGAGTATAATAACTTTTTCTACAAGCCTTCGGTTTCAAGTGAACTTCTTAAATTTCCACCCCACTTATAAAAATAATAAACTGTCTGTTTTTCTGTTGAAATGACACACTACTGGTCAGTTATAAATTCTTTAACACTGAGATATGAAATCAATGGAGCAGATAGAACTTGTGAAGCCTCTCACCCATTAGTCATTAGCCAAAAAATTACAATGAATACCTTGACCTTGACCCGTGTTAAATGGATAACAGTAAACATTTAAACAGGGTATGAGTGAGCCTGACAGGACATAACAAAACAGCGAACGTTTCGGCAAAGAGCCTTCTTCAACGAACAAATAGTACACATATAAAACGAATATAAAGAAATAAAAACTTAGCTGCGGTGAAATCCAGAGCTAAAGAGAGCAAAAATAAGAAGAGATTAGTATGAGCTTATATAGGAAGGGAGAGCGTGGGCGTGGCGAAACATTTAGGTTGTCAGCGCATACACAACATTCATCCCATGTGGTGTAAATACCAGTTATTAATTTGGAAATATACCATGATGTCTCCTCATCTCTTTCTTACACTTGTGACAATTTAGATGTTTCAATTAGATAGTTATAAAGTTAAAAATAAATGTTTCATATTGTTGTACTTGTACACAATAGAATACATAATATTAACAATTAAATGGAAAAAATAGCATTGATATTTGAATAAACTAATTAGAAAAATAAAAATAAATCTCAAATACATCAAAACTTAAATCAAAAAATAATTTTCCATTAGAAAATGTCATGACCTTCGGAGTGAAGACCGGCTTAACAGTAAGTAGCATAAAGTGTGGAAAGGTGAGCATGATGCGCCCCCAAACGTGTGTGCTGATAGCAGTCCCTTCCTCCGGGCATTTCTCAAGTCCAATACCAAATCCCTTACACAATTATTTAAGCTATTTATTAATGTAAATAAAGTACCGAGTTCTTACAGTCCATTTAGTGGTACCATTCCGAAGTTGTTTAAATTGCATTTTAGCTTCAAATTAATAGACTATGACATACACCGCAAGCTGAGGGCATGGTTCTTAGAGTGCCACATATAAATATCAGGGCCTGTTTATTGATTTTACCTAACTTTTCAGGGCCATATTGATGGCAAAGGAGTTTTCAAGCTTGCTGTAATCATTCACCAACCTAATACACTCCTATATAGCAGTGATGGCGAACCTATGGTAAGCAGGACCTCATCAGCGACTAAAATATTACTTACTAATCAAACCAGCTGACCCAAACCCCCATTTTTGGGTTTCATTGGAGTGTTGGCACTGTTGCTAAAATAAGAGGGTTTTGGTTGAATTTTGGGCACGCGGCCCCAAAAAGGTTCGCCATCACTGCTACATAGCATATATCTCTAGTCTACTTGCACCTATATGTGTATATTTCAAGCATATCCTGTGATTCACTGTGACATTGTTGGATGCATCAAAGTTATTTTCTTTACATTTTAAATATATTTACATTACATTATTTACATGTATAAAAAAATTTAATTGAATATATTTTTTGGTTGTTATTCCCAACTGAATACTTGCTGATGTCTATTTGTCATTTATTATTACATGTACCTAGTTTTTAAAAAAAAAGTTATGGATTAGTTTATCAAGGTTTAAATTATTGTTTAAAAGCTTTACAATAAATAGACCATTTCATCAATTTCTAAAAAATAATTTCCCATCACCACTTAGATCCCACAAGAAAAGTTCATAGTGATGAAGGCGGGAATTGCTTTTGGTGCGTAATAAATAGGGGGGGGGGATATTTCCTAATGCGTGATATGTGTTAAATGAACATATTCTAGAACAGGGGAATATCTAAATCCTAAGATGTGCAGAAAACTTAACATTGATCAAGGCCAATGACTTTAATCATTAATCAATTGGTAGCTCAGAGTAGCTGGTATAGAAAAGATAAACACTCTAAAATATTTGGCTTTAAATTTGAAACACCTGTATTTTATACAGGATATATACCTTTCAATTTTAATACTCTTAGAATTTCATTTAACAACTTCATTATTGAGATATTGCAGAACTGAAACGTGTTAAAATAAGATGGAATACAAAGCAGAACTTCTTAAAGATTGTCTTTTAAGTTTACATTTAGCTCACATCCTCATATATCTCATCCCATGTGCTCATTTTGCTTTTCTTAAAACCACAAAATTGCTTTCATGCGCATCAACTGAATGCATGAAAATCCCTTTAAATAACTGTTCCAAATTTCAGCAACCTTACCCGTCCATCTGTGTTTAGAATTTATTTATTTTCTGTTGTATAGTTATTGGTAAGAGATTATCTTAAATGTGACTAAAAGTAAAAGGGAATTTAAACATTAATGAGATTATTTATTAAGGTATTTTATATTGTGACATAGTCCCCCACCCAAGCTTTCCCTCATGTACTTTCTTGTTAAAGTTAAAGATAATTTAAATTTACCTCTAGTACACCCTCCCCAACAATTGTGGGTTTGCTATATATTTTTATAACATGCTTCTACTAGTGTTTTTGATGGATCTAGGTGCTATAATGTTTTATATTAAAATATCAGTAATAGTAATGCTTAGACCTTTAATAATAATTATTTGATAGTTGGTTTGAGATGAACTGAATTTATTGATATATTTATAAATAATGCACACAAGTTTCTTTTTTTTTCACATTAATCAATAAAACAAAACTTAGAGGTAGAGGGAAGGAAATAGTTTATTACTATTACTGTAAAAAAAGAATAATTAAAATTATAAGCAACAAGTATTTACATAAAATATTTAAAATGTAATGCAATCTGTAGGTTCACAATGATTTAATGAGCCATCAATAAATAAAGATTCTGAAATAAAAAAGAGCATATCCCAATCTTATGATTTTGTAAACACACAAAAACTGCAACAAATTAAGTTGTTTTTTTTAACTGTGAGAATTCTTAGCATGAACAAATCATTTGTTATGATAAAAATTCTCTCTATCTATTTAAGTCGCTGGTTAGTCTCTCTGGTTTTAAAAATACATTTCTATTAACTAAATATTTTTCAATTTAATTTATGCTAATATTGAATCCTACTTAGCTTATTTCAGATTCTTCTATTCCTCGTGTGATATATCATAGATACATAACAATTAATGAAAAAAGAAGGGACATAAATACTAAAAGGCCACCCATAAAGTACACCTGCAAAACAATTTTTGAAATCCACCACTCTTTTTGCTTACACAGTTTTAAGACACCTCCAAGCATAAATACAACAAAGAGGTTTCAACTATTTCATTAAATCAGATTCACATCACTTCATCATAAATTTGTGAACACATATGCATATGGTCATGAATGATAGCTATAAAGTCATTAGTGGTCTTGTTTTATTGTTGAAGACAAAGCAACAAGATTGTGTGATATTTTTTACAGCATCATTGCTTTAAGTAGGTCATTTTTGGACTGCTAGAAATCAGGATTTGTTGAGTAATTTTTTAAAAATTATAATTATAAATTTACACACTTTCTTCTGAAAACCCCCATGCTCAAAATCAACATCTCCCTCAGTGCGAATGTACTATATGGATGGCTGATAATATGTAACTATTTGATGTCTTATACAAGGTACACAACAAACAGAAATCGATCAACTTTTCTTCACTCACTCACCACACAATCATTTTCTCATGAGTCATCACGTAATCTTTTTCTTCCTCTCCTGGCTTGTTTCTGGTCCTCTTCTTGAATTTCCTTTTCTAGTTCAGCACAGGCTCTTTCAATCTCATAATTTTTACTGACTAGTCCAACCCAACTTGTTTCCAGATCTCTTAATTTTTCACCAGCTTGGGTTTGTTCTGTTTTACGCTGCCAGTTGATTTCTTGGATCTTTTTGCGGAGTTCCTGCATTGTAAACATAAATAAAGGGGATATACATCTTTTATCCATAAATGGAATATAATTTTTTTTATAATACTCTGAAAATCTCTTTTTCCCTTTGCGCACATTTTCCTCTCTTGGGCCCAATCGAAGATGAAAATAATTAAAAAATTTTGTATTAAAAATTTCAATGCATCTCTTTAACTCCTAAGAGTTATTTCAACTCCCAATGCTCTCCGATAAGTAGAGGATAAGTATTTTGACACACCTTCTATTAATCACTTCATTCTTAGAAAAAACTTCCTAAAACAGCATTAAAAATAAAATTTTGGTTAAAAAAATAAATAACCATTTAAGTGTAGGCCAGTGATTGAAAGGATGAAAATTTCTCTAATAATATTTGGAAATGGGGAGATCTACCTTATTTCACTACATTTTTGTGCAGCAGCTATTCTTTTTATATTATGACCTCACTCTCAAATTACTGTACCAGGTATGTGAGTTGTGTGAGTCCTGGTGGCTAGTTAGTAAAAATTAAATCAAACATTAATTTCTAGATCAAAGCACACATTACCTAATCCTTTCAATCAATGCAAATTAGAAATAAATACTGGGTATGCAAAGTACAATATGATTTATTAATCTATTACAAAATATTGCAGAATGTGTCACCATAAAATGGCAGTAGATATGAAAACACAGCAGGCATAAGTGCTCAACATAATTGAGCGCTTACAATCATAATTATTTACTGAACTCACCTACACACTCACTTTATCAAATTTATATAATTTATATCCGAGGGACTAACCCTTACATACCTGCAGCTGTTTCTGTGCCTGCTCAATCATGCTGCCAACCACAGAATTATAAGACCGCCACGCCGCAGACCCATATTCTGACATAAGTTCTAAATTAAGTATTCTTAAAGACTGATGCTCTAACTGGGCTTGGGAGTTATCAACACATTCTTGCCAGGCTGTTATATCAGTCATCTTCCCAGCTGGAGGCGTAGGGAGTTCATATCTCTTCATGCTCATCATGTCCATGGGTAAGCGAGCCTAAAGAGATAGAGAGGAGAATTTTAAGACTCATAACTTTTAATTAAAACTGCTTTTCATTCTGTAAAATCTCTACATTTAAAAATATTGACTAGGGTTGAAATTCAAATACTCTAATCACATGATTCAACTGGGCATAGCATTTAAAAAGAATAAAGCCCACTTGACGTACCGAAAAGGAACATATAGTGATTTATTGTTGGGTTAGCTCTCCTTTTATTTCTTTTTAATGGGACAAAGTGAACTACCTTTGTTATTATGTAATAATACGCTTATATAATATTTACAGAAAATAATTAAATCATTGAAAATTAGGAGTGGGGTCAGGGATACCACTCACTGGAAGCTGTGAACCCTGAAATCCCTTTTTTTAAATTTATTGAATCCTGAAAATTCTTGAATATATTTTTCAAACCCTGAAAATTTAAACGTAACGAAGTGCCATTGTAATTTTCATTTCCAACCATTTAAATCCATCATCATGTGTGTTTAACACTTTTTACCATTTCGACAATATTTATATTGCATTCGCAAAAAGTATTTTGAGAAATTTTAAAGGAAAAAAAATATAGATAGATGTATGTGCATGTATGTATGAAATGTATGTACAGTCGAACCCACTTAACTCGAGCTCGGTTACCTCGCCCACCCCATTATGTCGACGTTTTTTTTGGAACCGCCAAATTCTCTCTCTGTCTTAGTATTTTCTCGCCGTTTAATTCGATTTTTTTAAGTCGCCGAAACCTCATAACACGAGCACAAAAAAGGGTCAAATTTACCACTTAACGTTGGTTATCTCGATCCCCATGACCAGCTTTTGAAAATGTTAGCTATGATTTTTTTATAACCAAGGGAAGGGACCAATTTTCTGCCTCACCAGGGTCTGCTGGTGACGTCACATCCCGCTTGCTCAGCGATGTTACTGTTACTTCTGGTACTATGCTTCGGTAACTAAGCGAATACATTTTTTAAAAAATCAGTCACTAGCGAACTCCACAAACAGTGATGACGTGTATTTTTATAGTTATAGACCAGAATATTATTATTAAGAAAACGCTTTGATTTTGATGTCACGTTCGCTCGCGTGTTGGCTCTGGTATTCTGCCGTAACACAACATAAAATTAACTCCTGGTAATAAGCTAATATACCGACTAAGTCCTGATAAAACGGAGTAAACAGTCATATTAAGATGGAATTTATTTAAATACCATATTATGTTTCACTCGTTAACTTGCCATAATTATTGTATTTCGCCGCGCACACGACGACCCCCCCCCCACCCAATAGGGTGGGGTTGAGCTACACTCGCCATTTTCCAAGGCATGCTCTGACTCAATTTAAAAAGAAAAATGTTCCTTCCCCCCCAACCGTCTGTAGATGTATAACAGTGAGGGAGGGGAGGTCTCTCTTCTCGCGGTCTTGTATTGGTATGTCAAAGCAAGAGGCTTCCTTTTATATAAACATCAAAGACCTGTCTAGCCTTCCCCCCCCCACCACCCTCATTATCCCTAACTAGAAAACTCCGTAACTTGTCCCCCCCCTCCCCTTTGAGTTCACTTAGAGCGCTGTAGTTAATAGCAGTGACTTTGACCGTACAGTGCTTCGACAACTAAGCAAATTAAAATTTAAAAAAAGGCATTCCTTAGCCGTAGGCGAAGTAGACTAAAAGTGATGACGTGTATATTATTTAGATACCAGAATAGGGAGAAAGCGATTTGAAGTCACCGTCGCTAACACAACAAAAACGAACTCCGGGGTAAAAAGCTATTATGGGCTTATTGAAGTTGCAGCTAAATAAATTATTTAAATTCCGAAGACTTAAAACTTAAATAAATAAGCCTAAATATTTTTAAAGATGAGTGTAAGCGGTTGTTCGATAGTTGTAACTACGGTAAACACTAGTCCTAGCGTAATGGTAGTAAATTATTAACAATATTTGCGACTTTTTTCGACATGCGCAGAACGATGCGCGAACGACTATATTTATTTGAATCTTGTTTGTTTTCCTTGGTCCTTATACAAATAAATGCCTTGGTATTTATTAGTAATAAACTTACACTAAGATTATGACTTTAATTATAATTGCATCATTAGTATTAGTATTACATAGCATGAAATAATAACGTTAAAGGACGGACGAGCAAATGAACTAAAACTAGAGCCTCAGTCTCAGTCAGAGCCGAGTCACTAATTCATTTACATAAATCATACTCGCAAGGACGTTCCATTTCGCATAATATAATATATCACATAATTTAACATTATATTGATATTTCTTATATTTTGATACGATTCTGATTAATCGTCCCATCACTAATTAACGCACAACACGTATATAAAGAAATTTCAAGTGCATGTTAATATTTTTGCCGCCATATTGGTTTTCGTTTTAACTCGATCATCGGTTATCTCGATGCCATTTTTCATACCCCAACGCCGTCGACTTAACCGGTTTCGACTGTATATATATATATATACACACACAATGACTCTTCACATATATATAATACAAAAGAAACATGCCTATTTAGAGTATCTATAATATGGAGTTCCCTTACAATAACTTACACTAATATTTCATATTATGATATGATAATTAAATAAATTATTATTATTTTGAATTTTATTAATTTTTTTTAAAGTCATTCCATGGGCTTGTTTTGAAATTAACTCAATATATTTATTACATAAATTATAGTTTATAATATAGTAGGTTCATAATTTAATTATTATTATTGCTCTTAGGCCTTTATCTCGTACTTATACTACTTACACTGTTTAACTAGTAAGAGTAGAGGCAGGAGCCTAATGAAAATGAAAAGTATTAACTATAATTTAGGTTTGGTCTAGAATTACAACTACTACTACTATTACAACTATTGGATAATTTAAAATAATTACTTAAATTTAAATTACTATTACAACTATTGGATAGTTTATAATCATTACTTAAATTTAAATTACTAAAAGAGAAGTAGCCGTGAAAATTATTATTTTTAGTAGTATGGCCATAAAGCACAATGTCCTTAAACTTAAACTGTCATAATTTTTTTAAATTGACGTATCTGTACAGTACATAGTAGAGGCATAATAATAATCGGCATCCTTCCGTCTCGCGAGACGATGGTGCATCACTGTTGAGTTGGGTTGCATTTCCTTGAGTGACTGTGCAGTCCTATCCTTGAGAACGTAGAGGCATAGGGCTAGCCCTAATTTAATTATTTTTTTTTAAGATATCACGAAAAAAATTAAATATTAATTAGTTTTTTTCAACCCAGTCAGTTGCAAACCCCAATCATTTTTTCTTCATATTTTGAATACAGTCGAACCCACTTACCTCGAGCTCGGTTAGCTCGACCACCCTATTATGTCGACGTTTTTTATTGGAACCGCCAAATTCTCTCTTTGTCTTAGCATTTTTTCATCGGCTAATTCGATTTTTTTAAGTCGCCGAAACCTAGTACCTCGAGCACAAAAGATGGCCAAATTTGCAACTTAACTTGGTTAGCTCGATTTTCGTCGGTTGAAAATAAAGGTTTGTATCGAGAATCGACGGTGGTTTTTATATAATTAAATAAAAAAATTAATAAATTATTATTCTTTTAAAAGTTTGTTGTTGTTGCTTTGTTACCAGTAACGTGACTGTGACACTAACACGCGCGTGACGATGAAATGAAATCATTTCTGATTAACACAGTACACACAGCCCACAACAGCGTGCTGTGATCAACGGTCAAGGCCACAATAGTTTTATTTATATTACAAGTTTGATTGACTGAGGAAATTCGAGAACGTTCTGATAGTTAAGTAACAGATATTCTGCACGTCAAAAGCATTAAACTTAAAATAACCATATTGATTTGTTTATTTGTATTTTAAATTCGCTGATACTAGTGATACGAAGGCAAACGCGACTGTGACACGGCGAAGCGTTCACTTTGACCTTTTAGCGCATGCGCAGACAATTATAAACTGGTAACTTATTTTTCATTAAATAAATGGAATCGAAACATGACAGAGACGTAATCAAAGTCTTTTACTTCGGCATAAATATATATACATCAAAAGCATTAAACTTAAAATAACCATATTGATTTGTTTATTTCTATTTTAAATTCGCTGATGCGACTGTGACACTGCGAAGCGTAAACTTTGACCTTTTAGCGCATGCGCAGACAATTATAAACTGGTACCTTATTTTTCATTAAATAAATGGAATCGAAACATGACAGAGACGTAATCAAAGTCCTTTACTTCGGCATAAATATATATACATCAAAGGCATTAAACTTAAAATAACCATATTGATTTGTTTATTTGTATTTTAAATTCGCTGATGCGACTGTGACACGGCGAAGCGTAAACTTTGACCTTTTAGCGCATGCGCAGACAATTATAAACTGGTACCTTATTTTTCATTAAATAAATGGAATTGAAACACGAAAGAGACGTAACCAAAGTCCTTTACTTCGGCATAAATATATATACATGTGTATATATATGTATATATATAAATTCCTGATTAGTCATAACTTTTCCCGACTTTCAAGGACGAGAATTTATTTTTAAGAATTCCCGACTTTTTCCCGTTTTCCTGAATGGGAACCATGGTTATGGTTATATTTAAATTTTAAACGGTCCTTAAAAACGAACGGTCATTACAACCTTAGACTTAGGAAAGAGTGAAGAAATATTAGGGTTCCGATACGATTCCGATAAATCATCCCATCACTAATTAACGCTAACTAATTAATCATGTACATAAAGAAATTTCAAGCACATGTTAATATTTTGCCGCCATATTGGTTTTCGTTTTAACTCGATCATCGGCTATGTTGACGCCATTTTTCATACCCCAACGCCGTCGACTTAAGCGGTTTCGACTGTATTAATGGATGCTAAAACGAAAGTAGTTGAGACACTTCTAGTTCTAGCGAGCTCAACTGTCAATCTTTTACTAAAAGTAAGAAGATGAAAAACTCTTAATGCCATGTTAGTCTTTATAAACCGTAAAACGGTCATCTGAAAGCACATGTCTGACATAATCCGTGATAAAATTAATTTTTTTTTAAACTGTCGTCAAGCACAAAATTCTGATTCAAAACTCAAACGGAGTTTGACAATTATTTTGTCTAAGTTTTTCAGTATATTTTTGATATGCGCAGAACGATGCACGATAAAAAGATGAGAGCTAAAGGAAGGGAGAGGTCACGGTACCCGTCTTATTTATAGCGAGTCTGCATCTCACTGAATAGGCTTTCCGCGCGTTATGACTTTTCCCACCTTCTTTAAAACCCAGAAGCCAAATTTGAAAAACTAAACTCGCAAATCCGGAAAATCTGGGAAGTGAAAGAAAAAACTCGCAAATCCGGAAAGAGCAAAATAAAAAACTCGAGAATCCGGAAAATAAAAATATTTAGCTTCACGAATCAGGAATTCCTGGATAAACCGGAATGGTGGCACCCCTGGGTGGGGTTTGGGGAAGGGTCAACTCTCCCAAATTTAAAACTAAATATTATTTATCAGAAGTGGGGTGCGGTCACACCTCCCTAACACTTTTAAATGTAAATATCTCCTTCCTCATAAAGTTAGCCTACGGCACCTACGAGTACTACTGTTGGATTGGTAATCCTGCAGATTTTACATGTATATTATAATTTATTATTTCACAGCGAAATTTAATTTTCTCATGAGAACTTACATTTTTAATTTATTAAATGCATTATTATATGTCGTATTTCAGCTATTACAGCACTAATTTGTGAGTCTTTTTAATTTCAAATGCATTTTTTCGGCTCTATATAATACATAATGTGGTCACGATACGTCCATTTTGTTTACCTAGCGAACTGCTGCCAGATGTTTTTTACCTGGCTCGACCCATGCTAAAATAAATTTACTGACTGAAGATATCTTTTTAAAAGTATTATTCATCTATTTTAATGTTCTTAGAAGATAAATAAATATTTTAAAGACAATTTCTTTTTTTTTATTTCGTTACTAGATGTTTGATTCTTATTTTCTTTGTTTGTAAGTGAGAAATTTCCATTTGGCATCTTATCGGACAATCCGGCATGTAGTTTGATATTAAAAAAATGGTTGCATCATCATCAGACTATTTACTGTTGAGAGCCGAAAAAATGGCTTAGAAATTAGAAAGACTTACAAATTAGCGCTGTAATAGCTGAAATACAACATATAATTATGCATTTAATAAATTAAAAACGAAAGTTCTCAAGAGAAAATTAAATTTCGCTGTGAAATAATAAATTATAATATACGTGTAAAATCTGCCGGATTACCGTTGGACTACTCCCCCCCCCCTTAATTATCATGCTTACTTTTAGAGTCTCATTTCTGATAATAATAATAAATTGGGGAAAATGGATGCACTTTAATTGATAGAGGTTAGAGTTAAAAGCTAAACAGCAGAGCTTTTAAGCGAAACTTAAACTCAATTAAACTGTAGCTAAACGTAAAAGTAAATCAGACAAATCACCTGTACTCTTTCCATCTCGTTCTTAATAATTTCTGTTTCAAAAGCATGATAATTTGGATTAGGCAAATAATCAAGGTAATTTTTGGTTGGGCGATAACGTCTAGTTTCTTCCTCAACAAGAGCTATTGCAGCTTCTTTTACTCCAGGATCGTCATATCCCTGATCGAAGTATGGTAAGGCATCGACAACAACTTCTCCAGCCATCTTGTATCCGATGTTTTATTAAAAAGTGTTACTGCAGTGCTTTATTTAACAAATTTAAATTAAAATATTTTTGTTAGAAATAAAACAACTTAAGGAACTATTATTAATATTTAATAACTGAGGATTTGAACTCAAATTTTACACTAAATAGATAAGGACTATAAATTATACAATCATTATATTATTTTTGCTATCATATTGTTTTGTTTTTTTACCAAAAAGTCAAAACTTTATAAAAAAACTGAAACTGATCAGTTTACATTAATAGTTTGAGAAGCAAATTTTCTCTTGCAACGAAGCGAAACCATCGAAAGTATCTTATAAAAATTATTTATTACCTAGTAAGTTTTCATTTAAAACTGCTATTGAAAAATGAATTCTTAACTAAATTAAATTTTAAAAATGCGTGTTTGTTGAATATTTTGGAAACAATTTTAACGTTATAATTGTTTCTCAAATACCCAACATGTATTTATGTACATTTACATAATACTAGTAACAAAGCCCGCTCAAGGACGGGAATAAGTGTAGGGTGACCTGTGAAGTTCATGGACGCTATGTTTTGGTAGTTGTTATACTGAAGCGTTTGCAGGACATTGTCGTCGCAGGGCAAGGGATGTGGACAACAACAACAACAGTAAAAGCAACCACAAAAAAACAACAACAGCAACAACAAAAACAACATCAACAGCAACAAAAACATATATACACACGCACACACACACATATAATATATATATATATATATATATATATATATATATATATATATATATATATATATATATATATATATATATATATATATAATAATTTAATTGTTAAGTAATATATAGTAATTGGTTTATAAAGATCAATGAACATAAATTGATATACATTTTTAAATGCAAAGCTAGCATTTTGCTATTGGAGTTTCAGAATTCCAGATCTAATTCATATTTTTACGTAAAAATTTAAATCTTGTTTAATAACATAGAAACATTATTTTCTATGAGGATCTCATATAAATAATTTGCCTTAATATGTTATTTTTAAATATTAAAAATGCTTTTTAAAAACGTCAACCTCAATGCAGAAAAAAACATCATGCACGTCGGAATAGGGTATGCAGGAATAGTAGGCTACTGACAATGTGATAATGAATATGACTGGTATGTTAATGAAGTGTTATAATCAGTAATAGTTGAACAAAACGAAAGCTTAGGCTTTTAGTGTATAGTAACCTTCTCACTTATAACTATCCTTCTAAATGCAGGAGCAACTTTTTAAGTAAGTGATTTTCAACTTGCACATTCTAATAGTAGTATATTTTTTAACTTGTAACTAATCGAATGCCTTTACCTTTTTTTTTAATGCAGGACTAAACATAAACCATAGATAAGCGTAGGACGCAATAATCTTCTGTATAGAAGGAGCGTCTGTAAACAGATAAGATAAGATAATGATCTATGATGGGATTTATTTTGTATAAAACCAGTATCTGAATGCAGAGTATTGAAAGAAAATGTATTGAAATTACTAGCTAAACTTTCTAAAATAATATTTTCACTTATTTTGAAGACTTTATTTATTTTTAACAATGTTGTTAGTTAGTTAGTTATAACGTTACTGCAGAATTTGGAGCATTTGTTTACATCTGCTAAAAACATAGACCAGGTAATAAAAATCATTTTAAGAAGGGATGGAACTCCATGTTATTGATTTATCTAAGTTATATGTCACTTCCTGTAGCAGTGTAATCAGAGGCTTCTTCCAATCTGGCTAAACAATGAACGGAAAAATATCCAGAAAAAAATTGGAAAACAGTTTCCTCTGAGGATAAACCTGACGCTATTTTCTTTTTGTGTAATAAGGATATTCATATTTTATGAGAGTTTAAGCTGTATGCAAAGATTAGATAATTACAGTAATAATATTATTTTAAAAATTAAGTAAAGTAAATGTCAAAAGTAACTTAAAAATTTATAAATCATTTTAAATTATTTTAGGTAATCCCTTATTATTTCAGCGCATTTTATATTTCAAGTCATCAAAAAAACATTTTTTTCAAACTTACTTCATTAATTATTATTATGAAATCTATTTTAAAATAAAAATCTTAATTTTTTTGTTAAAATAAAAGTAAGCGTTATTCGCACGGTTTTGGCAGTGCGAATAATGTCCAACATCCGCACGGTAAACCGTGCGGATAATGCCTAGCATTATTCGCACTGCCGCACGGTTTTGACCGTGAGAATGATGCCAAACGATATCTAAAGGCCTTGGACTTGGTAATGCCAGCAATGCATATAAAAATGTTAATAAAAATTAACAAATAATACTAACAGTCACTGTTACTGACTCTCACTTTAAAATTTTGACCGTGAGAATAATGTCGAACTAATTCAATTGTCATTTTAACCGTCTTTCGAGTGTCTGGAATCTTATATTTGTATCCATTTTAGCAATAGTCTGAGCGGACCTGCATATCGTTTGTTAATGATTAATCATTAATTAATTAATTATTAATACTACAGATTTAGCTGATATAAAACTATACTATTATTAACTGTTCCAGTGCAATCAACTTTGTATTTTTATTCTGTATAATTATGAAGTAACTTTTTATTAACTTTCATACATAATATTTAATTGGACGAGACTTTGTAATGAAAAAGAATAAATTAATATTATTCTCCCCAAAACTAGCATTGTACCTGTGGTCAACATAAATCCATTAAGTTAATTTAATTTAAAGCATGAAAAAACGAAAGACGATACAATGGTATAGCCAATATAGCATCAAATGTTAAAATGAGAGTCTGTAACAGTGACTGTTAGTGTTAGTAACAGAATAGATAAGACAGGCATGGGTGGGGGAAAAATAAAATGTTTCTGGGAAAGAGCCTGCTTGTGTGTTTGCAAACATCCTCACTGTGGTTGTAAAACACACCCCCCCCCCTAAAAAAAAAGTAAGACCGTCCTAGGATTCGATCCCCGTACCATAATCATCATAAATTGAACTAAGCTAGATTAACCACTCAACTGGAGAAGCTGATGAAATTATTTGTTATTTAAAAATTATAAGTAATTATCATTAAATGCACACTAATCAATTTTTATGGCAATGGTACTTTAAAATTTCAGTAATCATGAAATTTTAATAAGTGTTAGCATATAAATTACACATTTTAGCCTAAATCGAGTGATATGGGCCATAATTTTGTCTATACCCGGCGCGTTTTTTTTTGTCGTGACCAGCCACTATAAGTAAGACGCATGCGCAGATGACCCGTGCGGATAATATCAGCATTATCCGCACGGCCAAAACCGTGCGAATAATCACTTCGTAAAATAAAATTGGCCGGCACTACGTACACCGCGGTGGTGGACCTAGCTGTAGGCCTGTGTACATCACGGTGGTGAACCTAGCCAAAGCATTGTGTCAGGGCTAGGTACACCGCGGTTAAAAATAGATATATAAAAGTTAATAGAAAATGATACCTTACCAATAATTAAGCATAGATGTGAATAAATGACGCATTAGCCTATTAGCTAAAAGTTGTAAACTAGTCTATTTAAAATATCTCTATACATGTATATATATTGTTACATTTTATTTTTATTTATTTTATTATAGTTTTTGGTGGGGGGTGTGGGGGGTAATCAAATGTTGACGTAATTTTTTTAGGGGTGTCTATGACTATGGAAGTTTGACAAGTTGTTGACAAGGGGGAGGGGGTAGGTAAAAATCTCCAATAATTTGTTGACATAATTAATGGACAGCCCCTTAGCGCTTTCACCACTGCCACCACTCTTGTGTTGCTTGCAAATACTCAAATTTCAAAACTATTTAGATTTAAAGGGGAATTATAAAATTTCCATTCAACACAAAATTTATTTTACTACAAAATGATACTCTACTATCTTCGACTCTTCATTATCCCCCCTCCCCCTATCTTTCTTCATTCAACGGCAACGAGGAACTCCACTATTTCTCTTTCAGGCTGTGGAAACTGACATGATTATCAAGTATAATTTTAACAAATACATTTTAAAGTTAAAATTAAATACTAGTCTACCTGTACAAATTATAACCTGTGCGTGTAGGCTATCTTATTTGTCAGTCCAGTGAAAAAATGTCTTAAAATAACGTCACACTATTTTTGACGATTTTTCACCCCCTCGTCACACGTCGTCATACAAACTTTGCCCCCCCCCCTATTTTTTTCATTATGACGTCACAGATCTGTTGCCCCCCCAAAAAAAAACAACAAATAAACAAACAAATATACCTATACTATATTATTATAATGGGGGAGGGGTCGGGTGGAAAACAACGTGTTCTCTACTTTTTTTGTTTAAAATTAGCTAGTCAGTGAGACAAACAGATACTCTAAAACTAATACAATCCTTTTGTTAAACATAGGGGTCATACTCATAGCGATGGTGATAGAAACACCTTTCCGTAGCAGTATGCAAGAACAAACTCATAACGATTTTCGTTCCCGTCTCAAATTTGGGTATGGGTCGCCTAAACTATCTACGAAATCCAAAATACAATCAATTTTTTAAATTTAAAGCTCTAACAAAATTGAAATACTTGACATAAATCCATTAAATATTAAAGCATGCATAGGCGTAAGACTGTGTAGAAATAGAAGGAGAGTCTGTAACACAAAAGATAACACAGGCCTTTCTTTTTTTTTGGGGGGGGGGTGAATGCTTCATTGATACTTGGATTTGCACGTAGGATAAAACAATTTTTGCGAACCAAAAAAATTCTATCACTGAGATTCGAACCCGACACCACCAACGTAACTACTACTTCACTGCGCTTTATCATTCGTCTGGAACTGCTCATGAAATATGTTGGTTTTTAAAAGTTATAACTAATTATCCTGGCATGGTGACCAAAATAGTTTTTTTAAACATTCAGTAATCATTAAAAATTACATAAATACATTGATTATTTAAGGTCTACTGTTTATTAGCATAGGGATTACACACTTTAAGCCTAAATATAGTGAAATCGTCTCAATTTTTAGCCGCGGTGTACCTAGGCCAAAGCCAATGGTTTAGCTAGGTACACCGTGGCGGTGTAAGCAGGCCAAGGATGATGGTTTAGCTGGGTGACCCGCCGCGGTGTCCGTAGACACTTCGAATAAAATTATGATTTGTACAAAATAAAAATTTGTATATTTCACTATCTTCTGTGACGCGTTATAGCCTTGCTTCACTGAAGTTCACAACTAATAGTACTATTACTAGCGGGATTCAGCTGTTGACTGACACTGAAATTGCGCTGTGCACATGCACCTTAGTCGGTCCTCAGATCAGGGCCAATCCAGTTTAATCAGGATTGGTTAACCGCAACTAATTTGATTAGTTGTCAAGGCACTGTACGAGAGCTAACACACAGTGCGTGTTTGATGTGAACAACAGTCAAGACAGCGACTGTTTCTATTTATATTAATTATAGTCGGTTTCTTATAAAGACAAAGAAACCTATAAAACCATATGACCCTGTGACCTAACATCATTCTCTGGTCACCGGTTTATAGTCTGTTTCCCCGCATCCAAAAAATTGATCGGCGCGAGCCGCTTAGTGAAGTACCTACGAGAGTCATTTGATAGACGTAGCAAAAATACCAGGCGATTAATCGGTCCTCAAATTCGAGTTCGGTCATTTAGTGACAGTTTTCCTGCAAGCCAAAGGCATTTGACGTAAGCTTACCACATTAATATCAAAACTGATATTTTCTTTTTAAAAATGTAATTGTTATGCGTTGGAAGGGGAGTATCGCAAGCGTAGCTCAAACTCAAACCCTATTGGAACAGGAAAAATGGTGGGGGGGGGGCGACGTATGCACAGCAAATTTCAATAATTCTGGCGAGTTGATGATTGAAAAAATAATATGGTATTTAAATAAATTCCATTTTATCATCACTGTTTACTCCGTAAGCTTTATAATTTTATTATTATTATTTTTTAATTCGCGAATTGACCGGCATCACACACAAGACACAAGAGAGTCACACGACGTCCCAACGGTTAATCACGAGTCTTTAAAAAATAAATTTAAAAATTGACTATCAACCATCACTGTTTACTTAATTATTTGCAATTTTTAAATATTTTTTATATATTTTTTTTAATTCACTGAATTGAGGGCATCGCGAAAAAGAGCTGTACGCAAGCGGGGGAAGCGGGCTTTGATACCACCATCAGACGACGCGAGGCAAAAACATTCTCTCGTTGGTTCTCAAAACATAAGGCATATGGGGACTTGCGGTTAACGGGTGTTTTTTTTTAACGGCTAACCGGTCCTCAAACACGAGCGGTCTTAACAACCTTAATTTAAATGAAACAGACATTCAGTTTCAGACATGTAATTTTAATTTTTAAATATTGGTAACTTAATTTTTAACTAACTTACTAATTTTAAGTTTATAAAGACTAATACTAATAATATATTAATTTAATTACTAATAAGTAATAGTAGTAATAAACTAACACTAACTTAAAAATAGTATTTTTAATACTAATATTAGATGGTCATGAAGTGATATTCTAATTTAAATAAGTTAATTTTATATTAGATTAGTAATAATAGTAATTTAGGCAATCCTCCTAATCCTGGTCCTAAATTAGTTTGTGTGTTATCACATAGATATGCTTAGTTACTTTCAGAAACGTCACGGTTATAAACAATTAGTTCATTATTTATATTATTTTGTTAATCAGTACATTTTCAATTTCAGCGTATTTTCAGAATTTTATAAAAGAATTTCAACAGGTAGATCAGCCTCTTCGTTGTTTTATCTTCAGTGCAACTGGCGCAACAGTCATAAACAGAATGTTTTCGGAAGCTGTTTGCAAATGCTGTGTGACAATTACAACATTTAGTATTTGATGATTGGATATCGGACAATAAATAACATACTTTTATGCACTATACTTCCTCTTATTATTGTAAAATAATTTAGGACTGGGATTCGGAGGATTGCTGTAATTTAATTTTTTTTATAGTTATTCTCAATTGTTATGTAATTTTAGACCAAAATGCTTTAGATTTTATGCCCAGAGGTTCAGTCTGAAATTTATTTTATTCTCACCAAGATGCTTGGTCAGAATAGTCGAATGTTAACTGGAGTCAAAGTCAGTATCATTGATGAACTATCACTTGATCAGTGCATCAGTTGTAGACCTAGCCGAGTGGTGTCCAAAGTCTTGCCAGCAGCCTCATCTTAAATAATTAACTGACTCTTGGTTGTTTTCTGAAACTATGACTTGATATTTATCAGGAAAGCTGAAATAATAATATTTTTTGAGTACTCAAAAAGAGCAAGGCAAAAATTGAAAACAATTTTTTTTTACCAACTTAAATAAATTACAAAAAGTCAATGCAGTTATGTGTTGTTAAGTGGACAAAATTCGATGACGTTCTATGCCAAAAATTGATGTCAAATTTATTTCCCGAAAATCAAGATTGTATTGTCCCCTTTTCCTCCAAAAAATATTACTCTTAAAAATTACAACAACAAAAAATCAAATACTTTAAAAGCCTGTTCTCAGTCTCAAGGGACGTCTTTTTCTTTTCTTAATCCAGCCCGCACTTACTTTTACTTCGATGGAATATGCCCCGCTTTGCAAAAAGTTTGGACGCCTCTGACAGCCCAGGGAACCATCCTTCCTTCATTTGACCCATTTTCATTTTATTATTACTAGTACTAGTGTCATTAAAAAGAAAATTTAATCAACTAATACTTACCTTTATGAGTAAATGTATTTTTAAATAAAATTTGTTATTTGTGCTCTTTTAAAATGAAAAAGCTCTTTAAACTCAATAAAGCATACACTAAAATTAATTGTTTAGCAATAAATACTTATTGATCTTTGAAGGGTTTTAATAAAATTTCATATAGTAAATTTAAGTTGTTATAATTTTTTTTTAAAGATTAAAATGTGTCACATTAAGGGATTACCAAGATTTATATAATAATAAATTAGTCCCAAAAAGGATTATCTAATACTTTTTATTTTGATGACTTAGGCTAACTACAATATTAGTCAAGCTCTATAACTTATATTTAGTAATACTAATACTAGTACAATGTAACTTACCTTAGTAAAATAGTGGTATGTTTTTGAAAGCAAATAAAATCGTATTTGATATCAATGTTCCCTTTAAACTGCGCTGCCGTGCAGATATCTGATCGCTGCCGCGCAACAGTTTAGAATTACAGCGCAGCAAATTTTGTAAACTATTGCACAAAAAATGGATTCTGTGCAAATTTGCTTCCGAGTTCGTGTACTTTGCACATGTACCAACGAACCTTAGAGGGAACATTGTTTGATATACTTACTGTATATACTCGTTCTATAGCCCGTTCGTTCATAAGCCGACACCCCTCTTTTGGAAGAGAAATGTATTAAAAGTGTGTAACCTGCTCGCAAGCCAATCCCCAAAAATAATAGGACATCTTAAACAAATGGTACACATTTTTTTAAAACTTCAAGCTAAATCGGTCATTATGATTGTTTGCTGTGTACTACCTATCTTTGTCTTTGTGCTCTTTGTTAGGCAAGAGTTACCGGTATTTAAAAAAAAATTCTTGTAAACAGCGGCGAAAGCCTGTACATTAAAATTTGTTTTTGAAAACAAAATTTGTAGAACAATTTATTAAAACATTCACAAAAATAAATAAACGATTAAATAAGGTAAGTGCAGATGTTTAATAATATTTCATAGCTTCTGGTAGAGCAGTCGAATCTTGTAGAATGTAGAAAAGGACCTTGATGATCTACAATAACAACACCCATATTCAATGTACATGCAGAAATAACCTTTGACCCGCTCGTAGGCCGACCCCCCAACTTTTTCCCTTAGATTTTGTCCAAAAAAAAGGTCAGCTTTAGAACGAGTATATACCGTAGTTATATTTCCCAATCAATGGCTGCAAATGTTGTTTTTTTAAATCAACATGTTAACATTATAATTAAAATAGATTTCGTTATATTTATAAATTGTTCACATAAACATTTTTATGTTTTATAACTTTGTTCTTTCTCCTAAAACAGATATCAAGGGCAATGGCTTAAACAAGAGTAAGCTGCCAAGTGAGGGTCAATTTGATCATATGACCGGTCAATTTGATCATATGACCTGTTGTCAAAACTGAATCCCAAGACTCCATGTAGATTAAAGTCATGTCTGGAAAGAGTAGTCTCCCTTCTTCCTCTGGCAGTGCTTCTCACCCTGAGCTCGATTGTGACAGACACCACAGCGAGGAAGATGTGGAGGATGTCCTCGATCAGCTGGCACAGAAAGAGCGAGACTTGATCCTGGCGGCAGAGCTTGGCAAAGCTTTGTTAGACTCTAACCAGGAGCTGCAGTCTCGTTATGACCAAGTGGTTGAGGAATTCACGCACAAAATGGAGGTTTGTGATGGGTATTGACACAGTAAAGTACGAAGTTGTATAATAAAGGCTAGCACTTGGGAACCTATTAACTTTGTGGTGGGTATTAACACAGTACAGTATGAAGTTGTATAATAAAGGCTAGCACTTGGGAACCTATTAACTTTGTGGTGGGTATTAACACAGTACAGTACGAAGTTGTATAATAAAGGCTAGCACTTGGGAACCTATTAACTTTGTGGTGGGTATTAACACAGTACAGTATGAAGTTGTATAATAAAGGCTAGCACTTGGGAACCTATTAACTTTGTGGTGGGTATTAACACAGTACAGTATGAAGTTGTATAATAAAGGCTAGCACTTGGGAACCTATTAACATTTCTGTTTGGATTTTAATGTTAAAATATTGTAGTTTTGTTTTCATTAAGCTTTTTTTTTAAATTCTAATGTTTCAATTGATTCAAAGGAACTGAAACAGGAAAAGTATGATCTTCACCTTGAGCTGGAGAAAATGGAAGTTGAATACCAGAATGCTTTAAAAGACTTGCAGGAAGATGTCATATCTCTCCGTAAACAACTCCGAGCAAGTGATGATTTGCAAAACTCTGAGCGGGAAAGATCAAGGTCACTTCGAGATGCCCAGCTAAATTCTGATTTTCTGATGGAGCAAGTTAAAAAGGTTGTCCTTAAATAACACATCATTTTTAAAATAGGGCACAATTTTATTTTTATGTTGTCATTACTGTTAAATTAAAATGTTTTATTTATACACAGAATTATCGAAGAGGCTAAATGTGTCAATATGTGTATTAGTTTTTGTAAAATATATTTGGAAGTATTGCCCAATCTATTTTTAAAATGCTTTTAAAAAATAGATTGAGCAATACTTCCACAAATACCTTACAACCATAATCATATGTAGTGACATGTAATCTTAAGTATTTAAAAGAAACTGTATGAGGTCCATGCTTTTTACATCTGGTGATTATATATAGTAAATTTTTGGGTGTCCAGGAATTTATTGGTTTGTGTGTATATCTGCAGGCGTCACAAAGAGAGGAAGAGCTGCTAAGAGAACTAGATGGACAGAAAGGGCACAATGACTCAAATAGAGCAACAATCAAAGACCAGATGGATCACATTGCCATGCTGAGAGAACAGGTGCCAGTTGAACTCTTCATGCCACTTAGATTGTTTATAATAATCCTTAGACTTAGATTATGATGTCTGATTCAGTTTACCCGCTATTTGCCTAATTTAGTTTTAGAATATAATGTTCTCTTTTACACTTTTTGGTTCAGCCCAAAGTTATAAAAAATAAATAAAAGGTCGGGTCCTTCCAATATTGACATGCCCTTTTGTAACTAAGCCAAACTTACTAAATATACTTTGAGAATCGCTGTAAACTTGTCCTTGACCCAAGTAGTGCTTTGAATATCAGGTTGAACAGCTGAGTAAGAAACTACGAGAAACAACTGAAAAGCTGATTGAAGTTCAGGGGGAGAGGGACGGGCTGTTGACCTCCCTGGAGGTGACCCAGGAGCAGTTGCAGAAATTGGAAACACAAGTCTCCCAACAGGAGGAAAAGGTCAGTTTGACTATTTTGATTTTCTTATTTTTAAAGCAATTTTTAAGATTGACTGTTATCTAGTTATTTTTTTTACCTCTTCCCTTTAGCAAGACTACTTCATTATTTTCCATTCGTGATTGTGTCTACCTGTCAAATGATTAAAATTCACATTGATAAAATTATTCTTTAGTTTATTTCATCAAATGACTGAAATTAAGTGTGTGGGGCCCTTATAACAAAACACAAACTGTGACGCATGTGTGTGGGGCCCTTATAACAAAACACAAACTGTGACCCATGTGTGTGGGGCCCTTATAACAAAACACAAACTGTGACCCATGTGTGTGGGGCCCTTATAACAAAACACAAACTGTGACCCATGTGTGTGGGGCCCTTATAACAAAACACAAACTGTGACCCATGTGTGTGGGGCCCTTATAACAAAACACAAACTGTGACCCATGTGTGTGGGGCCCTTATAACAAAACACAAACTGTGACCCATGTGTGTGGGGCCCTTATAACAAAACACAAACTGTGACGCGTGTGTGTGGGGCCCTTATAACAAAACACAAACTGTGACGCGTGTGTGTGGGGCCCTTATAACAAAACACAAACTGTGACCCATGCGTGTGGGGCCCTTATAACAACACACAAACTGTGACCCATGTGTGTGGGGCCCTTATAACAAAACACAAACTGTGACCCATGTGTGTGGGGCCCTTATAACAAAACACAAACTGTGACCCATGTGTGTGGGGCCCTTATAACAAAACACAAACTGTGACCCATGTGTGTGGGGCCCTTATAACAAAACACAAACTGTGACCCATGTGTGTGGGGCCCTTATAACAAAACACAAACTGTGACCCATGTGTGTGGGGCCCTTATAACAAAACACAAACTGTGACGCATGTGTGTGGGGCCCTTATAACAAAACACAAACTGTGACGCGTGTGTGTGGGGCCCTTATAACAAAACACAAACTGTGACCCATGCGTGTGGGGCCCTTATAACAACACACAAACTGTGACCCATGTGTGTGGGGCCCTTATAACAAAACACAAACTGTGACGCATGTGTGTGGGGCCCTTATAACAACACAAACTGTGACGCATGTGTGTGGGGCCCTTATAACAACACAAACTGTGACGCATGTGTGTGGGGCCCTTATAACAAAACACAAACTGTGACGCATGTGTGTGGGGCCCTTATAACAAAACACAAACTGTGACGCATGTGTGTGGGGCCCTTATAACAAAACACAAACTGTGACGCATGTGTGTGGGGCCCTTATAACAAAACACAAACTGACGCATGTGTGTGGGGCCCTTATAACAAAACACAAACTGTGACCCATGTGTGTGGGGCCCTTATAACAAAACACAAACTGTGACCCATGTGTGTGGGGCCCTTATAACAAAACACAAACTGTGACGCATGTGTGTGGGGCCCTTATAACAAAACACAAACTGTGACGCATGTGTGTGGGGCCCTTATAACAAAACACAAACTGTGACGCATGTGTGTGGGGCCCTTATAACAAAACACAAACTGTGACGCATGTGTGTGGGGCCCTTATAACAAAACACAAACTGTGACGCGTGTGTGTGGGGCCCTTATAACAAAACACAAACTGTGACGCATGTGTGTGGGGCCCTTATAACAAAACACAAACTGACGCGTGTGTGTGGGGCCCTTATAACAAAACACAAACTGTGACCCATGTGTGTGGGGCCCTTATAACAAAACACAAACTGTGACGCATGTGGTATGTAGAGGTTATCAGGTGGCCTTCATTCCAAGAAAAATAGGAGACCCGTCGTAAAATGAGACCATAAAACCCTAACACTAAATATCTCATCTTCTTTTACGCCCCCAGATTCATCGCCAAGCCTCTGACATTGAGGAACTACAGGAAATGAACTCTGACCTGCAGCTGCAGCTAGACCACCAGCAGCAGCCCTACTACCGCCATACGCATTACATGAACCCCACCGGGATCAACACAAGCATTAACACTGGCTACAACAAAAACAACGTCATCACTGGGAACAAAAGGAACATCCAGGGCAAAGCGGTTCCACCCCAAGCTCTTTTCTTTGAGCTCATCCAAGAAAAGCAGAGAAAATCTCATTCACCGGATGAAGTCGAAGAGAAATCTGCCAAGACGGCAGCGGTAGGAGATGACGATTTTGAAGCAAATCAACATCAGGATTTACAGGAAAATTCTCTATTAGCCGAGCTGAAAACTTCCCAGTTGAAGGGCGAAGGAAATGCGACGTCATTGTTGGCTGATTTCTCAACATCCCACGGTCACGGCAGAAATGCAAGCGATTGCAGTTTGTCCTCACTGGCTGAAGGATCCCGGAAACGTCACCATAAAAACATAGGCGGCAGCAGTGATGACGACTCTGAAACTGATGCGGATAAAAACATGAGGAGCAGCAGCTACAAGCAGACGTTGTACTCTGAACTTGGAGACCTGTACCGTCATTCTTTTACCCCAGCCACTTCCACGGACGGTAATGGAAACCGGGTGCTACTTGTGGAGTCCTCGAACCTGTCCGCAAAGGTCAGTAACAAACCTGCGTCCATGAAGGAGTTCCATCAAACCCAACCAGCATTCGCACCACAAGACACCCTGTCCGACTCCCTGGCCTGCTCCAAAAGCTGCTCCCCCGTGGACTCTGAAAAGTCTTTGTTTTCTGAGCCGTCGTCCCACAGCGGCAGGGGCAGCCCCTCAAGGCATTACTCTGAGCTCAACCCTCACGCCTTTGAGTTTCACCCCAGGGGCTACCAGGAGCAGTCCTTGTTCACGGAGCTGTCGTCGCAGCTCTATGAAGACAAGAATGGCTCGGGATCTGACTCTTCCTCCAACTGCATGCTGGGCGTGTTCGACTTCTACTCAGGGGGTGACTCCCAAGAGGGTGATCGTCAAAGCAATGAATCTCTCAACCAATCCATGGAAATAAGATCTCGACTGGAGTCAGACTTGGTAAGTTCATCTGTTGAATTGTGTCAGCTGATAGATAGACCCATAAGTGATTAATTTAATATATGTAATTCATAACCTGGCAAAAGAAAAGCACATTTAATATGCAGGCCTGCCAACCCTCCCGATTTTTTCGGGATCATACGGATTTTTTACCCATGCTTACGAAATCCCGATAAGACCCTTAATCTCCCGATTTTCCGAAAAAAAAATTCATTATGAAAAATCCGAATGTGAAAAAATTATAAAAAGAAAAAGCTAATACTAATAATGGCGGTGATGTATTTCGAAAATGAAAATGCCACTTCCTAGGTTTTTTCCTGTACTTCCGTTATCCAAGCGAACCGCGATATCTAACTATTTCTTCGTTGGCCATCCGATCGTGCATTATTCCTTTTACCAGCCTAATAAAAAAAAATTCAGCTGTTCTGTGACTTAAAAATAAAAATGGATACATTTTTAAGGAACGCTGCTAAAAACGGTTTTCCAGTGACTGAGCTTCAGAGTGTTTGTACTAGTACTAAGACTAGTCTAACTAAACAAATAAAGAAAAGACGTCATAATGACATAGTCATTGGCCTCATTGAGACATTCGTTTTCGAAACAGTATCAGTATTTGGAAAAACACTCGCCTGTGGCCGTGGCGAAACATTTGCAATCTGTGCCAGACCTAATTATCTTTTGAAAGTGGTGGGTTCAATAACAATGAAAAATAGTTTAATGCAAAAATTACAACTGCTGATTAGTAAAGTAAAAGTAGTGAATCTACATCTGTTAACAATTACTTTGTTATTATTGTTGAAGGAATAGGAAATTCAGATATGAGATGGAAAGTTTTATTTACCATCCTACTTTTTGGAAGAAATAAAGATTTTTCTAATACCTATCTTTTTAATGCAAGATTCAAAGAAATGTTTCTAGAAAAATTACAATGAAACAAGAGCAATCATTAATTCGGTTAATTCAGATGAATGATACTCTTTCTTAACTTTCTTAAGTTTCTAACTAAAAAATAATATTTATCTAAAAGCAAAGCTAACTTCAATTGACGAAAGAACTGTTTAAGTTCAAAAAGGCCGCTAGGGAAATGCTGGAAAGCTGAACTCTATGCAGCCTCTGTTCATATGTGAAAAACATGGTTATTCTCTCGTGTATCTGAATGCAATGTAAACATTTCTAGTATTCTGTGGTGTTCTGTAGACACTTAAATTAAAAGATAATGGATTTAACTTATTACTTTATATTTATTTAGTATGTAGTTCTTAAACCAGCGCCGTGGGGTGCTGCAACGCAGCGCGTGGACCCCTCTACAGATTTTTTCTCTTGGCAGGTTGGCAGGCCTGAATATGACATATTCCCCCGGTGCAGTAAAATCACATTTAATACGACATATTCCCATGTTACAATAAAATCACATTTAATATGATATATTACCCGTTACAATAAAATCACATTTAATATGCCATATTTCCCCATTACATTAAAATGTAATTATCACATTCTGAGCTGTTTTAATTTTAGAAATGGGGAATGATGAAAAAACTGTCTCTGAAACCTTCAGCTCAGTTTGCATTCCAGGCTTAAGCTAGCTGTGTGTAACTTTGACGTTTTATTGTACAGGTCACCATAATAAAATAATTATGTCCACACACCAAAAATCCTGTAGTACATTATTTTCCTCTCTCTAACTGCTGCAGAGTTGTCCAGCTGATTGGTACTACATGACACCGGTCACATCCGAGATGCTGGAGGAGGATGACTTTGAGTGCGATGATGATGACTTCCTTGTTGGAAACACGGCTGGAACGACTCTATCTATAGGGGATAGTAGACATGGTGGGTACAGAATACAGTGACTTGTATTCTCACAGTTAATAACTTTAATCAGTGGGGTAAAGACTCTATCTATAGGGGATAACTCTATCTATAGGGGATAGTAGACATGGTGAGTACAGAATACAGTGACTTGTATTTTCCCAGTTAATCACAATATTCAAGGGGGTGGGGTAAAGACATGTTTACTGAACTGAAATTTTGCCATAAGGTTACTTATTTACATAGCACTTATAATATTGCCAGATGATTTTAAAGTACATTATAAGTTTGTTTTTTTTTGCTGCATCTGAAAATTGATTTTGATGGCTGTAAACAGTTGATAGCTTGAATGATACTTTGCCAGAAATGTTAACTACAGAAAATTGTTTTTTGGTAACACTGCTTGCCGCTTGCGTTAGTTGAATTTTCTTTTGAATTACTGTGCAAAAAAAAGAAGAGAAACAAAATTGCAATTATTCAAACTGCAAATAATTAGCAGCAATTTTTCAGTTAGTTAATTATTGTTATTACCATGTTTTTTAAATAGTAATTGAGATACTATTTGTATCAGCTTTATTCATGCCTTTTAACATAGTGTTACCCCTTTATCTTTGCAGGTCTTAGTTATAATTACCACTTCTGTGACAGTTCTGTTGATGTTAAAGATAAGAATAACGGTAACTCCCACCAGACTTCCGTAGACAATGATACTTTACAAAGCAGTCAGCTCTGTGATCATATTAAACAGGTAAGCGACAGTCCTTGGTTAATAAGACACATTTGCTGAGAGGGGTGGCGTCCAGGTTGAAGCGAGTCAAAGTAGGGAAATCCACCCCTCCTTGATAGGTCAATTTTCAGTGGGAGGCATCTTCGACAGTGTTCTTGGATGCCCAGGCGGCGGCCTCAGAGGCGACCGTTTGGAGGGGGGAAGGTACCCAAGCTATAAAGTTTGGGGGGGGGGCAACGTTGCTGGGAGAGTTACCCGGGGAGACCTATGAAGAGCCTTACGCTCAGGGCTACTGACTTACATCCACATGCAGGTTATTGAGTACATAATTCATTCCACTTTATATTTACTAGTATATGTTATTTTCTACTATAAAGAATGCAAATATTTAAACCGTAAACATGTATATTTACAAGCATAGTTCATTCCACTGTGTATTTACTAGCATAGGGTTTTTACATTACTATTTTGTTGCTAGCATAGGTTATTTTTACTCCTATTACTATATACTTAACAAAAGGGTTAATTTTACTACTACATATTTACTAGCATAAATCATGACAATGTATGTTTAATAGCAAAGTTCATTCCACTGTGTGTGTTTACAATTAAATTGTTTTGGTTTTAACTAATTGTACAAAATTCATTGTAGTAAAATTCTGTAGTGAAAAAGATTTATAACTTTGAAACACACACTAAAGTATTTTTTTTCCTTCCAGTGTGTCAAGTATGTCACTGTATATATTTAAAAAACAAAAATTGCACATTGCATGCCACCTGTAAGTTGTTTATCAAGATTGAATCCATCTCCTTGCCTCCATGTTAGCATTGTTCAGCTCATAAAACTCAAACATTTCACTGAATTAACTCTCCACCACAGCAAGAGCAGCTGACGGAGGCCTGTAGGCAGTTGAAGGAACTGGTGGACAGGGTTCACGGTCAGGATAAAGTTTCTGACATCATGGAGATCCGAGATGTCACGACTGAAGATCTGCTGGCCCTTGTGGCACAGATGAGAATATGTGTGGAGAAACTGACCTGTGGGCAGGTGAGAATGTGTGGAGAAACTTACGTGTGGGGGAGGTGAGAATATGTGTGGAGGAACATACCAGTGGGCCGGTGAGAATATGTGTGGAGAAACTTACCTGTAGGTAGGTGAGAATATGTGTGGAGGAACATACCAGTGGGCCGGTGAGAATATGTGTGGAGAAACTTATCTGTGGGCAGCTGAGAAAATGTGTGGGGGAGTGTGGGCAGTTAAGAATATGTGAGATACTTATTGCCAGGTGAGAACATATGTGGGGAAACTTACGTGTGGGCTGGTGTTTGTGGTGAAACTTACTTGTGGCCAGGTGAGCTATTATTAAACTGGCTGACTGATATTTTAATGTTTTTTCTCCATTAGTAGGCAAATGTCTTGGCCCCCTAGTGCTATTTTTTGGAATATGATATTAACTGCTACACAGATTCGCCTTAATTTAAATGAACCATCCGTTTTTGAGGACTTTTATTTGCCGCCAACTTCGGCTAAAGTAACAAAGTACAGTAACATTCCGATAATCCGGCGCGTTCGGGACCGGCTCGGTGCCGGACTATCGGAAATTCCAGTATATCGGGCGGTGCCCCTTTTTTTTATTGTAGGCTTTGCCGTAAAACAAATGTACTTTGTTTTTTTTAAAACTGCATACATACATACATCGTAATTATAAGAACAATTAGGTTAATAATTAAACTACAAATACAGTATGCAAATACAACAAAGTTTTTTTCTGATTGAGAGTCAGTGTTACGTGTTTTCATTTCTCTCCTTTTGAACTCGAAGGCTTTGGTTTTGAAAACATTGTCACTATACAGTTAGAACACACACTTTGTTTATAAACAGTTTCAAAAGTTACATACGTCACTACAGATGTACTGTATTACAGTATGGAGTACTGAGACACAGTTTACTGCGATGTGAAAGGACACAAAACAACAACGCACACAAAAATGGCGCGAGGCTTCATGATTGATTATCTGTGTTGCACTGCACCTGTATTTGTTGTGACAGCTGAGACTAGCCGGCCGCTAATTGTTTCCGAACAATACCGAGCGCTTCCCCGAACTACCCCGAAAACTTCCGAATAGCTCTCAATCGTTTTTATTTGCTTTAAAGACACACTTTTGGAGAAAACCAAATTTTTTACAATTTTCCGGAGCGATGCCGGACTATCGGGCATTCCGGACCGTTGGATGCCGGATTATAGGGCTTTTACTGTATTTGAACTCACCCTTGTACAACTTATTAACCTCTACTTAATTTTTACCCTTTAGCCTGACTCTTCCAAAGTGGCTGACAGTTCAACAACATCGCCAGCCCAGGGCAATGATGTCGTCAACTTGCCAGGCTCCACCGAGCAACCGACACTTGTCCAGCCGGCGACGGTGCATGAGACACAACAGGACAGAGTGTCAACACATTGTTGAGATGGTAACAGTTCATGTGTATTCCACTGCCAAGTGCTATTGGGTCTGATATTTTCGTATCTTTCTTCCATTGATTTAATCTTTGGTTTAGTCCAGTGCCTGCTTTTGAGGCACAATCATAAGCATAATGCATTGAGACGAGACCAGCTATCAGGCTCAAGAGAATTTGTTTACAATTAATTCCAGTGAGTTTTAGATTTAAAAACAGTTAATTGTTGATTGCCAACTGAACTGCAGACAATAACCTAGTCATATTTATGATTGCTTCTTATGATAACCTAGTCATATTTATGATTCTTTCCATACACTTAAACCATGGCATTCAGGTTTATTTTGAATGTATTTATTAGTGTCTTAACACATGTAAGATTTAATTATTTCTTTGTTGTTGTTTTATTTTTAATGTACAAGGCCAATCAACTTACAGTTTACTCTTTGTAAAGTTAAAAACAGTTTTACTTAACTCATCTATTTATTCAATATTTGCAGTTTTTGTTTGAATTTCAAATATACAAGGTGCCTGCCCTAAATAATAATAATAATTTAAAATTCATAAATAAATCAAATTTTAACTTATAATTGAATGACTCACAAATAGACTTTAGTATATGCTCATCAGGATGGTGGATGTAAAAAAAATTGTCAGTGAGCTTAATTTGAGAATGAGAAATCAAAATCATGTTTTCAATCATCATTTTTATTCATACAAATCTAAACATGACATCATCATAAGTATGAATATTGCAAAATCAAGGAGTGTAGTACATTTTTAGCAATCTTAATAAATTTTAGAAAAGTTTAGAAAAGCTAATAAATTAAAATTTTTAAAACTGTGTCTTAATTAGTTTATGAAAGAAAAGTGATACAGATTTAGTGCCATGATAATTTTGTTATCAGATGACTTTAATAAGGGTTTATCAGATGACTTTAATAAGGGTTTATCAGATGACTTTAATAAGGGTTTATCAGATGACTTTAATAAGGGTTTATCAGATGACTTTAATAAGGGTTTATCAGATGACTTTAATAAGGGTTTATCAGATGACTTTAATAAGGGTTTTGAAAATTTCAAATTAAATTTGTAGACACTATGTTTTTATTTGCATTATCTCCCTTTAACATGAGGTTTGTGATTGTATCGTACATTATCTTAGACAAATACAATATTATTAAAAAAGATTGTTAAAAATAAATGGATGGAAAAAACTTGGTACCGCCAGAATCACTGGTTGTGCCATTTTTAGACTAACTATAGTCACTGACCATAGAACGTGGGGATGGCTGGATGAGCATTGCCATCTGACGATGTTCGGCCGAGAATGGCCAACTGGCCATGGGCATCTGAGGTTGGCCATAGACACCTCACTGTGGATCCTGTGCTTGAACTTAGCATAATGAAGGTAAACCAAGGCTCATGGGCATCAGTTATATTTTTTCCTTGGAGGAGTTAATTTTATTGTCTTGTCTAAAAGTTGTCCCACAATCAAGTTGTTGCTCCAATGCCGTCACAATTTTGCATGTGTTAAATATTAAGAATTTCTCATTTTTCATGTGTTAAATATTATAAATATATATGACATTTCTTGAAAAGAAACTGCACATAGAATAGTCACAGACATTATTGTTTGACATATTTCCAGTGACAACATGCCATTCCTAATTAAACTCATTTCCAGTTTTAAGATGAAATCTTATTTGCTTAAATATTCCAATGACTGTTTTTTTATTTTTTTATTTATCTAGTCATATTTATTAACACTTTATGACCACTATTTCTCCTTTGCACGGGTAATTTGTATTATAATTCTGTAAACTTGCAACCGCTCTTACACTGTGTGGTTTTTTTACAGGCAGGGAAAACTTGTGCTGAAATTTTGTCTCTTTATTTAGTCCCAGATCATTGTCATGTTGACAAAGAAATTTATTTACAATTTATTCACCTAAAAGGCTCTAACATTTTTGTATTTTAAAAAAATATATATCTACATTATTGCAGGATAACTCAATGAGAAAGTAATTCATTAATTTCCATACAGAGGTTAAATATAACTTTTTAAAATGCTTTTAAGATGTACTATTTTAACCTTTAAGTTTAAGTAAAATTCTGCGCTAAATCAAAGCTCTACCACTGCCTGATAATCACGATAAGTCCATGATAATGTACATTTCAGCTGTTCTCTTTGGGGATTTTGTTCATTTTGTATTTTATTTTTTGGTTGAAGTTGTACGTAAGGGATGTTTCAAAGTCAAATGAGAATGTTTAAAAATTTTCTGGTCCTTCTGAAGTCAACTATGTTTTTTTGGTATTTATGATGGGGATTTTCTTTTTTTCAAGTGTAACAAATGTATTTACCACAAATATGGCTCAAAATACTGTTGTAAAAAAATATCCCCCTAAAAATCTTATTAAAATTTCATTTTTAACCGCTCATAAGTGTGATATTATTATCGTGACTACAAGCCAAGAAATGACATTTAAACTATTTTAAACCTGTTTGACCATATGCTGCCATTCCCCACAAACCAACCAAATACCACATACACACACTGGTGCTCAATGTTATTATTGTGACTACAAGCCAAGAAATGACATTC